>JAVGVS010000017.1:0-600000 GCA_032718565.1 Distichodus sexfasciatus
TTTTGAATTAAAGCAGGATAAAATTACATGATCACCTTCTTGTGCCATCACAAAAGAATCTGGTTGCAATACCTCGCCATGACCAGTTCCTGCTGAAAGGAATCACATGTAAGATTACATAAAAACCTGCAACAAATTACTTAAGCAACTTAATATTTACATTTAGAAAAAATCAATCTTAAACTTACACACTCTAGGAAACAGCAAGAATATGAAGTAAATTCCAAGAGACATCTTGCTCCACGACTGGTTTTGTGTCTTCATATGGGTCTGCATTCTTTGCCTGTTGGTCTCAACTTGAAAGGGAAGTTAATATGACACAGGGCTTATGCTGCATATACTAGGGGTCTGACTAGGGGTCTCCACATTACTATGTGTTTCTATTGGCTACCTAGAGAAGCCCCACTTAGCAAAATGTAAGCAGTTCATTCATTCTTCTCTTTATAGTGCTGTGGCTTATGTGTAAATGGAACGAGATGCCAAAATATCTATAGTTATATAGAATTCTGACATTATAATGCATGAAAAGGAATACATTCATGAGAGTATACTTAAAAAAAAATACTTTAAAGTGAATGATAGAGATTAAGGCATTGTGGATGTGATAAGGAGGATTGCATCAAGCACAGTAATTCTGAAGTCATTATTACAAAAGTCGCACAAAAACTCAAAGCTATAAAGTTATTAATTTGTATATAATTTATGATTACATGGTGGGTTTTAAGACTGTATTTATTATTTTAAACAAAATTAACAACTGTCTACTTGCAAGTGCCAGAACCTTTCATTTTTTAATCTCTCAGGTGGGGCGGCATGGTGGCGCAGCAGTTAGTGCTGCCACCTCACAGGTCCTGTGTTAGATCCCCGGGTCGGCTGCAGGGCTTTTCTGTGTGGACTTTCCATGCTTTCCACGCGTTCGTGTGGGTTTCCTCTGGGGCTCGCACAGTCCAAAAGCAGGTTAATAGGTTAACTATAAATTTGCCCCATAAGGTGTGAGTGAGAGTCTGAGTGTGTGGCTTGCGGTGTGTTGGCACCTGCTCAGGGTTGTCTCCCACCTTGCATCTGTAGATCTCGGGGTAGGCTCCGGTCCCCACCGCGACCCCAGTTGGGATTGAGCAGTTAGGATAATGAATGAATGAATGTGCAAGGCCATGACAGATTCGCCAACTCTTCTCGGTCACTGAAAGTTTCTGCCTCTCCCCACACCTGCACAGTTCTGGGCATACACTATAGCAGATCTGATCCCCAAACTAACATATATTGTGTTCTGGAGGTTCTGGTTCCCAGAGAAATAGATCTCTACATATATGTAAGTTAGCCTGACCAATTTTGAGTGTGTGCTATCAATCCACTATCAATCTGTAGGACTACATACCTACCTATGTTCCTCAAGCTGATGAGTGGTTCCATAGATCAGAGTGGGTAGGTGGGGGCCCCCACTTCAACATAAAGATGGCCATTAATGACCAGCACTAGAGGGAGGCACCTGCCTGAGTTTTGTCCAGTGGACAGAGTGGCTCTCAATCCATGTCCTTAGGGTTCCCTACCATGCATTAAGCTCTCCCCAAACTTTACTTGTCATTTTTTGTTTTTGTCAAGTCATATCTCCATTACTTTGAAGATACATCTCCTGGCTAACCTTGCTGTCTCATTTTCTTTTCAGATTTCCCTCCTAAGGCTGGTAGTTTCAGAACTAGAAGAGACAACCCTTTGATTCACCTCCTCCAGAAGTACATGCTCATTGCATTTGTGTATCTTTACTTCAGAAGTCAGACGGGCATTATGTGTGTGTTTGTACATAAATTATTTAATAGGAGGTAATGTTCAAGGTAGAGAACCTAAAAGTATATGACAGTAGAGAAAGTCATCTACATGCATCATTTTGACAGAAATTGTGATACTGAAAACACTGTATCTAAAGCTATGTGGACAGCACGATGTATGCAACTAGTGTATGTGATCCAGCATGCTCATGAAACCCACAGGAGTTAGATGAGAACAGGACATGAACAAACTCAAAAATCCAGTAAAAATATCCATATTGATTTATTTACAGCTTAACAATACACAGATACATACAATCTCACTATTTCATGCAAAAAAGCCTGTTGGGGGTTAATGTAAACTGCAAAAATTGTTCAATGGCATGCAAAAGGTTGGACACCCTTGTTTAAAATGTTAAGGCGGACAGTTAAGTGAGTAGAAGACAAACTGATGGTCTACTAAATCGTCCTCGCTGTCTTCTGCTGTCAGACAGAGACATTTATTTGCCTTTCTAGTAATTATAGAAATATTCTGCTGTCTTGCTGTCCACGTGGAAAGAGCAAAATCTAGTTTAGAGTGATTTTATAAGAATCATTAATAAATTTGGGCCTTAAATGTGGAGAAGTGGAAACAGATTAATGCTTACATTATTTTCAAAGCACTTACGCTGATGAATACTATGGTGAATACTGTTGCATTTAGAAACTTTTGGTCAGTGCCCGCATTAAATACAGTTCTTCACATCAATCAATATGAAAGGATAAGCAAGAGTTTCTTCTGGGTTTATTTGTTTAATAAGATCAAAAATAGTTCAGAGTGATATCATGTTTTTTTAATATTTCATTACAATTCCATTAAAATGTACATATTAAAAAATGGCACTGATATGTAAACAAATACTAGTTGAAACAGTTCATTCACATAAAAATCTAACAATTGACACAACTCACAAAATGGGTGTACCCTGTGAAAGTTCTAGTTGAATATACCTTTTATAAGCCTGATAGTTTTCTGTTCAACAGTTAGTAAACATATATTACACATATTTTAAGGCCAATATAATTGCATTAAATATATCAGCACTGAAGGGTTTCATATCTGGTTCTCACATGCTAGACCAGCATACAGTGTCTCCTCATGGTGTCTTACTCGTCTCTCTCGTGTTTTTTTGGTGGGAAAAGATAAAGCTGCATAGTTCACACAACTCATCTCATCAGTCATCTGCTTCTGAAAAATATGTTGAATATTAGAAATCAAAATCTGGAACATACACAAATGAAATGTATTTATTTTTGCCGTACCTGTTCACTTAACCCAGTGTCTTTGTATGATGCTGTTATATGATGTGATGACCTATCTGTAATATGGAAAAAAGATGATACTCCTGTCCAAAAATCATCCATTACGATCAAGAGATACTGTATTTATTTAGACATTTATTTATTCATTTATTATCTATTATTTTGCTACCAAGAGCAATCTCATACTAGACTAAGCTTTTGCCCAGTGGTGTATTACTACATATATGAAGAATGTATGAGATCTCAGAAAAGTAGCTAACACAAGACAAGTTATTACCCAAGCTTTTGGGTGTCTATTTTCCATGTCCATGTAATTAAAAACTAACTAAAACATGCTCACCTTTTTTTCTGAATTTTAAACATAAAATAAAATTAATGATTAGACTTATAAACAAAAGCACTGCCAGGACAGTCATCACATGGACATGTCGGGTATCCGACTCATCTGTAATATAGAATAGAGGTATTACAGAGGTATTAAGCATTTTTAGTTGCATTAACCAAAATATATTTTTTACAATTTCAGCAATTTAATTATTCACTTTTCTAAAATAATTTAAGATGTGCGCGTTTGGACAAAGCTAAATATTTCATCTGTAAATGCAACGATACATTTACACAAAACAATAAAAACAGACATTTTATACTGTTTTTTTGCCTTCTTTACTCTTCCCATTTTCTGTTGAGTTACAACAGAAAAATGGAATGTATAATATTTATAACTCAGAAAGCAATTACTACACCTATGTTTCATTGCTAAATGCTAATTATATTGAATGTGTACTTCATGTACCTCAAAATAAAGTGGAGTACATTTAAAACACTGAAATCTATGTTAATTCATAATATTAAAATGTGTATACACTGGCATATTTTGTCCAATGTTAAGGTAGCTGGCCAATTTATACTCATAAAAGGATAATAAGTTGTGACACATGTAGTTTAAACTTCCATCAAGATTACGTAAAGATGTAACTTTAGAATGTGTCATATTGTAAAATATATACTGTACATAAATAGATTGCATGTGCTGAACTACAAGTCTAAATGAAAAATCACTCCCTATATGTTGACTAATCTTAAAATGTTTACCTCTTAAGTCCACTTTAGTTCCATTTCCAAACAGTATCTCTCCACACATGGCCACAGCACAGTAGTAAGTTCCAGCATCAATGTTGCCAAGGTTCCTCCTGGGCAGACTATACACACAACTTTGCATTGATAACCCATTCTCAGAGCTCTTATTACACTGATCACTGCTGCCTCCATGAGTGTAGATGATTCCTGGATGAGATTCTCCTGAACCATGTCTGAACCAGTACACACTGTGTTCTCCTGCACAACCTTTAGTGAAGAATGAACACTGCAGAGTGACAGAGTCTCCAGACTCTGGGAGCATCTGTTGTAGAGTGTTCTGCTGCACAACAGCATAATTATTGTAGATCTTTTTACCTTAAAAACAACACATGAATGACATATTTACACACACACATAGATATCTATATAAATTCAAGCCATGAACACTACTGACCTCTAAGTATTAAAGCAGTGCCAGTGCCAAATATGACAACATTTGAGAAAGAGCCCGCACAGTAGTACACTGCTGCATCAGATGATTCCAGCTTCGTAATAGTTAAATTGGTGCTGTCAGCTGCTCTTGACAAATTAAATCGCCCTGCTTTGTCGAAACCATTATGAAAACTGAAAGGTAAAGTATGATAATACGACGAGGTCATGAGCAGAGGTTTCTGTCCGATCAGTTGTTTGTACCAATATGTCATGCTTGTTTCTTTTTTTGAATGAAAGCATGGTAAAATCACAAAATCTCCTTCTTGTGCCATCACAAAAGAATCTGTTTGCAGTACATTGCCTTTACTGGTACCTGCTGAATAGAATCACATGCAAGGTTACTTTAAATCTAAAAACATCATACAAGTAGTATATTATTTAAAGTTAGTATATTATATTATTTAAACTTACACACATTAAATAAGAGCAAGAATATCATATAAGGTCCAACAGACATCTTACTACAAAACCTTTTTTGTGCCTTCCTATAGGTCTCAGTGCTTGTTGGTCTTGACTTGAATGGGAACTAAGTATGACACAAGGCTTTATATACTTAGGCAGTCTGACTAGAGGTCTCCACATCACTATGTGTTTCTGCTAGCTCCCTCTGTGGAGAAACCATGAACGCCTGGTCATTAAAGTTTTTAGTATTGATTAGTTGTTTTCTTTTTGCACTGTAAGTTAAGTTCAAAAAGAGAAAGATAGCAAAATTGCTATAGTTATATTGTACTCTGCTGGTGTTCTTGCCTACATTCAAAAAGAAGAAGAAATTGTAGCACTGGTAACAACAGAAGAGGCTGAATGCAGTATACACACTGTATCTAGTACTTGAAATGAGTCTGCTATGGCCTTGCATAACTAAAAGATGCAAAGATTTGCAAACATTTAAAGTAACCAGCAAACTAATTTGTGTTTTTGGTGCTATGTTTTTAGCTCTGTCTTTTGTTTCACACAGTGAACAGTTTTCTGCTTATTTTAATGGTGTTCCTGTTTCTATTGCAAGGAAATCAATCAGTTGATTGTTTAGTTTCCACCACTCCCCCTGTTAACTTAATACTTGGTTAGTACTCCCCAGCTATATTTGCACAAACACACCGTTGACTTGTGCTTAGGTAAGCTCACTGAATAGTCTTCCCTAGATTTCTGTAAAGCAAGCAATGAGTGGACGACAACCTTTAGCACAACCGCTGGCCACTGTGAATATTGCATTGTGCCATTACATCTGGGTATTGCTCCTTCTGATCCTGGTGCTGATCCTTCTTTCAAATTAAAGATGCAAAATCTTATTCTAGAATCCAGAGAGCAGGAAGTCATTTTCAGATTGTTTACATAAACTGCTTATATGATAGTTTAACATCACAAAAGCAATTAAATGTCCAGGTATCAACTGCTCCATTTCCCTACTTTGGCAGAGGTACTGCTGACTATATTTGCTAATGTTTGTAGGTCTTTCTGTTGGGAAATCCATAATCAATTTACATTGGAACCATCAACCTGTCTCTAAACATGGACAAAACAAAGGAGATGATTGTGGATGTCAGGAAATCCTGAAATAACCTCTCTCTCTACTCTTAATCAGTGGAGTGCTAGCAGAACCAAATTCCTAGTCTCATTTGGTTAATGAAAATCTCATTGGCTCGAAAGCATGACAGTGCATTCACTTTCTTCAGAAACTTAAGAAAGTCATCCATCCACACCTTACCATTTTACAGGGGCTTTATTGAAATGATCTTATCCTGCTGCATTACAGTCCAGCTGCATCAGTCTGGTATTGCAGCAGAATGTCATTGGTGTTCCTCCTTACACACTCAGTCTGCTCTTTTGCCATCAGGCAGGAAGTACCGTAATCATCAGGTAGAGTGTGATACCCCAAGTTGTCAGACTTCTCAAAACATTATACTGTATACTACAAACATCCCCATTTTGCCTCTTAAATTTCTGCATGTTTAAATGGCTGTTTTCATACCACACGAATCATAATGTTACATGTGCAATACACATTAAAGCTAAACATGTCATGAATGTTTTCTTAGAATTTAATGTATTATGGGATTTAAAAAAGCCTTTTTAGGTTATGTAATTTGTTTAGGTTATAAAGTTTTAAACTTGCTTGCTGTACAATACAAAATATATCTAAATATTATATAGCAACAACAAAGTGGCTGATCATGTCTCACAGCCCCACATAATGTAGGGGTAAGGAGCATTTATCAAACCCAGTTGCATAATCAGATATTTATATTAGTCTTGGTTGGTGATATCTTGTTGCCAACCTAACATTCAACAGAACATAACTGGAATGGATTCTTTATTTGAATGTGAACTGCATAATAGATCATCTTAATCTAAACAATAGGTAGTTGGCGGCGTAACGGTAGGATGTTCGCCCCATGATCAGACGGTCACAGGTTCGAGTCCAGAGTCGGTAAAGTTACTACAGAGGGACTCAGCAGCAAGGTACCATGCCCAAGCACTGCTCTCCGGGTGCTGCCCTTGTTGGCTGTCCACTGCTCCTTCATGGATGGGTCAAATGCAGAGGTCACATTTCGCTGTGGTGCACTGTGTGCTGTTTTGTGGTGTGTTCACAGTGACAAATAATTACTCACTTTCAATAATCACTCTCATCGGAGTGACTTCTGTCCAGGTCTGAACCCAGAGAAACAAATTTTCCTTATTCCCACTAATAAAGCTGCTTCCGCTGTGAGAGTGATGCTTAGACGGTCTGGTTTCTGGATGGAACCAGGCTCCACGCTGATACAGTTTGTAATATTATCTGCATGTGTGCATCAGTGTGACTCAATTTCTCTCATGGAACAAGACTAAAGGAAAATAATGTGGTTTTTTTGTTTATTTATGAAATGAAAACTAAACAATTTCCAGACTTTAAACTGAGATGAAGTTATATCTCCAACTTTTACTTAGTAGTAGCAATAGTTATTTTAAAAGACCATAGCAGTGCTTTGTACAAAATGAAGGTAACTGGACCTTGTCAAATGTTTTCAGAATATTCTTATTCTGTTATATTTTTCAGATTTTAAGCTTGTGTGTGATCATGTCTCTGTAAATATGTACAGTAAATTGCCAAACAAAGCCTATACATAACATTGAAAATGACAGCAGCTAGGAATTTCATATCTGGCTCTCACATCTTAGTCCAGAGTATAGTGTCTCCTCATGATGTCTCACTTTTCTCACTCGTGTGTTTTTGGTGGCAAAAGTTAAGGCAGCATAGTTCATCTCATCACTCATCTGGTTCTGTAAAATAAGTCAAATGTTTAAAAAAAAAATCCAAACCTGGATCATCCACTCATGATATGTATTTGTGCATGTCATACCTGTGCTCTTAGTCCAGTGTCTTTGTCTGGTGCTGATATGTGATTTGATGACCTGTCTGAAATATGGAAGAACATTTACATTAATCAACCGCTTATAGCAGCACAACAACTATGCCAGTATAGGCATGTAGTAAGTGTTACAATAAAAGTAGCCAGTGAGAGAAAAAGTACATGAAAATATAAAATATTGCACAAGAAAGGCACACTTAAAAGAATAAATCATCGGAATTCTATGAGGTAGTTATTGAGTTGTTGGTTTCTATTTTATGAAAGTCAAGTGAATGCTTGACTTGAAAAACAGTTCGGATCACGGATACAGAAAACATGTTCTTACCCATTTTTATACATGTTGAACACAAAACTAAATTTATGACCAAACTTATGAACAAACAAACTGCCAGGCCAGTCATCACATGGATGAGATGAATTTTGAGCTCATCTGAAATATAAAATGTAAAATGATTACATTTTAACTATTTGTCAGCCATTTGTAGATCTCAGAACTTGCTGAAGTGGCCATAATGATAATCATAACATCATCTTTATTTGGAAGTTATTACTCAAGATAACATGCATTCTATTTGAATTAATTTTGTGTGAAATTGTGTGCTAATTGAACAATATACTACAACACTGTTGTCTAAATATTGACATATAGAATGCATTACTTAACCACACTGCCACAGTTATTCAGCAGTTAAAGAGTATAGTGATCTTTTTCTAATCTCAAAAAACATCTTCAAGTGTGTCTTTTAAAGTTTTAAATGGTAACCTGTTGTGATGCATGTCTATGTTTATTTACCAAATAAACATATACATGCATATACTGCACATTTATGTAGTTTAAATGCTTAAATGCTTTGCCATTTGCTTGCCTATTTATCGACTACTGGTTTAAACTTGTTCATCTTGTTTGGAAGCTGAATGTTCTCTAGGTCTGTTGAACTTTGTCACTTTGTAAGATAGGTGCATGTAAAATAGTATTTTTTACAGAATGTCAGCTAAATTATTTGTACCGAATTTGACTTCAAAGAAAAAAAAATATCATACCTTCAAAAGTCACTTTGGCTCCATTTCCAAACAGTATCTCTCCACACATGGCCACAGCGCAGTAGTAAGTTCCAGCATCAGATGTGCTGAGGTTTGTCATACGGAGATTGTAGACACAGCTCTGTGTGGAAGAGTCAGTCTTAGAGCTCATATTACACTGATCACTGCTGCCTTCATGACTGTAAATGATTCCTAGTTGAGATTCTCCTGATCCCTGTCTGAACCAGTACAAACTGTGCTCTCCTGCACAATTGTTACTGAGAACTGAACACTGTAGAGTAGTGGAGTCTCCAGATGAAAGCATGTGTAGGGGAGTGTTCTGCTGCACAACAGTATATTTGTTTGCAACTTTCCCTGTCATAGAAATAATGATTGAATGTCAGTCATATTACTGCTACTACATTTTTATGTTTATGTAGCTAAATTCAAAGAATTTGATGAACACACTACCGACCTTTAAGAGCTAAAACAGTGCCAGCACCAAATGTGACAACATGTGAGGAAGAGCTAGCACAATAGTACACTGCTGCATCCGATGGTTCAAGCTTTGTTATAGTTAGATTGGTGCTGTCAGTTGCTCTTAATAGATTAAAACGTCCCGTCTTGTCGAAATCATTGTGCAAATAAAAAGGTAAGGTTTGATGATATGATGAGGTCACTAGCAGAGGTTTTTGTCCGATCGGTTGTTTGTACCACAACACCTTGTTGATTTCTTGTTTTGGATGAAAGCAAGATAAAATCACATAATCTCCTTCATGTGCCATCACAAAAGAATCTGGTTGCCATACCTTGTCCGGAAAATTTCCTGCTGAAAGGGATCACATGCAAGGTTATTTAATATCAAACATGGAAATTATGATTTATTACTATTTATATTTTTGGATTTTTTAAAATGTTATCATAGTTTGAAATGTTGAACTCACACACAAGAGAATAGAGCAAGTAAAATACATTAAGTCCAAAGAACATCTCACTCTCAGAACTCTTTTGCGTTTTCGTATAGGTCTGTAGTCTGTTCTTGCTGGTCTGATTTGAAAGATAAGTTAACTCCACCAAAGCCTTTATATAGTAATGCAGTCTCACTAGGGCCTCAGTATCTGCTTCTATTGGCTCCCTGCATGGGCAGGGAGCATCTTTACAGATCACCAATGGGAAGCTCCACCTGCATGATGTGACAACAATGACTCTGCATCAGTGTACTCACCACACATTAGCTAAGGTGGTAAAGGCAGATACATAAAAGAACTTATTTACAGATGGGAGATTATTACAAGACCAGATTTTGAAAGGGCCATGAAGAGCATCCTATCCTAGATGGAAACAGTGCAGACTGTGGGGCAGTAGAAGGACAGTAGCCTTTCCAAGCCCTCAAAAAGTATGGAGAATGGACCTAATCAGTTTGGTTAAGGAGTGACCTGAAGGGACTAAATGATATGCCTTAAAGGAAGGTGAGGAAGAAAGATAAGACAAAGACTTTAACCTGCAGTATATGTAACATGTGAGAGTTAAGTAACACTTACAGAGTTAACATGTGGCTCCATCAAATCAATGAAACAAGGGGAGAACCCTACGTACAGAGAGTCACACTCTCTCACCTAACTGGATCTTAGGATGCCTGATCTGTCTGAAGGCTGATTATTCTATGTTGATCTCCCAACACACACTTAAAGACCCAGAAAGGAGAAAACCCCCCTTGGTTTGGTAACGCGTGAAATGTGTCAAAAAAATTTGCCTGAAACACCCCTGAAGTCAGTTTTACGGTGTTGTGCAGTGTAACAGCTTTTCACGGTATGTCTAAGTAGAGTGGGACTAAAACACAGCCTGCTTACGTGTCGAGGTTATGTTTAGCATTGCCCTGCCCATGTCTACTGTTCTAGCCCTGATCACCTGCGTAGCGCCAGTAGACTACCTGCTAGTGTGAGCAAGTACGCTAAGAGAGTCTGTCATATGCTAAGTCTAAAGCAGTTCCGCAGCTAATCCGTATGAGCTAGCTCAGATGTGAATTATAGCAGTGGCGTAATGCATGGTAAAATGTAAGTTAGCAAACTGTCTGCTCTAATCTATCAACTCTGTAGTTTTGTCAGGGTTCCTCTGTCATTTTAGCCTTTCCCCCACTGCCCTCCCGCTTAAATATTTTGCCGCCATTATCCTGTGTTGTATTCTGTATTAGCCCAGACTGTGCTCACTATCCTGTCACTGTCTTCATCTCTCACAGCGAAATGTACATTGCAAAGGCACAACAAGGGATTTTTTTTTACAGTTTTATTTGCATGACTTTAGAGCAGCGTTTCTCAATCCCAGTCCTCACGGGCCACCGCTCTGCACAGATTCCAGTTTCCTGACCCACAGCACAGCTGATGCTACTGATTAGCTAATTAGCAATGTAGGATCAGCGTGCAGCATTGCAGGAAATAACAAATCTGTGCAGACTGTTGGTCCACGAGGACTGGGACTGAGAAACACTGCTTTAGAGTGATGTTTTTTTAACAGTGCATGTGCATGCATGTGTTTTACAGTTGATGGGTAGGAGCTCTGTAGTAGTGGGCAGTGCTTCAGCGCTTTGAGCTGACACACCTTGCCTTAAGCATCTGAGCATAGAAAGTAGCACTTGTATTTTCACCACTTTGAGACCTGTGAAGCAACGTTCATATTCACTCAAAATTGATCAGGTGATTAGTGAACACTTTCTTTGACATGAGAGCCAATATTATTTTGACCTTACTGGGTCTTCAAATGTATCAATATACTTTTTCATTTTCCTCCCAGTCATGCTGTCAACTATTGCAATACATACATATAACATTGCAAAAAACTCTGCAGAGATCTTGAAAGGTCCTCTTCACCTGGCAATTTGACTGCAGGAAAATCAGGTCTTAAGGTGCTGCAGTCAGACAAGAAGGCCTCTGAGATTGAGAAGACAAGAATCAAATAATACAGAGCTGCATTAAGGGCTGTGTGGAAATTTAAAGTGGGATGAGTTTTAAGCTAGCAGGTTCCTAGAGGTCTTGATCTATGTGCATGATAGTACCCGTATGTCCAGTAGCCACAGTGATGTGAACCCTTTTGGTTAGTGAATGATAGAAGTGTTCAGACACGTATAACTTGCTGTGGAACAAGCAGCAGGACACCAAAAATTAATGGTTGCATGACGGGTTTAGACCCATCAAGATGCTGCAAGTGACGGACATCAAAAAAAATAGAGGCAAGCTGGCCAGATGAGTGGATAACTGTTTTGCCTGCCATGTTCCTCTGTTCAGTCAGATGGAGAATTGATGCCATGCTCTCTCCAGCCAGTGAACACACAAAGCTTCAACATGCTTGCCGCTACTGAGGGGCAGTTGGTAGCACAACAGTCAGGGTATTCGCCCTGTGATCAGAAGGTCGCAGATTTGAATCCCAGAACTGGTTAAGGTACCACTGAGGTACTCATGAGCAAGGTACCGTCACCAAGCACTGCTCTCCGGGCGCTGCCAAAAGCTGCTCCTTCATGCATAGGTCAAATGCAGGGTCAAATGAGGTCACATTTCATGGTGGTGCACTGTGCACTGTGCTGTGGTGTGTTCACAATGACAAATAATCAGTCACTTTTACTTTCACCAGTGTTTAATCTTCCTGTGTCACAATAAGCTTTGTAGCCATAACCTCAGAATCCTCCATCCCTAATCATCAACAGAGTAATATTTCCCAGAGGATGGAGAAAGTGGTAATCAAAACAAACGGCTAACCGGAAATGCCTAAAGGACTGAGGTGGTGCTAAAAACCATCATTTATTTGTTGCCAACACAGCAATCAATGGGACTCACAAAATAACTGGGATTCACACTTTATTAGAATGTGCTGCTCATTCTGATGAAGGTGATGTAAACGTATGTGCCAGTGATCACAGCTAGTAGAATCCAGTCCCGGTGTAGAAAAAGAGAAATATCTGTATGGATCAATTCAGGTGCCAAATCAGGTAAGCAGTGTACAAAATATCAGGTAAAAATTTTAAAAATATCACTACATTTTATCTAAAAATACCAATATTATCAGTAATTTCAATATGAATCTTTTATTTGGTGATATTAAAATATAGTGTGTAAATATAAGTGGACAGCCATATATTCCTTTTAATTGTCACCAAGAAATACACAAGTGTGTCTTATATGTTCATAAAATCCACAGTCAGAGGTTAGAACATGTTCTTTTCATTAATTTACAACATGACAATATGTAGACAACTTCTTTTCTTCTGCTTTTGGCTTCTCCTGTTAGGGGTCATCAAATCTGCATGTCGAACTAGCAAAAGTTTTATGTCGGATGCCCTTCGTGACGCAACCCTCCCCATTTATCCAGACTTGGGAGCGGCACTAAGAGTTACACTGACTCATGTATCCCCAGTGACTAGACTGACAGTATGTAGATAACTATTTTTTCATAATTTGATGCATTATGGGATAAAATCCAAAGCCTTTTGTGGGTCATGTTAACCCAATATACCTATGTCTTCTCCACACAGGCTGCCAAGAACTGGTTGAGTTGCAGTCCAGGATTCTAGCTTCATGCTTATCCAGTTTGTGAAGCAGAAATTAAACCATTTTTAGCTGTTGTAATTCACATCAAAATTCTTAACATCAAAATACTGAAAACCAAATACTTTACTAATGAGCTATTATATGTGCTTCATAATGACAGTGACTCATTTCGTCCCATAGTTTAAAATGAAAAGCCAACAAAGAGAAATAAAATACTAACTTTACTTCCTTGTAAGTGTTCACTTTAATATTAGTGAAAACATTTCAGTTATACACTCATACAATAAGCCCAAGCATCTAAATCAAAAATAATTAGAACTGATAGCTATTGTAAAACAGCAGATCTTTGTACTAAAATTCAACCTTTTTTGGTGGAATTCCTTTTGTAGGGGATTTCAAGTCTGCTTCGCACATGCTAGTCCTGAGTATACTGTCTCCTCATGATGTCTTACTTTCCGTCCTGGTGTGTTTTTGGTGGAAAAACTTAAAGCGGCATAGTTCATCTCAGTCATTTGGTTCTGGAAAAGAGGTCAGATCTGATAATTGGCCAAAATCTGAAAGCAGATCATGCTATCATGAAATGTGTTTGTATTTGTCGTACCTGTCCTCTTAACCCAGTATCTTTGTATGATGCCACTGTGTCTTCTGATGAATTGTCTGTAATATGAGAACTTATCTGAATTAATTGACTTTTTTTATTTAACCGTCCAAGGATGTGTGTTTGTTGTAAAAGAACTATTACAGTATAACTGTCACAACTGTAATAAAAATTGTTTGCTATATGAAATCAGATATTAATCAGCGGTAAATAGTGTAGAAGCTACCTGTCATGTTCATGGCAGAAGATGGTTTTGAACTTGCACATTTTGGCAAATTTTCTGCTCAACTCTATAGTACCTAACTTCAGAAACCATTCAAGAGTACCCACAGACCATTTAAAAGTATAAATGTTCTAATGTGAGTGAAGAGTATATATAAGTATGAAGTGTTCTAATAAAATGTTCTTCATAGTGCTATTAATATGTTATTTAAGTAGCTCCAAAGTTGAGAATCAGTTACTGGTTTCTATTTTGTGATACTGCAGCAAAAACAGTGCACTTTGGTACCACAGAATTATAAACTGTGCTTACCTTTTCTGCATATGAAGCATAACACAAAATTCACGATCAAACTTATGAACAAAAGTATCGTCAGGCCGATCAGCACATGGAGTTGTTTAGCAGAGTCATCTGAAATATAAAAAGCACTTTTCTACTGTTTGTAAGCCCTTTGAAGACGTCAAGACTGTCATTAAGAACAAGTCGTTGTGTGACACATCAGAAAAAGCCATTTTTATTAATGTTACGACTAACTGGCCACTATTTTTTTATTAGTTGTTTTCTGTTGTCCAGTATTGATTTATAGAATGCAATTTTAGCCACGTTGTCAAATAATACACATGTAATGAATAAATAATATAGGATGAAACATCTTATCAATCTTATTAAATAATATAGTCGTATCCAAACACTTTTTCGTTTTTACCTGATATGTTTAAACTTTTGACAGTAATTCCTACATATACCCAATTACTACTTATGTATGCTTACTTTGTTTAATTATTAAGTGCTTACTGTACTGTAATATAAAGTCTTTTTAAAACAATACAAGACCTGCTTATGCTGTACATGTATGTTCTCCATTTATTAAATTCTTTGCCAAGCTGTTTATTGATCACTGATTCAGCTTAGTTCAGACTAGTTCAGTTTCATTGGAAATTCAGTTTATTGTTGTTAAACAGCAAAGTAGGCAAGGTTGTGTAAAGATGTAACTTTACACTACTTGTGTCTCACCATAAAATATGAACAGTTTCCATTTTAAACCTAACTAATTTACTAAATAATCTCAATAAATAAACCAACTAAATAAACTAAAAATTTAAAAGTGCTTACCTTTAATTCCCACTTTGGTTCCCTGTCCAAACAGTATCTCTCCACACATGGCCACGGCACAGTAGTAAGTTCCAGCATCAGAGTGAGTGAGATTGCTCTTGTGGAGATTGTAAACACAGGTTCGCGTAGAAGAGTCAGTATCAGAGCTCTTAATACACTGATCATTTCTGTCTGAATGAGTATAGATGATTCCTGGAAGAGATTCTCCTGATCCATGTCTGAACCAGTACACACTGTGTTCTCCTGCACAGCCTTTAGTGAGGACTGAACACTGCAGAGTCACAGAGTCTTCTGACGGGAGCAGCTCTGGTAGAGGGTTCTGTTGCACAACAGTGTACTTGCTGGAATATTTCCCTTAAAAACATCACATGAATGACAATCATTATAATTCTGTTTTATCAAATGTGTATTTAGATTAATTCAAGTAATTTGATGAAGACACTAGTGACCTTTAAGTGATAAAATAGTGCCAGCACCAAAAAGGACAACATTCGAGAAAGAGCCAGCACAGTAGTACACTGCTGCATCAGACGGTTCAAGTCTCGTTATGGTTAGATTGGTGCTGTCAGCTGCTCTTGACAAATTATAGCGTCCTGCCAGGTCAAAATTGTTGTGAAAATCAAAAGGTAAGCTATGGTGATATGATGAAGCCAGTAGCCTAGGTTTCTGTCCGATCAACTGTTTGTACCACAACACCTTGCTTATTTGTTCTTTTGGATGAAAGCAAGATAAATTTGCATAATCTCCTTCTTTTGCCATCACAAAAGTTTCTAGCTGCAATATCTTGCTTTCATCAGCACCTGCTGAAAGAGACCAAATGACAGATTACATTAAAAGCCAATTCCAACACCAACAATTTAGATTGATTATTATTTTAAATTTGGAACTTCAAACTTACACACATTAGAAAATAGCAGGTATATCATGTAAAGTCTAATAAACATCTTACTCCAGAACCTTTTTGTTATTTTATATCAGTCTCTCTGATGGTTGTTTCCCTTCAGTGGTCGTCTTGATGTGAAAGGAAAAATTGCATGACTAAAGCCTTTTATACTCCTGCAGTCTGATTGGAAGTTCAGTGTCACTGAGTGTTTGTATTGGCCTACAGAGTGGAGAATTCATAGATGGTCCAGTCTTGAAATTATGTAATTTTTTCTCTGTTTTTAAATGAGTTGATACTGTGGCATCAGTATCATGCAACACTACCTCCTAATCAAGTCTAGAGATTTTTAGTCATACTGTGTATATAGGCAAGGCAAGGCAAGTTTATTTATAGAGCACATTATCATACATTATCATGCTTTACAGAAACAATTGTCACGGTCCTGCCAACTTAGACGGGACCGTGCCACCGTGAGCCCAGATGAGTATCTGTTTGTCGTGTCTACTTCTCTGGGTTCACCTCCGGTGTGGTGTGTCTGTGGTGTGTGTGTGTTTGCTCCTCATGTCTTTTTGGATTAGCCTTAGCTTTCTGCGTTAGCTTGCTCCTCACTTCTGGGTTTTGAGTCCACACTTTGTGATCCCTCCCGAGTAGTTCACTCTCTGTTTAGAGCGCACCCGACTTCCTGGTATGTTTGCACTGCATGTTCCCTACCTAGTAGGTTAGGATCTCTGTAGAACACTCCCACGCCTATTATTGAGTTCAGCTGTGTCTCGTTCTGCCTTGAGTTCTGGGATTGGTGAGGGCACTCGTTTGTTCTGTGGTCTTATTTAAGTCAGTTCAACCTGAGTGTCTCTGAGTCTGTCTCCCTCATAACATGTGTGGTTGTTCCTGTTGTGCTGTTCTTCATTTGGATTTCCTGGACCCTGTTTGCTCTTCTCTTTTGTTTGGACCTTGGACCCTTCCTGCTCTTCCCTTCTTTTGGATTTTGGACCCTTCCTGCTTTGCCCCTTCAGTTTGGACATTGGACCCTTTTTTGACTCTGGTTTGGTTTTTGTTCTCTGTTTGGATTTCCCCATTGTGTCTGCTCACTCTCACTCCTGTCTCCTGTGTCTTCTCCCCAGGCTCATGACTCCCAATGTGCTTTCCCCAGCTGGCCAGACTGCCTTGGAGGCTACAGAGTCTGGGCCATTGTTAGTTCACCTCCCGAGTCTTCAAGCGTGAGGGCTTCGCTTGCTCCAGTTTACTCGGGGAGGCTCCCCTCCATTACTCCAACGGCTACGACTGGGAGCATGGGCCTCACCATTCTGTTACTTTGTTCTTGATTTTTGTGTGCTCTGGACTTGGTTTTCCCTTTTGTGTTTCACCTGCCCTCAATAAACCCTTTTCACTTTGCCTGCAACAGCGTCCTCGTTTCCTTCCCTCATCCTACCCGCAACCACGCCATGACAACAATGTTAAAATTAAAGATAAAAAGAAAAAGTACAGGCACAGTCAACAGCTCAGCACTCAAGTGTAGGAAAAGCAACAGAGAAAAGTGCGGTTTTTAGCATCCATTTAAAACTTGTTGCAGTTGGGGCAGATGATATTAATGGGAAGTTGGTTCCAGCATTGGGCAGAATAGTGGCAAAACGCCATTTCACCATGTTTAGTTTCAGTTCTTTACACCACCAGCTGGCCTGTTCCTGCAGATCTAAGGGACCTACCAGGATTATACACATCAAACATATCAGAGATGTAACTAGGGCCCAACCCGTTTAGTGACTTGTACAGAATTAGTAGTGCTTTGAAATCAATTCTGTACTGAACTGGAAGCCAATACAGGGACCTGAGAATTGGCGTGATATGATCTCTTTTCTTAGTTCTGGTTAGAACTCTGGCAGCTGCATTTTGAATGAGCTGGAGCTGTCTAATGGACTTTTTAGGAATCCTGGTGAGATATATAGGCAAACTATGTGTGAATCTGTAAGTGTTTGCTGCCAGGTAAACCTTGATATGCTCAACAGGCAGCCAGCATGTTACACTGTCTTTCACTATCTTAAATATTTGAATTAATGATATACTTAATGCAATGCTTTTAAAACATGTAGTTAAAACATTTATTCAAGTAAGATTATACTTGTCTATTAACCTAGGAAGAAGTATTAGTACCTCTCCATGGTGCTGAACTTACTCTGTGAATTCTTCTTCTTTTGACTGCTTTTGTTAGAGGTCACTGCAGCGTTCCTAATACGAAGTCTTGGGACCAGCACTAAGAAATACACCGATTTGTGCATCCCCACAGTGTCTGGGATAAACTTGCTCTCTGAATAAATGAAGCCAATTACATATCCTGTCTGTGTAGAAAAGGTGTACTTATTATTTATTTTCTTGTGTAATGGCATTAACGGCATTGCTCTGTGTTGAAAGGAGGATTCAGTGCATGCTCTGGTTGTTTATATATTTGAATTGTGTCAAGTTAATAGATATGTTGACTCAGCAGCATACTACTCGCTTAACCTCAAGTTGGTTCAAGAAGACTACCTCTGTGATTAGAGTGAATAAGCTATAAATATGATGCATATAATATAAGCTGTGTCAGCATCCTCTCTCTCTCCAGATTAGCTTTTCACTGGATAAGTTATAGAGGCCTACCGCCCACTGTCTTTTTAAATAAGCGTTACCTATGAAACAAATTTGTCTGAGTCCTGGTGTTTTGGTCAAAACCCTTCACAGCACTGCTCAATGAAATCATGAGTGTAGAAGATTTCTTTGTTGTGAGTATAAATTCATATTTGGTTTTGTGAATCTTTCTGGTTTATAAAAGCATTCATTTACTACTGTTATTAAGCCATTTAATTGTCATCTTACAAGAAGTTGGATTTGTCAAACCAAGAATTTGAAATAGTCTTAGAGATTTTTTTTTAAATATTACATGTACACTTTCAGTCAATTATCGTACACTAATTCAAAACCTATGAATGGTTGTTCACTCTAGTGTCACAGGTGCTTTGTGCTTCATCAAGTGGTCTCTATTGATGGTTTATCTCATGCTCTATGAAGATCATGCTCACATTTCTGCTGAATGAAAACCACTTAAGGACCCTTCTCTTGGCACAAGATTATCTAGATGAGATACACAGCACATGGGCCCTTACACATCCTTTAGTTAGTAAGTCGGATACTTTGAATTTTCCATAAAGGTTCAGATCTTTGAATCTACTGTATATTTACAAAGCTGAAGTCTTGCCGTTCTCATTAAAATGAACTATGTTGCCATCTCCCATGGTCCATGGTTGCAAGTTTGAATTAATTATCTGAATCTTTTTTTTCCCACATTTATATACGTAGATATAAAAACATCTAAAATGTTTTCCTTGTTGACAATATTTTTCACCCATGCAAGCATGTAGTTACAGCATATACCATTGTATCTACAGATCTGATGTGTGATGTCACATTTAACCACATTTTTCCATCATTAAATATTTTGTGAGTGATATTTGGAGTTTATTGCAATGCTCAATGCAAAATAATAAGTAAAAGCAAGTGGACTTATTTTGGCTTGTCAACTACTTTTAAAGTGCAAAATCTGTTTCATAAATTTGATTTATGAAGCAATAATGTATATTGCAAACACTGTGCCATGGTCTTATGTGTTTACATGGAATTACTATGCTTAAAATAATCACAATAACTTTGCTTTACATGACCTGTCAGTCCTCACAGTCATTGCACTGGTGTATGTTTCTTTATTTAGTCTGCTGTGACCTATCACTTATATGTCTTACTCCCCCAACTTTCCCCCACCAGAGTGGCTGAATTCTTGTAAATGGTCACCCAAGCGACAAAAAGAAATAGAAGTAAAGCAGGTCAGCCTGCCACACTGAATAACATCCTGTGCTGGAAACCACAAGGGGGTGAAAACAGTGATGGTCTACTTAGCTTTGCATGCATTGTTCAGTGAGTAAGACCGATACATTTGCAGAGGGACCACAAAGCCACTCAAAACTTCACACTTAAAGTGGGAGGGTCATTGTGGTATCGAACATAAACGGTCAAAAAAGCAACCAAACAACACGGTCTAAAAATACTTACATGTGTCAAAATAGATTCTACTGTGGTCATTCAAGGCCAGTCAGACTTAGATATATAGCTTTTATATTTGTGACCTTTCATGACTCTGTACTCACCAATTCCATGTTACATCTGAATATATAATCTCAACATAAACACAACATGAACATTTCAACATTATATCTTATGCAAAATGAAATATGTATACAGTAAGATAATATGCATAGTATACAGCCATAATACAGTGTAATCATCACGCAGGTGTGGTGCTGTGCTGATTATAAATAGCAGCGCTGTAATGGATTTAAAAAAAAGTATTAGTAAGAGATAAGCATCAAAAACAACAGTGTTTATGAGGGGAAAGCAAGCACTTAATCTTAAATAGACCTTTGATTGGAGTGTTTAATGAACTTGGCTTGCAATTTTACTGGATGACCTCGGGGGCTATTTTTTAATCATTAATTTGTGAATACAGCTTCTCCTTTCTTGCCTTGAAGAAAATGAATGCATAGAAATAAGTAAAATAAAATGTAAAACTGCATGCTGTACATTTTTGTCTAATTTAATTTTAACATGCATTTGGTTAAAATAAAATTAGCTTAAATAATAAATACTGTTGTCAAAATGTTTTTTGATCTTTTTATTTTTTCCATAGTCTTTAGGCAGTGTTTAATGGTCTATGATTTAGAATAATGGGAATCATTTAAACCTAATTTCATGATGTTAGCAATATGTGGGATATCCAGGAGGGGGCGTTTGGTGCCCCCAAACTACATGTATAACAGTAAGGTCAATCCAACACAAAAAAGAAAATTTATTCACAAATAAACAGAAGTTGATAAACTGACCATGCTCCCACCTGGGAGTTATTTTAAATAAAGAAGCTGGCTCAATGACATGTTTTGCTTATAGTACAATAAAATGATATACTCTGCAGGACTTGTGGAACACACAACCCTAATACTATGTTTAAACAATAAATGAACATCATATACAGTAGGTCATGAAAAAATACTACTAAAGCTGGTCTTGTTTACTATTGTTTACCTAAGGTTAAGGTAAGATATATTTCTAACTTTTCTCCTTTTAATTGTCCACTGGCTGTATCAATCTTAAGAGCAGTAGAACATGTACAGTTATGCAGTGGCAAATGTATGTGTAATGTACTTCTGTGTGTGTTCACAGTTTAATGTGGGTGGTTGCAGTTAGATTTGCAAGATGCTGCAAGGCACAGCAACCACAGGAAATAAAAGAATAGCTGAAAGATTAAAAGATTTTTTTGCAATGCTAGGGCAGAGCTGAGTGAAGAGCAGGGGTGTGAAAATGACATGAAGTGGATGAGGACCATGGCAATTCTTAATAAGTATGTGCAGATTTTTGGTTCAACCTGAAATATTATTCAAACATATTTGGCTAACCTTGTGATCACCCACGACTAAAGGTAAATGGTAATCCAGCATCAATCTGCAGCTAAAATTCTAATCGGGTGAACTGTCCTTGTCCTTTCTGTTGAAGACCTTTGTAAATACATCTGCTATACATTAATTTTCATCTGAGGTAGAAAAAAACTTTTTTCCAAACAGTGTCAAACCTTGAGCCATGAGTCTGCCACTTGTACTACTCAACACAACACTTTCTCTTTTGCTGAAATAATCGTGCTTGGTTTGACTCATAGAGATAATGAAAACTGTTCTGCAGTTTTGCAGTGTGCAGAGCTTTTCAGGCATTGGTGTTTGATTGTTTTCAGAATGAGGGACTCTGAAGGGGTTTTTAATTTTTACACTTTACACCTAATGGGTGACAAAAGCAGTAGCGGCTACGACAGCTATAGATGATCCAGCACAGGGTTTTGTAGCGACTGATATTTTGGTCTTTTGTTGAGTTGTGTTTTGCTCATGAGTACCTAAGTGGTACTGGTCCTTAACTGGCCCTGGATTCAAACCAGCCAGTTTTCGAAGATTAGGTGTTTTAACTAATCTTGGCTTAGTGTTAGGGTTATTGGGCCACATGCTTTATTAAATCCTGCTTCTTTTGGCATAGCCAGAGACTAGTTAGGGTGCCGTGCAAATCAGAACAACACTCAATACACAATATCTGTAAATTGGTTTCCAGTCTAAAAATATTATTTGCTATTGCCTTCTGGGTATTACATTTGTTCAACCTTCCGTGTGTCTTTCCTTAAGCTTGTCAGCATTAGTCCTGAGCATCCTCCAGTTTGGACATTTTGACTAATCACCACTAGACATCACTGATGTCACTGTCAGACCTGGGGCACCTGCAGTAACAAGAGTATTAGGTTTGCCCTGTGATCGAAGACTGGCCACTTCGATCCCAGGCCACTAAATGTACCTCTTAGGTACCCACGAGCAAGGTATCAACCACAAGCAGTGCTCCCCGCGTGCTGCCTTTACGGATGAGTCAAATGCAAAGGTATCATTTTGTTGTGGTGCACTGTGTGCTGTCCTGTGGTGTGTTCCACTGGCAAATAATCACTTGCCTTACTTCACACTATGTGGTAAGGAACAGCATTACTTCTGCCTGCTCTTCTGTCAGAGAGTTTTGACAGCTGAGGATCAGACTGCCAAGACAACCTACCTTCTACCACTGCTGCCCAATGCACAATGCACTGGACCCTTACAGCTCCTTCTTGAGGTGGTAGACCAATTGGAAAATGGAGCCACGTTGCTCTTTCAGGCTGTTCTAGATCAGGCATGGCTACAGGCCCTTCACTGACAAGCCCTTCCTCCAGGCCTAGTACCAGGGCTGGGTCCTAGTAACCCTATTTTGGACAAGGTGACTGAAACCCTGTTTTTTCTCTTTATCAGTGTCAGAATCACTCTTTGTCTCATCATTTGAGAATGTCTGAATGCCTGAACCCAAGGGGAGATGGTTGCCGAGACTCCCTGAATTAGTTGTGTTTTTATTTCTTAATGATTAAAATCATTCATTTGTCCACGTTATGACAGTATTCCCAGCTGCATCATTATCATTAGTCTGGCTCTGATGAATTACATGAGAATTCTCTTCAACAACTGATATGTATTTGTTATGTATTTTCACCAACAGGAATCTCACAATTTTGACTTGTGATTTAAATGTGTTAGCGAATATTGTTTGCCTTGAAGTGAAAAGCTGAACTGTTAATAACTTGCATGACAGTACATAAATGGTACTACTAAACTGCACAAAAAATATTAATTCTTTACTCTAATAAACAACTTATTAGAGACCTGATAATGCAATCAGAGCTGACTTTTAGAATTAAAAATGGGGGTCATGAAGTGATTTTATAGTTTGTGAGATAGATTAAACAATTTTGCTTCGAAGGAAGTGCACTATGTGGTTGTGAATGTCTTAAATGTGTATATTTTGTGGTGCAATATACTCAGTACACCTTTAATGTCATTAATACTGTCATGACCCCCCTGGACATTAGCTAAGCGGCCACCATTGTGTGTTTTCTGTTTTCTGCCATCTTGAGTTTCATGTCAATCAAAGTCTATGTCCCACCTTCCCTTTGTGTCTGATAGGTTGATCGTTGTGTATTAGTGTGTTCACCTGTTCTTGTCTGTTTCAATCAATCCCCCTGTTTCTCATTGGTTGTCCTTTCATTGGTTTTCACTGATTATTTTCTGATTGCTTTTGGATTGGTTCCCCTTTGTTTCATTGATCCAGCCCCTCGTTTGTGTTTTAGGATTTAAGCTCAGTTTTCCTAGTGTTTTTTGTTGGTCCACCCTCACACTACCCTCCCCATGTTGGTGTGCTGTTTATGGTTTTTCCCAGTTCCTGTCAGAGTTTTGTTTGTTTGTGGCCCTTGTGCCAGTTTTCTGTTCTGTATGTTTTGAACACCTGTTAATAAATGGCTTGCACCGTGACCTCGCCTCATGTCATGACATATACAAATGGTAACACCCAAACATAGAAGAAGGATATGGTATAATAGAAAGAAAATATAGTCTTTATTTAAATGTAAAAATAATATATGTAATTTAAAATGTTTACTCAATGTTACTTGAAATATTTACTTAAACTTAAAATGTAAAATATGTGACTCAATTCCAAGGAGCTTTGAGGTTAATGTACTTCAGTGTAGATAGAAACGTCTGCAGGTTCTTCCATCTGCTGTTTTTTGCTGTTGTTGTTGTAAGATTGGGCAGGGAACTGCCAGTAGTATAATCCAGATAACCTTACAGCCTGGTAGCGTTGCGCTGAGAATTTAAACAGAAACAGAAAGTCATGGTGAAATCATCTATTAACAAAAAACTAAAATTACCATTTTAAGTTGCAAAATTCAAATACATAATATTACTGGGCAAATTTCTTGAGCCACATATTTTGCTTCCCAAGGCCTAGATTTTTTACATAGTCTTGAGGAACAGTATTTACATGTATGTTTGCACATGTTGCAATAAATCACTGTGGCAGTTTTACTAGAAAGCTATAAAGAAATGAGGGCTGGCTCAAGACCTTTGCACGATACTCTGTACACAGAATTATTAGAATTAAAATAAGATTTAGAAAAAATACAATGTAAATGTAAGACATACCTTAGGAAACTGGTCTGTTAGATTTTGGGTGTAACTTTAAGGAAAAGAGAATCTCAATTTCATCAATAAACGTTCCATATTTACTGTAACATTTTTACATGTGCATAAGTGCAGCCTTATTGTTGGATATTGTGACATTCCATGACAGGTTTGGTTATAACTGAAGCATATAGGTGAGAGGTAATACACCACATTTAGATAATTCAAGGAACATTGATGGGATTTCACCAAATATAGTTTGGTTTGTTTGATTAGGTTTTCTCTAAATGCGGAAACAGGGATCTTTTTTTTAAACAGGAAGTAGAATTTTATTGCGTCAATAATTTTTAAAGGAAGGTTTTTCTTTTCAATTTACAGAGATTCAGCAACCCATGGTCTATGGCTTCCTTACTTTTAAGTATGTTCAGAAGTCAAATGGAGAATGTGACATTCAGCCAGTTTAGTAAAGTGAACAAAGTAAAGATTTACCTTTATTCTTCTTCCTCCACTTGTTGCACAAGTCACCAAGAAGTACAGCAAATACTGCCAATGAACAGGCATTTGCACAAGCGAGACCAAGAACTAAAGGTTTCCAAATACTCTTACTGTCACTTTCTGGAAAAGATTAGATGATATTAACATCAAAAACTTCATGCAACGTCATGAAGCCTTGCATCATTGGAAATTTTGTAGAATCTTAATACAATATTCATGAAACGATAATGACATTTACCCAGCAGTTTCACTGTAGATTCATGTAGTATTTCCCCACACATGGCTACAGCACAGTAGTAAGTTCCAGCATCAGATGGACTGAGGTTTCTCTTGGGGAGACTGTAGACACAGCTCTGTGACAGAAAGCCAGTCTCATAGCTCTTATTACACTGATCACACTTGCCTCCATGAGTGTACATGATTCCTGGATGAGCTTCTGCTGATCCATGTCTGAACCAGTATACAGTGTGTTCTCCTGCACAGTTTTTAGTGAAGACTCAACACTCCAGAGTTAAAGACACTTTGGAATTGACCAAGTCATAAATATGCTCTTGTACAGGATTTCTATTTTCTGGGTCCATTCCTTGAACAAAGAACATAGATAAGGGAATGTTTCCAAATGTTCTAACATTATAAAGGCCATATGCATAAACATCTAAAATAACTGCTACCTGTTATAACCAAGAATGTGCTGGAAACAAACTGCAAGTCGTATAGATATGCAAAGCCACAGTGGTAGGTGCCAGTGTCCTCTCGGGTTACAGCACTAATAACTAGGTGGAATGAGCCTTCCTTTTGTGAAATATTAAATCTGCCATTTTGAAATTCATCCACAAATTTGATTTTATTTACATAACTGTATGACAAAGCTATAGGTCTGGGATTATGACCAGCATCCTGCTTATACCAAACCATTATAGTCACTGATTTTTGTGGCTTGAGGCATTCAAATGTTACATTGTCACCAAGCTTCGCTGTTTGAAACAGGGCTTTTCTTGTGTCCAGAAGTTGAACCATACCTACAATGGAAATGAAAGTTAGTATGAAGTGGAAAGGCATTCATAATGTGTTTTGATTTGATGAGTAAAGCATTTGATACTCACATATTTGGAGATAAATCATAATTTTCCGAAGTGTCATCTTCGCTGCAGCAAAAGATAGGGACGCTCGGAAACAGTATATGACACGACCGCAAACGTGACAGTGATTGGTAGACTGCAGGTGATGTAAAAACTGCATGATGAGCTTAACAGCACGTTTCAATTAGCGTGCATGTCTTGTCTATTAAGATGTTGATTTTGTCCTATTCCAAAATGATTGGAAATCCAAAGAACCTTTTTTCAGTGAGTCAGAAAAAAAATTCTATTACATCCATTTTCCCATGAATAGGTGGAATCTAAAAATAGAGCACTTGCATGCTTGCTGAAAGTTTGCTTTTGCATGTGTTAGCTTGCTTTTCATACAGCACCAACACACTATGATCAGGAACCCCACGTACTATTCCTTTAAAATTTGAATTTTATATCTCCATCATCCCAAATTAAACAATAAAACACATTAAATAATGAATAGTCAAACTTACATAAACAAGAATGTGTTGCATTACTAAGACTAAAAATATCTACTAAAGTTGTTAAACTCTTTGTGTAAGTATGAAATTCACATAGTGGGCTTGTGGGACTGCAGAGACCCTAGGTACGTTAAAGTGCAAGGCCACGGAACATAAGTGATGTGAAGCGTCACAGTGGCATGCACTCAACAAACCACAATCTGTCTTTAAGTTGTAAAGTTTGTGTGGGTGTGTGGTAATGTGAAGTAGTGAAAATCACTTCTTTATAAATAGACTAGTGCTTTTTCCACCTATCTCTAACAACTCTGCTGGACGTCAGTAGTTAGATGTAGCCTTAACCACATTTTACACTGATCAAGTGCAAACATATTTACTTGCTTTCACATACACACCCACACAAACACACATGCACAGAAAGAGTGCAGCCCTCCATCTCTCTAAATTTCCCAATATGGTCCTTTTTTGATTTCTACATATAATCTTGTCTCTTAATAAGTCTCTCTTTCAGTTCTTCACCTGTTTCCCAAATTAGAGAGAAAAATTAATGTTGCCACAGTATATGCTACATATCTGTAGTTATTGAAGAAACTCACGTCGACAAATAAAAGTACTTTTATGACAAGAAAAAATGAATCAAAGAAATATTTAATCAATTCAATGTTTTACATCAAATTTAATTTGTGCTCTGGTTCTGTTAAAGTTGATGTTCACCTTCACTACAGAGCTAGAGAAGCTCCAAGTGTGATACACTGCTGCTCTCTACTGCATACTAAATGAATTACAAAAACTTGCAATTCTAGGTATTAATTCTGAAGGTCAACGCCCAGTATGACATTAAAATATTACTTTTTTTCAGTTATTCTAGCAACTTGCAAGGTCTTATATCTGGTTATTGCAAAGTAGACGATACAACACAACAGAGCATAAAGTTATGATATGCAGTGATAAAAGATACTAAACAATACAACAAAGGCAAACATTTTGATTTTAAATACAACACTATACAGTATTTTAAATCAATGTAAATTTTTGATCATTTATGAAATTATTTTTCATATAAAACCTTAGAATAGACAGTGTCTTGCTTGTTACACATCTTCTGCCTTCGGCCTTTTGTTTTCTTGTTGACTACATTGAGGGCCACATAATTGACTTCTCCAGGGTCCTTATCAGCGCCATCCTATATATGTAAAATGTAACAGGTCAGTCGAACTATACATCAAAAAATACCCAGAATGTTATTCCAGAATATCATTAATCTTACTTATCTTCTTGATAATCTGCTATCACATGACTCTTAATAAGACAACATTAAATTACAACATAGAGAACTTTAACAGGACAATGACAGTAATCACCTCAAAAAAGCACATCAATCAAGTGCACAGTAATGCTTTTGTATTTGTAAAAAATGCTTATGAGTATTATCATGTACCTGTACATTAGCTGTGGATGTTGAGAATGTATTATCCTTCTGAGGAGAGTCTGGTGAGAGGGAAATATGATTATGGCACGAATATAGAATAAAATCTTAAAGTATTACACACAGAGACACACACACACACACCTCCGCATCTTTGACAGCATATGATCTTTTTGTGTTTGATGATAAAGAGAAGACCAGTAACCATCAAAATCACACATACAGCTGATGTGGATGCTAGACAGTAGAGAAGTAGAGTTTCATACTTTCCTATAATAAAAAAGCATGTTAGAGTTTTAACACTGTATAACTATATACTAAGAGCATGTTATACTACAATAATATTGCACAATAATATTATATTATATATTGAGACAGAAACAAATAATAAATTGAACTTTAAACATTTGCTTAAAATGTACTAATATAAAGTTGCAATGCAGTGGATTTTTTAAAAATGAAATACTAAAATAATCTTATAACAAGTATATTTGCACATATATTTTAAATATAATATAAAGCATGCCTTGTTTAATATGTAACATTAGTGACATAGTGAGATTTCACTACAACAATACCTGTAACTATTAAACCTGTTCCATTCCCATACAGTATCTCTCCACACATGGCCAGAGCACAGTAATAAGTTCCAGCATCAGTTGTGCAGAGGTTCATTTTGGTGAGATTGTAGACACATGTTAGGGTAGAAGAGTCAGTCTCAGAGCTCTTATTACACTGATCACTTCTGCCTCCATGAGTATAGATGATTCCTGGATGAGATTTTCCTTGTCCATGTCTGAACCAGTACACACTGTGATTGACGTTTGATGCACGGACAAAAACTGTACACTGGAAATTTGTGCTGTCTCCTTCATAAGCATGATACAAAATGGGTTTCTGGGTAATTGTGTGCTTGGTATTTTCATCACCTTCAAAAACATGGGGGAAAACAAAGCAGTGAAAGGTTTTTAAAATGTGTCATTTTTATAGCTTTGACCTACTACAATAAAATTAACACTGTTGAGGATAGCTTGTGTGTACCTGTTACGATAAGCAGAGTTGCTTCTTTAAATACTGTACTTGCACCATGGAGATATGCACAGTAGTATAGAGCACTGTCTGATGATGTAGCTTGTGAGATGTTTAAATTCATGATCAAATTGTTACCTGTCACACTGAATTGTGATTTGTCTTTAAAATCATCATGTAACTGTGAAATAGAACTATGTGGGTAAAATGTAGCCAGCAGTTTGGGGTTCATCTCAATGGTTTGCTTATACCAGTAAAGTATAGCAACATCTTTTTTATAGTGACACTGAAGAGAAACAGAGGTGCCACGCTCAACTGATATGATATGGTGTTGAGCCTCAACTAAGAAAAAAGAACAAAATGTTATTATTATGTTATTATCCTGCCTTTATTACTCATACTATAATAATACATTAGACTTACTGTTCTGGATGCTGCAGAGAGTAATCACAATGATTTGCAGGAACATGGTGATGTTAACTGTTCAGAAACTAGAACTTGTCTGCTGGTTGGTGAAGGTTTTCTTTAGATGGTTAGAAAGACCATACCCACAACAGAATCATCATTGCGGTTAAGCATTATAATGATCAGCTACAAACCCTTCCCTAATCCTGTAATGCAACTAGCTCTGATGACAAAATGTAACAAATGAGTCTTGGTTTTACTTGTGAATTTTAATATATATGGTATGAATTATTGTACTGTTTCACTTATTTTTCAAATTTCCTATGACCTAATCTGTTGTGTGATGGATCAGATTAAGCATCCACACATATTGCAGTCTTAACATGCTATAAGTATATTTAATTTTATTTTGCAAAATAGATTTGTAAAATACAAAATAATTACTTTAGATTAATATATTTATGTACATTATATATTAATACTGTAATACTATATAAAATATGTACAGTACTGTGCAAAGGTTTTAGGTAGGTGTGAAAAAATGCTGTAAACAAAGAATGCTTTCAGAAATATAAATAACGATTGTTTATTTTTATCAATTTACAAAATGCAAAGAGAGCAAACAAAAGAAAAATCTAAATCAAATCAATATTTGGTGTTACTACCGTTTGCCTTCAAACCAGCATCAATTCTTATAGGTACATATTTTTATAATACATTCTGCATTTTAGTATAGACTATAGTCGTTAATTATGTTTTGCAGTGCATCTGACTATTAATTTGTTTTTGCACAACTGCATATTGCTCTCATATTTATTTCAGACATTTTTGCATATTTTACTCAAATAAACTGAACTTGAATTATATTTTTATATTTTATTCCTTTTTGCATTTATATTGTTCAAATTACTTATTTTATACTGTACTTTTGTGCCTTTCTCTGTGTTGTACTTGTTGATTGACACTGAACAGAAAATCTTATACGTTTGTTTACTTTACACTGGCGATATAGTTTTCAGTTCAGAAGTAAGAGCCGCGTGAGTCGGCGGTGTCCGCAGAGGGCGCGCTAATGAAATATCGACTTCCGGTATATGCGGAAGTTGCGTCTGTATTCCATGGTGCTTGTTCACTTTCAGCATCCATTAGTGTTGAAAACAGGCTGTTATCGCTCTTAAAATTCGAGGTTTTAAACATGAGTCGTAAAAGAGCACACGGTTTTATTGAAACGGGGCAGTCGTCCGAATCTCAGAACACATTAATGGATACTAGCGGAGTCTCCGCCCGGTCCGAGGAGAATTTCTGCGAGCTGGAAGCCGACGAGGAGCTGGTTTGCTCGGTGAGCGAAATAACGGAGCACCTCGGCAGAAACATCACGGTGGTGCTCGAGGCGGCGCTTTCGGAAATCCGAAAAATAGTCAGCGTGCGGATCAGGGTGCTTAAAATGGAACTGAGGGAGAAAACGGACGAGATCGAGCTTCTGAAAGCCAGACTGGAGACGGTGGAGAAAGACGGGAGGGAGCCGAGCTTACTCACAGCGGCGGAGTCCGTGTTTGGAAGGAAATCGGACTTTCAGGCAGGACAAAAATACGGTGTAGATCCGCGGAAAACGAAGGCGGGTGCTCCGGTTGTCAAGAAGGAGAACATCAACGCGATCTGCGACTATCTGATGAAGGACAAGAACTCGCGAGGTGGTGCTGAAGTGGAGAGCGACCATCAGGCCTTTAACGCGGACCGCGTCGGCCGTCACGAGATGCCGCACGCGCCGCCTCCGCCGCTCAGCCTGTGGACCGACGCCGCGATCGGTGGCGGAGGAGGCGGCGGTGGGGACGCGGTTACCGACACGGCTGCCGAGGACATCTTTAGTATGCTGCCTTCCGGGAGTAAACGCCTTTACGACTATGAGTGGATGGCAGGAGTGGAGCTGAATACTGGCGAGTTCAAGGGTAAATGCAGCAAGTGGGAGTCAGATTTATTTGGCATAACACAAAAATAATAAATAGTAAAACATCGACGCCCGCATTGGGAGATTCAAAGTGCCCATATAAAATTGTTTAATTATTTCTTAATTGAACTAATCAAGTCAATCCTATATCACAAATAAAAATTGTGTTGACTTCTACAATATTGTGCACACCGAGTATCCAGTCATGCTATAAAAATTGGCCTAAATAACACATAAACAGCTCTTGACAGCTCAAAATGCAGTGTTTTTGTGATGAAAATGCAGGGAATGTTTTCTAAATCTGATCTATCATGGATTGTAACTTTTCCAGGTGAGCCGGAGTCAAAGCGGGAAAATGTCACTGCTACAAGAGAGGTAGCTGAAGAAGACGAGGATGAGTGTGAAGAGACCAGAGGCCTGGGACAGGTCCCTGGTTCCTCCCCTTCCCCATTTCCTCTAGACACACACGGATCACCTGGGGAGGACAGGAAAAGCCCTGCAGAGGACAGCATGGACAGATTAGATCCAGGTGAGGCCAGCTTTAGAAGACCGTTTTGTCAAAAGCTAGCAGTTTACAATCAATAGAAACAGTTATATTGTGCTATATTTATGAATCTCCTTATTGAAAAATCATCTCTTTTGAAAGATTCTATTTGGCTCTTGCCAAAAATCTCATCATGACTCAGTGTTTTCCCTACCATTATATTAGAGACCTTGAAAGTCAAATTAATTTTATTTAATTTTATTTTCTATATAGCGCCAGATCACAGCAGAAGTCACTTAAGGTTACCTTTCCTATAGAACAGGTCTATACCTTGTCCTTTTATTAAACAAACTAAATATGATATTTACATAATGGCATGTCATTTCTGTCTCTACATAGTTGCACATTTACAGTTCTCCTATGCTCTCTGTATAGCACACAGTGGCGTTCCGCACTGATGCATGTACACACACACACACATGCACGCGCACACAGGTGACCACACTCCCACCAGCGGACAGAGTGTGTGCGTTGGAAAGTATATTGTGTCAACCATCTGAAATGCAAACAAAAATATCTGCGACTTCCCGTATTAAGAGGCTCTGGAAATGTTCTTCCACAAGCCCAGAAAGATGAAAAAAGCTGCACACTTTGTGGATAATTGTCATTAAAAGAGCAACTTGATTCCTGAAGTGTTTGTGTGGGTGTATATTGATATAAGTTCCAATTGCCCAGCCCTTCTCTGCTACGTCCCTTGTGAGATATTCTGATCTTTTTCTTGATCCCTCATGTAATCCCTCAGGCCAGCACTTCTCTGCCCCCACCTTTATTTGCCCCTTTTGCGGAACCCTCTGCCCTGATTCCACATTCCTAGAAGAACACATAAAGCTTATCCACCGAGACGAGAGCATCCACGCTCTTCAGTCCACCCCTGGCAGCTCCTCCTCTTCCCACGCCGATGGCGGCGACATCAGCGAGGCGGGAAGATCCGCAGATGCTCCAGGAATTCGTGGGCCCCGCGAGAAGAAAGTGGACCGAGGCTACGAGTGCGGCGACTGCGGGCGGCACTTCAACTACCTGGGCAACCTCCGTCAGCACCAGCGCATCCACACTGGGGAGAAGCCCTTCGTCTGCCCAGAGTGCGGCGAGCGTTTTCGCCATGCCGCACGCCTCAAGAGCCACCGGCTCAGTCACAGCGGTGCCCAAAGCCCCTTCCCATGCCCGCAGTGTGGCAAGGGCTTCCCGGTGCTGTCTGGACTCAAACGGCACCAGCGCGTCCACACGGGTGAGAGTCCCTACGCCTGTCCCCAATGCGGGCGCCGCTTTAAAGAGCTGGGCAACCTTTACACTCATATGCGAATCCACAGCGGCGCGACGCCATACTCCTGTTACCAGTGTGGACGAAGCTTCCGCCATTTAGGAACTTACAAAAGTCACCGCTGCACTCCCGCGACCCAGCTGCCCAGTGGCCACAGTCCGGCGTGGGCTCAGGAGGACAAGGTACAGACAGGGTAATGAAGGGACAGAGCATTAATGTTGTTACCGTAGAGGTCTGTTATCTCCGTCTGTCTGACGACTCCCTATTGGAAATGGTTTCTGGACCATTATTTATGAAAGGATTATGTACTGACATTAATATGAAAAACCTTGATCATTCTATTTCTGGTGCAGATGAGCTGAATCTTTTTCTAACATGGATACATTTTTAGAATCTGGTTGGACTTTATCTGCAACCATTTGGGCGTGGAGATATTCATGCCGACAATTTATTCAGGCCAGAAATGAGTTTCAGCAGGATTATTTCTGTCAGGCGAGCGGCAGCAAACCGCACATGATGTTAAAAAAACACTGGTTTGGTTTTATGAAGAGCCATACAGCATAACATTTTCTCATTTTAACCGTTAAACATCGTGTGAACAGGAACATGCATGTTCATTTGTGGACTTGAACCATGCATTTGTGAGCGTACTGCACAACCGTTGCTTTTATTTGAGCTCTTTCAGTATTCTTTCTTTTAAGGACTGTTTCCAGGTTTATTCCATGTTAAGTTCAAAACATAAACTGAATTTTTTACTCTACATTTTTTAAAAATATTTTGGTTTAAATGCAGTGCTGGCTGTCGAGCTTGACGTCCTTGTTGCACAAGTGAGCACACAAAAGGATGGTACTGCCCCCATCTGGACAATACATGTTACTACATCAGCTGCTTCACCTGGTTGCAGTATGCTGAGCTGCCTGTTGCGAATATTAGTATCTCTACCAGTTTACTACTTTGTTATTGTGTGACTTACACTATTAACACACTGTTCTTTTGGTTTTATTCCCACAGTTTGAGTTAGACCTAATCTGTAATGTGAATAAAACATTTAAAAGTTAGTACTCCTACAGAAAAATAAAGACTGTTATGTAGATATTTGAGACCATAAGAACAGTATTTAGGTTGTTAAAAAAAACTTAGGAATTCTATTAAAATTATAGTCGATGTATCAATAAATAATGTATGACTGTTAAATATATGAAAATTGCCTGTGATCAGTTAATACACTTGACTGATTTTATTATTCATTGCCAAGATAATTGTAACTAATAAACACTTGTTCTAGGATCTTAAAAGGACGTCTCACCATGTCTTTGTGAAACTGAATATTGTTATTTATTGCACAGTAGTGTATATTATTTTGTATTATTACGGGGCAGTAGGTAGCGTAACTGTCAGGAAATTCACCACATGAACGGAAGGTTGCCAGTTCAAATCCCAGACCGGTAACAGTAATACTGAGCTACTCATGAACAAAGTACTGTCCCCAAGCACTGCTCCCGGGGTACTGCCCACCAGCTGCCCACTGCTCTTTAACGTATGGGTCAAATGCAGAGATTACATGTTGTTGAACAATCATTCACTTTCATTTTCTGTGGCAGATTTTAAGGCAACATCCAAAGCATAATCCATTTGTGATGACTAATGCTGGAGATCATCTGCAGGAATTTTAATCAACCTTCCACACCACACTTATTCCAAACAAAGTTTGTAATATGCTCACAGTATCCTGGACTTATACATAATGTATATTGACAAAATTAAGAATCCAAATTTGATATTCTCTCACATGGAGAAATATCTGCCATTTGGTCTCTCTGCTGGAAGCTAGAGTTGCACAGCTCACTTCTCTGAGTAACTCAACCATGCAATTTTTATGTGCATGATACAAAAGCAGTGACTTCTGCCCTAAATCAATGCCAGTAGAGCCTGACCTGACTGAACTGTCTCCTGCTGTTTCCCCTCCGGTTCACCCAAGACAGCAGTGTTGTTTCAATCTTTTATTTACTAAGATTACTTCAAGTTTTCAAAGAGTTAGGCTTCTCCAACCACAAATACCCTTCACAGTAAAGTACAAACTTCCAGAATAAATTGTACACCCAGTGTAATATACATTTGAAGGCAGACTTATTTAAACCATTTTAAGATTATACATTTTTAAACCTTTGATTTTACTTTCAGACCAGTGATTGGAGACCTTGTATGTGAGAATGAGATGAGTTAGAATTATTTAAGACTCATATTTGGGACTAAAAATCTGTGATAGTGCCAGTTATGAGAGAGAGGTCATCATCGCCATAAAACCACTGATATAAAACCGGCTCCTGTAGAGTTCATTTGGAACTGATTATAAACTCTAATGAACCCTGCAGTTGGTAACATCGTAGCACTGGTGGAGGTCTAGTGATGACACTCAGTTATTGACCAAGACATGGTGGCTCTCCATGGTGGACGGTCCTATCTTCAGCATAACCACCATTAAGTCCATCAGGAAGACACTTCACTTAATTTCCACTCTCCCCGTCATTAGGAAATGTAAATATCTCAGTTTTCCTGCTGTGGATATCAAGCAGTAGTCACTGTGTTAGACAGTCCCTGCGTTCCCCATAGTCACTGAGCACATAAACAGTGACGCTTAAAACGTTTTGTGAACGATCTAAAACATCAACAGATTTCAAACAAGTCCTTAAACAAATGAGGAAAAAATATTATACTTGACCATTTATTTACTGAGGAAAATGATCCAAAACTACATTTCTGTGTGTGGCAAAATTATGTGAACCTCTTGGATTAGCAATTGATTTGAAGGTACAAATAGAGTCAGGTGGTTTCAATCAACTGGATGACAATCAGGTGTGGGTTTTATTTATAAAAACAGGGACCTATATAAGGCCACGTTAACACATAGCTGGGTATTTACAGAAAATTCCCCCTCTGCATTTTCAATAACATCCTTGCTCACATCAGAACAATTTCCAAAAAGTATTCACTTACACGAATCTGCGTAAATAAGCCATCAAGATCTATTATGAGCAAATCTGTAGGCTGCAGTGTAACGAGAAGCATAAAGCCATGTTAGCCAATCAGAATCCTCAAAAAAACAGAACAATGAATGACACAACTTCCTGCTCCTGTATACTAATGTCTCGCATCTGACACTAGTGCATTTTCTATCGCATACTGTGACGTTTGAAAACTTAAAACTCCATTTTTCTCTGTATATTTGCAGATGTGAAAATGGAGTTTTCCCAAATCTCCACTTTGGCTGGAGGTTTCAGAAATAATTGTTTTCAGTGAATTAAACGTAAATAGAAGGCAAAAACGCATTGATATATTATTGTTTTCCCAGATACCTGGCTATGTGTGAACTGGGTCTAAGTCTGGTCACGACAATACATGTGTTTGGCGGGTGTAGGAGATTTCTGACATTTCTGTGAGTTGTTACTGCTCATCAGACTGGAAACAGTTCTGAAACCATCTCTTTTTTAAATGAGTGATTATTTGTCATTGTGAATACAGCACAGCAGACAGTCCACCACAACCAAATGTGACCTCTGCATTTGACCCATCTGTGAAGGAGCAGCGGGCAGCTAACAAGCGCCGGGGGAGCAGTGCTTGGGGACGGTACCTTGCTCATGAGTATGTCACTGGTAACTTCGAACCTGCGACCTTCTGATCACGGGGGAAACACCCTACTGTTACGCCACCAACTGCCTCTAAAGAGTTTTGCCTCCACCAATCCACAGTCAGGTAGATTGTGTACAAATGGAAGAAATTCAAGACCACTGTCACCCACCCCAGTAGTGAGCGACCAAAAAAAATCTCTCCAAAAGCAATGCATTTAATTGTTGGCAAGGTCACAAAGAAGGATTTTATAAGTAACTTATAAGTAAATACATTTTTCTTACTTTTTCTCGGAGCAACATCACAAACATCCACCATCCTATAATTACATATCTTAAAGCAAGTGCTGTTAGATTATTTTTGCATCTCTTCCTAAATCCCTATGAACTTCACAACTTTTCTTGATCTTGTGATGTTTTCCAAGGTTGAACAAAACTTTTAGAAAGGACATAGAACATACTTTTATTCAACTACAGTGTTTGGAATGTGCTGAATGTATGTGCCGTGGTTGCCATTCCCACAGTAGGACAGCAAAACATTTGTTGCTTGATGCCAGGTACCCTAATTAAAGGTCCATTTGCCTGCAGCCAGTCACTTGCACTAGCAGATGGGCTCCCACTGGGTGAGAAATCATTCTCTTTCAATCAGACTCTGGCAGTGCTGGAAATACAAATCCAGTCAGGTCAAGAACAGGCACGTCCACAAGATTCATGGAGGCTTTTTAAAGATAACTGTTATTATTGGTATGTTGAGAATGGCAATGCTCACTGAAACACACATGGTGAGTTTTGAACATGAGAGGCGCTGGAATCCCACCTCACAGTGGGCAGATGCTTCCTCACTTTCAAGCCAGTAGCCTCTGCTCATCTTCATGGTCCGTTGCTGTAGCAACTGCATCCTCTAAATGATGATGTAAAGTGGAGAGAGGTGATACTGAACCTTGTCAAGAGAAAGGACCATATATCCGTGTGTTTGAAGTGATCAGATTCACACACACACGTCTAGTAGTTTTGTTGTACAATTTGCAGTTGAAGACATAATTTAGACACTCAAAAACGTATTACCTGTCTGATCCTGTGTCTAATGCTTCACAGAAGCACCATGTCCTGGATTCATTATACAGGGAAGGAAGCAAGTCTTAGGTTTTAATCTATTAATTATGTTTATGAAATTTCTTTGCTGCTGCAAGAAATATGAATTAAATATGATACGGAATATGCCATAACCTCCTACTTTATGCAGTGATGGCACTACTGAAGAAATGCTCACCATTGCAAATGTATTTAAGATAAGATGCTACTTTAAAAGTTTGTTCTGTTTTTAAAGACTCAACATAACTTCTCAATGCAAATAAAAAAAATTTAAAAGTCTTTCAAAACAAAACTGTTTTCTGAACTATAAACATTACACATTTATTGACAAACTTCAGTTTATTGGATCTTTCTACCAGTAGTCGATTTTGTGTTTCATGGGTATTTATCAGTATATGAGGTAACTAAACATTTTGTGTAAGATTGTGCCATGTTGAACACGAAGTTTATTACTTTTCTGGAGTCTAAGATAAACTCATCAGATTTTACACCCTGATGATATTTTACTTCTATGTGATAGTCATTCAATCCTGCATCTTCTAAGAGTGCTTCCATTCTTTTTAATTGAAAAAGCACCTAAAGGCTTTACTGCTTTACACACGAACACACACTTCTCACTTCAAGGTTGAGTTACTCTATTTGTACCTTCAGCTAAGAATAGACCAGCTGTTCAGTACTTATATACTGTGTCACGAGTAGCCATCATTTGCTCATTCATCTGAATAATGCAAGAAAACCATGATGTCCAAAATCACTATCATGTTCTCATGACTGTTTTTAATTCAAAATTGGGAGCACCTGTCCCAATAAATAAATAAAAGTTCCAAATAAGAACTTTGGAACCATCAACCACAGAGAAACCTATTCCATCTCTGAATTTAGAGTCATCCTGAAAATCCCTTGATATAGTTTTGTGTAGTATTTTATGACTTTATTTGTATGCTTGGTTTGTTGTAAAGCATTCTCATGTTTGAAGGAGGTGCTTGATTATTATTATTATTATTATTATTATTATTATTATTATTATTATTATTATTATTATTATTATTATTGTGTAGGTCAAGCCAAACATTCCAACGGTATGAATTTGATAAAATTATGTAGTAATTTTAGTAATTTCTAGTAATCTACTCATTATGTAGATTACTAGCAATTATGACTGTATAATAATACAACTTAAGATCCTTTAAAAATCTTTAGTTATCTTTGACTGGATTGTTAACATAACATCAGTAAGGACGTTAGTATTGTTGTCATTACGTCAGTAAGGACTGTAGCTGCAGATTGAAAGTCATATCATGCCAGCATCGTTCTTGTCTGTGTGACAAATGTGGCTGCTGTTCACCCCTTCACCGCTGTGGACACTGTGGAGGTAACGTTTCAGAAATATTCTGGTTGGTCGATATATATAAGGACTGAGAAAGAACCAAAAAAATGTGAAGCATTATAGGTCTAGTTGCATAGGGAGTGTTCCATGTACTCCATTAATCTGTTTGTCTGATCTTTTTCTGACTCATTTTTGCACCACAATTTCTACCAATTGCTGGAATTTTGATCTCTGATTTGTTTTAGATTTGTGATATTTTGTCCGGCCCTTATCGCTCAGTTTGCTCCTGATGGAACAGTAACTGGTACCTCTCCACAAGTTTGATTTCCTGCTTCTGTTCACTGGCAAGTGATAACCACGCCTTTGACTTTGTTTGTGTTAAATAAAATCTTAACAGCAATCAGCAATTGAGACCATTGCCATTGATTTATTACAGTCTGGTAGGAATTATTTTCTATACTGGGCAGGGAAACTGATTCATAACTGCAGAGGAGGATTGGATTTCACAGTCATTTGAAAATAAATAAACATTGTTTTACAACAAATATGAATTCATCAACGAGCCTCTAAAGCAACATAGCAATCAAGTCCTTTTTCATTATTACATTAGTATGCATGCCATGAGGTAAATAATTTGTCCCCTGCAGGTTCATCACATACATCAGGCTATGCCTAAAAGGGGCATGTAAGAAGATTTCATCTTTTTTTTTCTCTGTGCCTCAAAGACCATGAAGCAAGAAATTGAATTCAATTCAATTCTTTGTTATCTCACCTCCCAACAGATTGTAGTGCTGGAAAGACTAAGAGAATCAATAAAAAAATTGTGTGTGTGTGTGTGTGTTCTGGGGCACTCCATCAAGACGTTCAAGGTGTCACCATGTCTAATGACTGTCCCTTACACACCAGCATCTCTTTCTTCTTTCATCAGGTTGTTCCACTATCATTTGAAACTGATATCCTAGAGCAAAACCAGCAAAAACATTAAAGGGAAAAATGGGTTTAATTAGATCGCTACAGAGCAAATGAAGGAGATTTTCTAGTTCAATTAATATTGGAATGCAAATGTGCTGCAATTCAAGCATTATTCAGTTCAAGCCTCAGGAGCATATGCAAGAAATCTCCTGCATGGTAGTATAGATTTGTGTCCTTTGTGTGTGCTTCAGGTTCAAACTGTAGGCGGTTCATGTGTATTTCTGTGCCCATAAACATGCAGTCCTCTCCAGCATCAACTTTGGTCCACCTTCAAAGCCAGAAGGTAAAATAAATTGCCATTATCAGTTATTTTTGAACATGACTTTCACTTGGGGTTTTGGCACAGTTGGCTTGTTGATTGAAACTCTGTGTTGATGATCATAAGAATCAAATCTCAGGAACAACCGTTGGGCCCCTGAGCAAGGCCCTTATCCCCAAGCTACTCGAGTTGACTGTCCCTGTAATTAGAAAATGGAAAGTGCTCTCGATAAGAGCAGGTGCTAAATGCAGTACATTTAAATGTTCGTCATGAGATAAATGAGGCAGTTTGTAGTGTAACGGTTAGGAAGTTGGCCCCATGACCCAGACCAATGAAGATACCACTGAGGTAGTCATGAACAAAGTACTATCCTCAAGCACTGCTCCCAGGGCGCTGGGCTACTCACTGCTCCTTCACAGATCGATCAAATGCAGAGGTCACATTTTGTCATGGTGCATTGTGCTGTGGTGTGTTAACAATTTCAAATAATCCCTCACTTAAATTCATTAAATTCACTTCAAAGGAGAACAGTGAGAGGAGGCTATAGAGAAAACGAAGAAAAAAATCACGTGTTACATAACGCGTTCTCATAACCAGCAGCACATCCAGGAACCGTTTTACAAGGTTTTACAAGGTTTTACAAGGCCATGCGAATGTAATAAAGTAATGAAAAATGGAAATAACATTATTAGTATGTTAAATGCCAGTTTCAATATTCTCACCGTCAGCATGTTTTATGTGCTGTAGGTTTGTTTTTGACCTTCTTTACTATTGTGCTATTTTATGAAACTGGTGTGTTTATTTCTTGACAACACAGTTCTGCTACTGAAGCTTCAGCCTAAAGAGGGAATTCTGATTTAATGCCATCGTGGATTTATTGGATTTCATGTCATCATTACGGATGCCACAGTAACAGTCAATAACAGTAGTCTGATATATTCATGTAGATGATGTTTCATGTTTATGTGCTCGAGATTGAAACCTGCCACACACCAAGTGGACGTGTCAAGAACACCTGGGATTCTTGTCCTTTTTAATCATAAGTAGCATGTACGCAGCTCGAAAAGCTACAGTTTAAAATAGCTTGTCCAACACTGTCACTGTTGGGCTGGCAGCACTATGGCACTGCTGTATTGGCTAAGTTGGGGCTACACTGGTCTCAGTGCCGGGTGGCACGGTGGTGCAGTGGTTAACGCTGCCGCCTCACAGCGAGGAAGTCCTGTGTTCCGTCCCTGGGTCGGGCGTAGGGTCCCTCTGTGCAGAGTTTGCATGCTCACCCCATGTTTGTGTGGGTTTCCTCTGGCTGCTCCGGTTTCCTCCCACAGACCAAAAGAATGCAATCTAGGTTAATTGGTGACTCTCAATTGGCCTTGCAAGGTGTCAGTGTGAGTGTGTGAGTGTGTGTGTGTGCCCTGTGGTGTGTTGGCGCATTCCCAGGGTTAGTTCCCGCCTTGCGCCCGTGGTTCCCGGGATAGGCTCCGGGAACCCCTGTGACTCCAGTTAGGATTAAGCAGTTCAGATAATGAATCAATGAATGGTCTCAGAGCCAGCTTTGAGTTTTGAAGCCTATAGAATTCTCTGTGGAGACCACACCATTAAATATGAACATAAGGATTTTAATCTAGAATTATTTCACATAAACTGTGATCATTGATCTGTGACCAGTATGAGAAAGTGGTTACAGAGGTAAAAGTAGTCAGCAGTGAGATGGTGCAATGTCTATAGCACACTGCAGGATATGTATGAACAAACCATAACACATTCTATAGGAAACCTTGTATTTGGACATTCTAGTGTTTAGTTCATAAGTTTGGGCAATATTGGATGAGGAAAACTGGTTTAGAAGGTAATGTTAGGTTTAGATGTTGTGGGTTGAGATATGAAATCTGGGGCTCATTTTTGGTTCAAACTAATTGGCTAATTGGGTTATATCTTACATCAATGTCAGTGCAGTTGTCCATTTTTCAGACCCACTTATTGTAAATATACAATTTCCTTTTTTATAATGCTCAAATGGAACATTATATTTGCTCTATTTATTGGTTAATATGTCATTTGCAGATCAAGTAACTGATGATTAATATATCTTCATTTTGATTGGCGGGGGGCAAATTTATATGCATTTGACATTTTATTGCCAGTGCCAAAGTGATAGAAGAATAGACAATGGCAGAAAATAAAACCACATAGGAAGAGAAATCAAAGCCTAAGAGAGAGAGAGAGAGAGGGAGGGAGAAAGAGAGAGATGCGAGCAGTGAGATGGGGGTGAGTGTGTGTGGGGCAGGGAGAGAGATGTAAAGCAAGACGCGCTGCTGCATGGATGCATGGAAATATTGAGAGGAGAGGATGAGAGGATGTCTCAGAGCTACCAGCATCGGGAGAGTGAAAGCATCGCCAGCATACTGCAATTACTACAACCATCTCTCTCTCTCTCTCTCTCTCTCTCTGTCTCTCTCTCTCCAGCCAAAGTCATCCATATGTTGTGTTATCTGCATTAAACAAAGGTAAGCTGTTTATTTCATATCTCTGCTTTATTTAGAAAGGCAATTCTAATACCCTGTTTTATCATTAAATTTTTACTATGTTCACATTTTCCAGTTGTAATTTGTCAGTTGCAACTGATAGACTTCTTTGAAAACTGTAATTTATTGCAGGATCTAGTATGCACATGTATTATGAATTTATTTGAGAGATGTTGATTGCATAGGTATATCGCAAAAATTGAAACTTTCAGGTTATACAATGAAGGTATGAACAGTGTGTGCTGCGAGCTTTGAAAAGAAAATAGACAGAATAAAAAATGTGTTTGCTCAAATATTTATTTAGTAAAACAAGAGACATGTCCAGTGTTTATTTGTGTCTCATTTTCACAATTTATATATTATTTTTTAGAATAAAAAATACAGAAATAATAATATTTTTGAAGTAGTGCACAATATAGAAACACAAGAAATGAAAATGTGGTTTGCATTATTCCTGTCTCTAGCAGGGAAGGACGGTGAGTGTCAAACCGAGTTTGTTGATTGCCTCAACACACATTTAACACACCTTTTTGTGAGCTGAGCTGGACCGGGTATGCTAAGAGTTTTGCCTTATAAGAAGACACAATAAAGTCACTACTTGGTTACGCACCTTGGAATCATCCCATATGATCTAAATTATGTGCATGGACAGCAAATGACAAAAACTCACATTTTTAGCCTGAGAAATGTCCAAATAGCATATTAATGTTTAAGCAGTCCATGATTAGAGAATCAAATTTGCATATAAATGGCATTAGTTGCCAAGATTGAGTTGATATTGATATTGTCTCCCTTCCTCCTGAGGTGAATTATTCATAATTGTAATGACAGTAGTAGTCTAAGCTCAGAATACCAACTATAGGTTTTTCAGACACTACCGAATGCCATATTACCAAAGTGTTTCCTTCAGTTCATTCAAATAATTGTGATAACGTTACAGTAATTAGTGCTTCCCTGTTGCTGTTAAAGACCATGTTAAATTCTACAGTAAGTCTACCTGTCTGAATAATTCATCATTCATTATGATGTAACCTGTGTTTTTTTAATTCCCTACTTTTAAAAATACAAATGGTCACCCAAACTATTCCACATCGTGTTAAATGTGTGTACATTTTTATTTAAGCTAACAGTTACTTGGCTGCTTAAAGCAAGAACATTAATTTCAGCCCTTGACCTTAATTGCTATTGATATTGAATGTGCCTTTGTCTATGCCACTTGATTACAATATTCCCACATAGATCTCAAGTAACAAATTGGCCCTTTCTCCATCCCCTAACACTAGCGCGTTGAACATTTTTCTAAAGTAGGGTTAATGTAATATGCTGTTTATTTTCTAGTACCTGTGCTCACAGGTTATGAAATGAACACAGCTCCCTTCTCTTATGACTTTTATTTTAACTGAAATACCGTTGGAAAGTGTTAATCATAAATGTTCTAGCAACTTTGAACTGCTGAATTACCATTAGCCATTGATTTTATCATATTATTGTTGTGTGATTTGAATATATTCTAACAAGTCAAATCTTGAGGTTTTAATGAATCAAGAAAGTAACCAGGCAGTGTATGAGGGCAGACATTTAGCTACAAGTTTGCATCTACTCTAACTGTAAACTTTGAATCGTCCATCACTTACTAGTTTGATTGGGAACATATTTGCTTTTGCTTTTTAGCTCCTTATTCTTTAAAAATGCTGTAATATTCAAAACAGTAGCCTTACATTTTCCTGGTATACAGTCAACAGTTGTATACTAATTATGATTACCAAATTAAAAGTAGTTTATTAAGTGGACCACAATGGTGGAGCAGACTCAAATCTTTCTACTTCAGGAGAATAGGTAAAGGATGGCAGAGAAGAGACACAGATTGAAGTCACTCACTTGCTCTACCTTTAACTCATCCGGCTGATATTTTACATTGTGCTAAACAGTGATTTCAAACGCTGCCCTCAGAATAACCCCATTAAAATCCTGGTAACACTAATACCTAACTGTCAAACAGAAGTAAGACCTGCTATGTCTGATTTGGGTGTGTTATAGCCACATAAACACAAAATTACAATAACTTGTGCCATCTATTGCCAGCGCACCACAGGACAGTGCACAGTGAACACACCACAATGAAATGTGACCTTGCATTTGACCCATCTGTGAAGGGGCGTTCAGGCAGTGTCTGGGCAGCAGTGCCTGGGGACTTAGGTTAAACTGGGGTAAAGGTGCCTCAGTGGTACCTTTAATGGTCCGGGACCCTCAGAACACAGAGTCAACTCCCTAACCATTATACTACCAAATACCCCGGGCTTCATAGATTTTCCTTTCCAATACTATCTGTGGTCAACAGTTCGCACATTATTGGGTGGTGGTGGTGGCCTTTGGACCAAGTGGTCATGGGTTCGAATCCCCTGTCTGGCACTACCATCACTGGGTCCCTGAGCAAGATGCTCCAGGGCGACTGTCCCTGTAATATGGAAATGTAAGTGACTCTGGATAAGAGCATCTGCTAAATGCCATAACGATGATGATGATGATGATTATTATTATTATTATTATTATTGTACTAATAATAACAACAGTGCATCATTATTTTGCCACAAGGTGGAGTATGATGTCTGATTATTACACTTTTGTGGGAAAGTACAAACACGCAGTGTAGCCACAGCCAAAATAGCAGTGCATTTGTCTTTGTCATTCACCATAAAGCCCATTAAAGATTTCTTTCATTTTCAGAAGCATCCAGAGGTCATTACATTTAACTAAGATTATAAGTGAGTCAACTGTTTATCCGCTCTGGCTGTTTTATAAGTTTTTAAGTTTTTGCTTTTTAAAAAATGATTTCCTTAGTCAATGCCCCTCTTAATAACTGTATTTTGTCTAGACTTGGCAAACATATTGACAATGTTCTGAAAGATCCTTCTTCATTTTGGATGGTTTTATGTGTCAGAATAAGCCCACAGCCCTGTTTGAGATTTGTCAGAGTGTAAAGGCTTAAAGGTTTCCTCTCCAGCAGACAGAGATATCGGGCCACGGACTGCTCCTCTTTCTCACTTTGATCAGTTATTTGACACCAGAGTGAAATGCCGGCATGAGGCATGATGATGGGATTCCAGTGAAATGCACTGTAAAGGGACGTGAGAGGCGTAAAAATGAGCTTCTCTTGCGATCTTCTGCCCAACAACACAAATTTTCAGTGTTGTCAAAATGTCAAATTGTGTTTATTGAAGCTGGTACACAACACATTAACATACAGCAGCCTATTTGCATGCTCATTCCATTCCTCCCTCTCATTCCCCCTCCCCCCACACACACAATTACCCATAATCCATTCCCCATCCCCCAAACAGTCAAAACAAATTGCATTACAGTATTGAAAGCAGATTAGTTATTAATTATCCTGCTAGAATAATTAAGTCTAAGTCAATTTAGAGGCAGGTGGAATTTGAAACAGATATCAGGCAAAAACTAAGTGTGGATATTTATTGCTTTAGAATAATTGCCTTGTACTATCTGAGTTCTCAAGTGACAAATGACAGTTGAAAAGTACCTTCAGTAGAGCACCAGATAGGTAATTCACCTTTCTTCTTTTTCTGTCTAAGTGTGATTTCATCAGAGCTCAATAAATTCAGTCAAGATTATGGACAAAAAAATTAAAACCTTTGACTAGAAACCTTTGACCACGAATGAAATGAAATCTCAAAATCCAAGCAAATCACAGATCCTCACAATATATACCAAATTTATACAGCTGGGGTAAGCAGTTTGTCTTGGCATTACTTAGAATTACTGTGCCTGACATTGTGATTTATTTTTCAGAGGCAATAATCCTCCAACTCAATGTTTTAAAGATGCCAGGATCCCACATACACATTTTGGAACAGATTCATCTTTTGGTGTACCAAGTGACCTGGTCAATAACTCAGTCTAAAGATGCTCATAATTTGTTGTGGGATTCAGTTTTGGGAATATTTCAAAGGGGGTAATCTTAGAAACATATGCTGAGGAAAATTCCGAGATCTGTGTCCCAGATACACATTTTGGTATGTCACTTGACAGTGTGTTCCAAAAAAATATTATCTGGAGGCATAGGAATGTGCATTTGGGTTATGGTTAGAGTTAAAATTGGTTATGGTTAGTAAAATATGGTTAGAGTTCGATGTAGTAATGCTGAGAGATGCACTTTCTATAATAAAGATGGCATGTTGTGACATTTAAAAATAATTATCCCTAGATAACAAAAAGTGTTTATATGGTTGTAATTTTAAAATATTTCCTCATCAGCGTCACCATTTTGGTGAGTCAAGATGTGTTTCCTGAATGTGATACCGGGTCAAAAACACTATGGCTTTTCATTTACATTACACAGGCTACACAAAACATTTTATACATTGTTACACCCAGTTGGGCACCTGTATGCCAAAGTATTAGGTCACAGTGAATTATTGTTTTCATTTACAGGAACAGTCATCACATGTTATAAGGTATGTTTTTCTATAAAAGCATGTTCATTGAACCTTGTGCATTCTTAACTCAATTTTCACCTTTGACCAGCCTTTTGGTGTCAGTAGCTTAAACCAACACAGACCCTGAATTCCCAAAGAAAGAATAGCAAGCAATTTTGATATTGGAAGAAAATAATAATTCAGTCAGCATGGTAGAGTCAACAGTTCAGAATGCCTGAACAGAATCTAAGCTTGTATTTAGGGTATGGTGTTTCGCTGAAAAAAAAGACTGTAGAGTAGAGAAAATCTACAAAACCTTTAAATGAAAAAAAAACCCAGAAACTAATTGGTTTGTACCAGCATAAAGCAAAAGACTGCATAATTATACAGATAGCATTACAGATTCAAAACACTTCTTCAATAACCAAAAGAGCAGATTACAAGTTGATTAAAAGGCAAGGAAATGGATCCATAGCCTTTGGGAATGACACACTCAATGTTCATACTAATGCATACGCCTTTAAGTGCCTACTTGCAATAAAATGTCATATTATTTGCTTTAGTTGATAATAAAGTCAAGTGCTTCAAAAAGAGAAAAGGTTGGCTGCTTGAGTAATTCTGAAAGAGATTTGTTTTCTTTAACATGAAAGAAACTTGCATGAAAACGGATTAACACATTACAACAGTCAATTTCAACAACTGTTGAAGATGTTAAATCATCAAAATTGCTTGATATTGACTAAGATTTCCTTATTTTCTGCTTTCTGACTTCAAATGCAACCATCAAACACAATAGCAAATCCATAAATTCAGCACATATTTGCGTGTTCAGATGCAGCTAAAAAAGCAAAATCAAATAAAGTCATTCCTTAGCATACTATCCCTGCATTTATTTTTTATCTAAATTGAGACCATTCAAGAATTACAGTCTTAAACGCATAAACACAACACATAAAATTATAAGCCTCATATTCATTTTCTTTTTCTTTTCTTTTTTTTTTTTTAAATAGGACATAGATTTGCAATTCCTTACTTTTTTGCCCTTTGATTTGGTCCATGAGAATCACATTTTTTTTCTTTGAGATTTAAAAATGTTGACATTGCTGTATTATATTAATTCCAAGTAAAATTAATTGACTTGATTAGAAAAATGGTTTCTTTCAAGCAACATCTACTAACATCTGTGGCACAAAATGTTTTGGAGCATTAGGGGATCAGGGAAGTTCTGAAATGGCTGGTGGTTCACTCCAGTCTGTGTGTGCTAATTGGCCAAAATGACTCTGCTTTTGTGAGCCAGTCCACTACAAACATAATGTGTGTGGTTAGAGACTACCCAGAGAGAGAGAATTCTGAAAGTGCATCTCAGCGGGTGCTTATTTTGATGATTATCGCTATAGTGTCTATAAAACAAAATGCCCCCCTTAGCTTATAGATAAAAGTGGGTGACACAGTACAATATAAAACATGTGTTGTGAACAAATGGTATCAGATATCTAGTCAAGTCTGTTAAAATTTGCTTTATTGGAAAGATTATTCTTCTATGCAAATTTGTCTCACAATTATTGTTGTTAAATATGAACAGTGTATATCAGCTTTTCCAACCCTGGTCTTCATGACCCTGTGGTCTGCACAGATTCAGTGTTCGGAGATCCAGAACACTGCATTCTTGCATATCTAATTAGTTAATTAGTTGTATCCGGTGTGCTGCCGTTTTCTACAGTTGAGAATGCAGATATATAATGCTGACCAACATGTACATAATACACACACAGACATACAGTAATACCCATATAAAAATGTTTGCAGGTTGGTGGCGTAACTGTGGAGTGTTTACCCTGTGATCAGAAGGTCACAGGTTCGAATCCAGGCCCAGTAAAGTTACCACTGAGGTACTCATGAGCAAGGTACCATCCCCAAGCACTGCTCCCCGGGCACTTGTTAGCTGCCCGCTGCTCCTTCACGGATGGGTCAAATGCAGAAGTCACATTTCGTTGTGGTGCACCGTGTGCTGTGCTGTGATGTTTTCACAATGACAAATAATCACTCACTTTCAGTTTGTCAGGCACTAGTGGCAAGCTGTGACAAATTGTGGCTAGTTACAATTGTATTTGCCAGCGATTTGCCAGTAATGGCAAACTTGTAGTGAACTTCTGGTGACAAATTTGCCAGGTTCATAAAGTTTGTTAGTTCACCCCAAGTTTGCCACAAACCTAATTTGCATGTGAAAATATGACCTTGCTGCAGATTTGCAGCAGCTTTGCCAAAGGTTAATGACAAATGTTTGCCAGAAGCCTAAAATTTTTGTAAGGGTAACAAGGCAAACTGCCATGTGCAGTATCACATAATGACAAGAATTATACGTTCAATTGCTGCACTGTCTACTTATTGTATTGCCTTATTTGCACCCTGCTGAATGTGATGTCCAGTGTTACTATATGTTGCAGTGTGGCCATGGAGAATCATTGTCTCATCACACTTTGTGCATGTATGAAGGAGCTGATGACAATACACGCAGCATTTCCATTCCTCAGTAGCCAGTGAGCTTTGAAAAACATGAGCACGGGAAATCAGGGAGGGGAGAATTCACATTTATTACCTGCTTTAAAATGACTGATCAGGTGCACTCTCTTTATCTTTCTCTCTTTATCTTTCTCTCTTTCTCTTTTCTCTCTCTATGTCTGTGCAAAACTGAAAAAAAAAACGAAGCATTTAGCTACTATTGTGTGTGGGATTTGTCTCAGCAAATGGTGATTTTCAGAAATCTTGGTTCCAATTACTATAAAAACAGCAAGACCCCCTCTGAGTCAGCTCTTCACTTGATCTTGAATTTTATGCAATACAAAAGCAGGAACAAGGCACTGGTAATAAGATCCTCTTGGAATTTTTATTTTTATTGGTCAGGTCTTTTTTTTCATTTAGACAAAAGAAACTAAGGATGAGGCAATGCATTGGGACAAAATATACTATAAGGACTAGCAAAGTATGAAATATATGGAATATTTGGCTGGAATGCGGTTATTCTGGCAAAATGACAAGAACTCCCTTCACTGTTCCAGTATTTATAAAAGAACAGTGAAAAGCATGTGGTCCTGAGTGAAAACACCGAACTACACCACAATTGGCGTTTTTTTCAGGGCAACTACATTTTTTAGCACATGTTGCACATATAGAATATATATATAGTTGAATATATTACTGTCTATGTAGCTTTACACATATTTTACAAATATCTACATTCAAAACATTGTCATTCAAATAGTCAGTATGACTTTAAGAATATATATAGTAACTTAAGTCCCATTATTTCACTCCAGTGGAACTTACTACATACTAAGAACATACTAAAGCTTTCACCTGTATGAACTATGGGTGTAACAGAATTTCATTTCATTCTTGTAAATGAGATATTAGGCCGAATTGTTATTTATTGACACCTCCGACTAGATAAACAGCAAAAAGGTAGCAGGCAAGACAAGAATTATTTGCAAGGAGGTTTACCAAGGGTTATTACACAAAAATTTTATTCAAGTCACACTTGATATGACTGAATTTCACATTGTGTTTTTTTAACTGTTTTTAAGAAATTTTCCTTACTTCTTAGTACAGATTTTTGCTTTGACCTGTTGGTTTTGTTTGCAACTGACAGAAACAATATGCTGGTAATCTATTTTATTCCTATACTATGTTTATAGACTTCTTGATTATTTTGTCTTTACATTCAATACTTTTGCACAAGAATTGTGATCTGAATGTATTGTTATAACCTTAGGTATGCAAGTGAGTGAGTTCCCAGTTAACCACTGCATTCCTGGATAGTTTATTGATATCAGGATCATTGCTGACTTGTCATTTTGGCAGGCCTCTACATGGCATTGATACAGACATGCCAAGTATAGACTTGACACTTTGGTGTTACTGAAAGATTCAGAGTGGTCCACAACCCAAAATACCCAGCCATTGAATCTGCGGTCCTAACTATTAATAGGGTGTTTTATTAATAGAGAGTAACAGATAAGATGTTGGCTATACATAATAAGCAGCAAATAACGAGCAATGCATGAGGATAAATATGGGACTTTACTGGGAAGGATTGTAAAATTTAAGCTGTTAATTATGTCCAAGGCTTTGATGAACTTCCTGTTAATTTCTTTAATATAAAAAATTAGTTTGATTTAGTTCATTTGTGATAATGCAGAGAGAAAACACAAATAGAGAACACCATTACACAAACAAACTGTATCTAATTTCCACATCTTTCTGATCTTAATAAACAATCACAGCTTAGTTCTGTACTATGACTAATCTCTGTACTATATTGTGGTCCTAGTACAATGTATGCTTTAGAAATGGCGAAGGATAAAAGACAGGGTGTCTTTCCTTCATATCTGAGAAGAGTGCTGGGGGTTGTTTATCACTTGTGGAGTCATTCTCACTTTTATTCATACCATTTCTCACTTATTCACCTCTTTTCTCTCTCCCTTTCATCATTGCCCATTGCTGAGCTGTAATTCACTTTAGCTCCATGTGTGAGAGGGTCCAGCTGTGGTCTTCTCTTTCACTGTCTAGGTGCCATTAGTTCTTGCTTTCTTTCGTTCTCATGCTCTCACTCCAATTTTATCCTCCCCTGTTTCCCTGTATCTGCTATTTCTTCCAATTTTTCTTTTATTTTTTTTCCTTCTGTGCCAAATCTCATCCTTTTCTCTCCCTCTCCTTGGTCAAAGTAGGTTCTCTCTGACTGTAGTTCAAAGCAGATTTCTGCACAACTGAAAATATCCATTAACTCAATAAATACTTTACTAATACATTTTACTGTTCTGTTAACTCAAACTTTGTCATCTCTGTTATATACTGTATAGGTACACAAAGAGAAGAGACGACATGGATCCAGTTTTAACAGTGCACAGAACAAAGAACAACAAACAATTAAGGCACATAAAATAAAAATATATAAGTAGAATATAAAATATATACTTTTAAGCTAGAGTAGAATATAAATGTAAACTTTTAAACTAGAAGAAGAAAGAGAGACAATTAGAATGTGGTAACCTACAATTATGGTTTTGGAGTTGTCTTTGACAGTAAAAAGTGCATGAATGAATGTGGTGGATGCGCATGAGGTCAATTATACTCAAAAATTAAGTAATAGGAAGCCATTATTTAGTCGAATAATAGCAACTTTCTTAATATCCTTTGTGTATTTCATTAAAATTCATTGAAGTTACAAAACAATACTACTTGCAAAATAGGATCTCCCTGAGGCTTGAGGATTCTCGACTATTTTCAACTGGATTTTCAAAAATGTTTTTATTGTTTTCAATCTGTGTACCAAATATCTTGAAATAACAAAAATTTTTTCATACGTTATTTGTTCCAATGTGAATAATAGAACTGTCAGAACATTCTGGACCTTTTCTGGCTTGTGTTTCTGTCATTGTCTCAAGTACACAGACAGACATAGTCAGGAGATTGTCATCAGTAATAACAAAACTGGACGCTTGCTGTTATCTAATCTGAACTAAACTGCCTCATGCGACCTCCCTCCAGCTCTAATATTGCATCAAGTCTGCCAGTCCGTGGAAGCCTCTATTTGGGCTTTTTTTTGCTATTTGGTAAGCAATAAAACAGAAACGTTGGACATGAATGGATAACATTTTTTGATGATGTCTAATTCTCCTTTCAAAATTCTGCTCACAGCAGTTCAACTAAGAAAGGAGCCGCGATTACCATCTCTCCCCACACCACTACAAACGCAAATAGAATCTATTCATATTCCAGCCACAGCTGTAATTAGTTTGGTGTTTTTTCTAATAACCTTGTGTTTGCTGTTTTTGTGGGCTAAGCCAGTGGCTGTCCCATTGAGGGAGAGAAAGGGGTGGAGGTGAGTCTTTTCTCATCTCTGTTCATGAATCAAATCCTTATTTAGCGAGCTTTAGCAGCGCCTGTTCCCTTTGCAGCATGTTTGCTCCTCGTCAGCATAGAAATTGATGTCAAAGGTGTTGCTGTGTTGTAATTTAACAGGGAGATGGCTGAGTACACAAGGGCGAAGTGTGTGACATGTTCAAGGAGACACGTGAAGGCTGCATTTTGCCACCGATGACTTTTTTCCTTCATCCTTTCACACAATGTTAGTGTTATTTAACAACCCTGTCATAGCAAAGAAGTGCAGAATGGGCTGTGCTGTCTAATAACAGCATATTGTGGCTGTATTTTGATACATTACCATCTTGTAAATTAGCGTTAAATTAAACTCACAAATGTCATAAGGTTTTGTCATTGTGGTATATGAGTAAATGCACTGTGTTACTGTATTTAAGAATTCTTTTCAGAATTTGGACTGAGCACTGTCAGTATTAGCAACTTACACTTTTTGCTGGGTTGCAAATATAATGAATGTAACTGACATTTTACTCAGTTAAAAATGTAATTTATTATTTGTGAAACTGAAGGGGTGACATTGTCACTTACAGGCTTTAAACTGACCACTGACAATTCTAAACGTGGCCAAGCAGTTTCCAGTTAATCAGTGTCAGTTTGGTTGTTGATTTGTGCAACAGTCTGGTTCAGACTATTTGTGGAATTAAAAGGTTAGAGTGATAATCTGAAAATAAGCAAATTACAGCACTTAAAAGAGCAATCACAGCTGTAAAGAACTTTAGATTTTAAGTCAAGTATATCTAGTTAAAGCTAACCACATGTCAGCAAAAACCTTTTAATACACAAACATTGTTTATATCAGTATTTCTGCTCATGTTGGTCTGTGTGACAGACCGTTACCGAAGACTATCTTTGTAAAGAATCTTTACTTTTTTACTTAAGTATGGGTAACATGTACACTGTACCCCACTGAATTCAATTTGAATCACTGAATCCTAGTAATCCTCCGGAGTCCAAGAGAGTGTGCAAAAGCTCTGTTCACCACACGCAATGAAAGGCCTGGGTCCTCTTTTCTGTCATTCTGTGATGTTGCTTTTATAACTGTAGCTTTCTGACAGATTTCTGAGCTCACAGCATACAGAACTAGACAGCTAACACCCTTCTCCAGGCATGCCCTGCTACCATTTGATCTTAAAATTGTCATGGGGATTGTCAATACATGTCAGGAACATGCTTACTTTCATATCCCTAGATTTGTTGGTGTCATTTGATGTGTAGTTCAGAGAGCATATAGCAGCTAGTAGCTGTTCATGCTGAGAAACAAATATAAAATCTGTTATAATGTAAAAATAAAGAAAACATGTCTCTGCTGTTGACCAGTAAATTATTCCAACAGTCCTTTTCTTTTTTTGTTTTTTGCAAATACACTTTATGGAAGAGCTTAAGAGAAACAAGAAACATAAAAAAAAAGCATATTGTAATTCCAAGCATGTCTTCTCTCTCTTTCCTCATGACAGAAATACCCAGCATTATCTGTAAGGAAACAAGACTGCAGCGTGATCTATGACTGAGGAGTTTCTCCAGAGGTTGGGTCTCTCTTGGTTGCAGAGGGTAACCTCACAATGCTTTGATTCACAGACCCAATTTCCTGATCGACAGCTGGAATGTGCTCCGCTTGCCAAGTCTGAGTGTTTGAGAGCCTCTCAGTGAGCCGAACCCTCCAACACCTGCAGCACTCACGTACATGAGCATGGGTTTATTTATGAATTAATAAGGAATGTCCACACTAAGAAATCTGCCGATGAATCCATTTACGTAGAAGAGTCCAATTTGCTGCAAGCTCTGCTGCCAAAAATGTCCAAGGCTGAGTTTGTGAGAGCTGTGCCATCAAGCAAGTTTAGGAGCAAACGCTACAGATCCAGCTGTTGCTTTAACTTTACCCAGACAATGTCTCATCTGGAGAATGAAGAGATAATATTGAGGAGCCAGAGAGCTGAGAGCTGAGACATGATTGTGCTTTTAAAAGGCTTGTAAGCATGTATATCATTGGATAGAAGTTTTGATAAAAAGGTCTGAGTTTTTAGTTTTAAAGAACAGGTTTTACTTAATTCAGCAAACCTGATTAAACATCGAAATGATCTGAACGTTAATGAGAGATTGTTGATATTGTAAGAATGAAGTTGAGAAACATGCTAACTACTACCCAATCCCTCATGTTCTCCAGTTGGCATTTTTAATACATGCAAATTCTTGCTACTGTGGTACTATATTAAAGCTCCAAAATGGAAGAACAAGTAGGCTGTAATTGCACTGAAGACTTACTGTTCTCAACTGACCTTCCCTTCAATTCCACCTCTGACTACGAAGACTTCCAGCCAGAGTCTGATGCTAGCAAGATCATCATCCCCTCCATCTATGCGCTAGTCTGCTGCGTAGGCATTATAGGCAATGCCATGGTCATATATGTCATTCTAAAATACGCTAAGATGAAAACCGCCACCAACATTTACATTCTAAACCTCGCGATTGCCGACGAACTCTTCATGTTGAGCGTTCCATTTCTGGCTACGTCGGCCGCAGTGCGCCACTGGCCATTTGGATCTCTAATGTGTCGCCTGGTTCTCAGCGTGGACGGTATTAATATGTTCACCAGCATCTTTTGTTTGACTGTGCTGAGCGTGGACCGCTATATTGCGGTGGTGCACCCCATTAAAGCTGCGCGCTACCGTCGGCCCACAGTGGCTAAAGTGGTCAACGTCTGTGTTTGGGGACTCTCATTACTAGTCATCCTGCCCATCATCATCTTTGCAGACACAGTCCCAGCTCAGGATGGAGGGGTAGACTGCAACTTCTTGTGGCCTCAGGCTTCATGGTCTGAGGCTTTTGTTGTCTACACATTCTTGCTGGGCTTCTTGCTGCCCGTGGCTGCCATCTGCCTGTGCTACTGCTTGATCGTGGTGCGCATGAGGGCAGTAGGGCTCAAGGCTGGATGGATGCAGCGCCGACGCTCTGAAAAGAAGATCACACGCATGGTGTTGCTGGTAGTCGCCGTCTTCGTACTTTGCTGGATGCCCTTCTACATTGTGCAGCTGATCAGCGTGTTCCGCCAGCCTCCAGACCCTATGGTTACTCAGCTCTTTGTCATTCTGAGCTATGCCAACAGTGGAGCGAATCCAATTCTGTATGGATTTGTTTCTGACAACTTCCGTCGCTCTTTCCAGCGGATTGTCTGCTTCCGCTGGTTGGAGAACAGCCTGGACGTGGAGCAGGTGGACTACTACGCCATTGCGCTGCGACGCCAGACTACGTGCGGACCACAAGACTTTCCCAAGGAGTGTTTAGCCTCGGATATGGTGTTCCGTAATGGAACTTGCACTTCCCGTACTACCACCCTGTGAATTTAGGCACATTTGACACTTTTCTTTTCAAGTCAGACTAAAAACAGACCACAAAGCCATTAAAAACATTTGTTTACATTTGTTTAAATAGACACTTACAGAGATACCATGTTGATTGGATGTGATGTACTGTATATTTAGGCTATTTTTGTACAGGCCATGTTTTAATGTGTTATGTGGCAAGTGTATGTGTGTTCCAAAATCATCAAGTTTTACAGCTAAAGTTCGGATGACAATGCTTTGGTGTGCCACTGTTATGACAAGAATAAGGAAGGCTGCTTCTGAACCCGTGTATTGCTTCTATAAATTGCATTAAAAATTGCCATAAGTAGCCTCTAAAATTCTAACCTAGTACTCAGTACAGTAGTTTTTCAATGCAGCCAATATCACTTCCCTGTTGCTAAACTCATCTTACATAAACATGTTGTTGTTTATAATGATAAAAATATGAGAATGTTTGTGAATTAGGCAAAGCTTCAAAACGATTTGCGATCTGATTCATTTTTAGGTGATACTGAAACATCATGAATATTTTAGCAACAAACATTTTGGTCTCATTGTCTTCTCATTGAATTTGCTATGAACATTTATGATTCATGCTTAAATCATTCTTCTCAATCCAAAGAAAAGATCCTCCGATAACCTTCAGAGATGAATTCATATAAAACCTGTTGGTAAACCATTACTGTATGCAGATCATCACCACATTTAAGGCAGGCGTGACAGAGGCCTCTCTCTCACACACACACACACGTAGCATAGTGCTTACAAGCAGATGTTTTCTGTTAAGCCTATGATGATTTCTCTTTTCACTGATCAATCACAACTTCCAATACGGCATCCAAGTCAACTAGAGTGTCATCTTTATGGCCAGCCCAGCTCAGCGCTCATGTTTATGTGACAGAAAATCCCACAAAGCGAAAGCCCTTGTGGTTCTTAAGAAGAAGAAGAAGAAGAAGAAGAAGGTACGGGTGGAAACATACATGAGGTTTATTGCCTTGTTTACCACATGATATTCTGGATTCAATAAAACAACCCCTTATGAAACTGAGGAACAAAATGCAGTTGAAAAGAAATTACAAGTTAACTACAAGGCTTTCCATGACGACATGGACTGGTAATGTGTGTGTAAAAATGTATATGTTATGGAGTGATTATTTCTGTTAGTGTAGTGACATATGAAAATGTAAAACTTTAGATAAGTTGTTCAGTTAGAAATCAGTGTTCACAGGATGTGAGCTTAAGGCTGTATTTTATCCATTAAAACAGTTGTTATGAAGTTTAATCATAAAATAATGGTGAAAACTAATGATAATGAAATGTTTACTTTTTGGAGAAGAAGCAATAATGTATTATAGAGGAATTTATATAGATATAGAACAATGCGGAAAATGGCCTGGTAAGAATAACAGTGTAGTATGGAGTGAAGAAGAAGGCATTAATCACTACCTAAACATTTCTCCAGCTCATACCTCCATACCTCTCTGTATTATTATGTTTCTTTTAGGTCACAAAGCTACCAAGTGAACTTCCTTCACCCCTGTAACCCCCAAACTCACTGCAGTTCACTGAAGAGAATTAAGGCTCCCAAAAGAATTAGTGGATGGAGGAAAGCATTTGTGCTTTTTATCCCTCATGTTTTAGCCATTACCCCACCACAGCATGTAACAGTTCTGTTTAATTCACTCTCCAAGAGATGTGCTGATCTTTAAAGCAGCAACAAATAATTTGCTAGTTTAGAACCATTTGAAACCATTCAGCCATTTACAAAGACTCACACAGCACAGCACCTTTACAGACTCCCTCACAAACTCAGTTAATATTAATGTCAAGAATGTATGAGAAAATAATAGTAAAGATATATAGGCACGTAAGTTTGTATGTCAATGCCTGGAGGATAGATATAGTGTGTGGAATGAAAGAATGTGGGTTCTGAGGGAGAAAATGAGCACAATAAAAAAAGAAATCCTTTCAATATTCAAATAAGTTGTTTGGCCACTGGCTCACAGAGATATCTAAGTTCAATGAAACAAGCACATATTTTTCAAAGCCAGTAGGACATTAAACTCTTTCATAGGAATTTCAGAGCATAGGAATTTTATTAAGTGTGGGAAAAAAACGTTATTTGAAAGTTATAGTCCTAGTTCATACCATACGGCCAAAGTCACACTATATGGCCATGTCTATGTGAATATATCCTAATCTATATGGACATAGACGACAGAGATGTTGACTCTAAAATATGGCTTTAATAAAGCCAACAGAAGCAAAAACTGCATATGAAATTCCTGAATCAAGCTGTTAAACGTGACATGAAACATGAAGAGTGAAAACATATAAGCTTTAGGGCCTTTAGGGCTGGTCTATTAGTCCCATCACTCTGAGAGGGTTCTCACTTGACTCTTTTAATCAATGCCTTTGTCTATTCCCTAATTAAAAATATGTGTTACGGTGATCTTAACATGTATAGAATATGTGGAATCAGTCCATTCCAGAAATACATGATGATCTCAGAACTATAATAACAAAACTAGCTCTAGGTCTTAGTTTATTTATTCTATCACATGTTGGTCTACATAACATGCATAACATGAAAAAATCACAAAGCAAATTATGCCTTAAACAAGTATAGGGCGTTGATTTTGTCTCTTAAACTCGGTTATTAGTAGACTCACTCCTGCCAGCATATTGAATTAGTCTTCTAAACAAATATGTGAGCTTAAACAATGGCTTAGATCCATATTTCAGTATTTTCATTGATGATGTAGTTTTTGTTTGATCATTAAGAGCTCTGTAAATGCATTCAGCACACAAATGAAAGAAATCCACTGACAGTGAGCTGTATTTAAGCAGTCATACTTCAGAAGACAAATGCACAGAGGTGGACAAAGTAGCTAACTTCATTAAATGAAAGTACAGATACCACTAGTCAAATTTTACTCCAATACAAGTGAAAGTCGTACAGTCAAGTTAAAGTACTGAAGTACTTGTTTTAAAAAATACTTAAGTATTAAAAGTACATCTTTCACCGCATTGTTGCATTATTGCCACAACACTTATAATGCCTAATGCCTCTGACTAGCTTGTAGCACCTGTAGAATAAGGAATTGGTAGAATGTTCCAGAATGAAACAGCTTAAACTGATGAAGAAAACCAGTCTTTAGTTTATTTTATGAACTAATTGTACGACTACACACCAAACAAAACAGCATGGTAGTGTTCTGACACAGCTCTGGCAGTGTGTGCACACATACTGTATCTGTGTATGGTAATCAGGAGGGCAGAGCAATAGCTGTAAATGCAGCTCACAACATAAAAGCAACACTTCAACCTGCTTAAAACCCAGCTCTACACCTCTAACCTCATGACTTTCCAACAGCAACAATGTTCTAATCAAGACAGAAAACGGCAGAACTGTGTGACGTAACCCTACTGATTACTGATAGACTGTCACCTGTCAAACAACCAATCACGTTTTAGAAAAAGGGGAACAACATCCACTTTATCCACAGACTTGAAAGTAACAAGTAACGAGAACCTTGATAGAAATGTAGTGAAGTAAAAGTACAGTATTTGTCTTTAAAATGTAGTGAAGTGGAAGTCATAAGTTTCCAAATAAAATACTACTCAAGTGAAGTACAGATACTCAAAAACTCTACTTAAGTACGGGTACTTAAGTAAATTTACTTGTCCGCCTCTGCAAATGCATGAGGTTAAGTGTTGGAGTTTTCAGTAGAATTTTATTCCATTCATGTATGACCAAGATGACAAAAAATCCTTCAATTAACACTATGTCAGGAAACAGACAATGGAGAAGAGAAAACTGTAATTAGGGCTGAAGAGCTTTTTTGCACCTTTCCGATACCTTGGTGGATGCTGAAAATGTTTTGTGTGCACCTTGAGCACAGCATATTAAACCTTTTGACACTAAGTCCATTGTTGTATTCAGACTTTTTTGTATGGCTGTGCATGCTATATAGGGTATTTCACAATGGACGTGTAGAATGAGTCCACAGCTTCATCATACACAGTGTGATAATAATGTGATAAGCATCATGTCAGCCGCAACCCAAACACTCTGCATAGTGTCTGCTATTCATTAGGCTTTATCTCAGCCACTCATGGGTTCCACCGTGATGTGAATAAACAAAGCACCATCATTGTGGTGCAAAATTGGCATGATATTTCCATTTTGGAACCCTAATGAAAGTTTGGTGATCTATCATTTGGTGGTAGTATATATGTATACATATATATATATATATATATATATATATATATATATATATATATATATATATATATATATATATATATATATATATGATTAAGCTTCAGAGTGACTCCACAACCAGTTTATTCATGAACCGGTCGCTATGGCAGTTTTTCATTATAGTCTTTTAGAATAGGCCTCCTTTGTCTTTATTATTGTAATGTTGTTTGCATAGAATGTAGATATGTTTGTTGTGGTTTCTTACTCCAGTAGTGTTATTATACAGGAAAAGAACTGTGTGCTGAAATGCTTATTAAGTCTATTTTTGCATCAGTGAACCCAGGAGACCCAGAGTGAGTAACAATGCATTCCACAGACACTGGAATGCGATCTATTTTTCCTGCAGAATTGAGGTTATTTATTCAATCTGCCATCAGCTGTATAACTTTGTACCATACAATTCTGAAAGAAAATAAATGCATTATATAGTTTCAGAGGGTGGAATTTATCATTTTTCCCTTCCCAGGGAACTATAAGAGTGTTTTGAGAATACATTCCAAAACAGGCAAGGGTTGTGGCATGCCAAGAATATTACCAAATTAATCTGATGCAAGCTCTTGTCTGATATACCAATGTACAGGACATGCCACTACATACTAGTGAGCTATAAGTATCATATCATAACTGTCAACCAGCCTCTAAACATGCCTTCGTGCTCTATCTGGGAAAGACCATTCATTTGGAGAAGTTCACCCTAGCTAAGTCATAATAGTCATGGCATTAGGAGAGAACTAGTGAGAACACCAGAAGTGGGAGAAAAAAACAGAACTAAATTAATGAGACAACCTTATTTTCATAAACAAATGCTCTATCTGACCGTCATTACAGACAGAACACAGCTAAAATGAGAACTGGCCTTTACAGATCATCAATCATAAACATAAAAAATTTAGTCTCTTAGAATGTTATTCATTTTTATTATGATCTTATAATTTTGGCAGGCAGATAGCCCAAAATCCCCCAAATTTCCTATAGCATTTCCAGACAGCCATTTAAAAATAAATTAGCTAGATAAACCAATGACTCTGATAGAAAAGTCTGTTGGGAAAAAGGTCACAAGTTTATTAGCAGGAATAGACTGATAAGTTCCCTAATTCATTTCATACTTTGGACTGAGTAAATTTGGTGATATTACTGATGCTGGATTGGGCCTGAAATTGACTGAAGAAATATTGTCTGTAAAATACAATCTGGGCACATCACATTGTCTGGGCACACCACATAATCTGGCTAGAAATTGAGGAATGTTCTGTCTCCATTTAGTGTCTATTTTGTTTGCTTTTTAAAGATGCACATTATTTTCTATTGCTATGACTATCCTGTTTATCTCTGGTGGCTGGATAAATTGCATCTCAATTTTTTACTGTATCTATTTGCTATGTTGTCAAGGTGGTGATTTCTCTTTCAGGCCACTAGTGACCCTCCTGCCAGATTTCCAATTTATGTTTCCATGGTGTGTCACCTTGTTTATAAGTGCGTCACTTGTGTTTCTCACTATTTAAGTTGGCTTATGTCTGTTTATGGTCATGAGAATTGTGCCATGGCAAGGCTTTGTTTGCTATTTCTGTTTCTACTTTTTGTGGTTTACAAACTTGCACCTGTGTCTTGTCTCCTGTCATTTTGCTGCTCAACTTATTAATGATAACTGTAAGCATCAGGTCAGGGTGCTGGTGGTGGTGCAGTGGTAAGGATACTCACCTCTGGACTGAAAGGCGGTGGATTGAGTGCTACCTCCAGCAATACCATAACTGCGTGCCTTAGAACATGGATGTCACTCTGGATAAGAAAGAGCGTCTGCTAAATGCTGGTAATGTAGGTAGTGTTCTGCCCTTTGAGTCCATACAGCGTTCCCAAACATTTCATAGCTTAATTTTTTGCATCACTTTGTTAACTGTAAAATTTCAGTGAAACTTAACCGTGAATGTAGTGCCTCCAGGTACTGAATAATTTAATTAAATCACAGTGTGAATAAAGTCATGAATAAAAACAAATGAGACAGCTGTACCAGATTTATAAATTGGTTTATGCTTTAGATCACATTTCTTATTTGGTCTCTGTAATGCAGATTAATTTCCTTGAGTTCTACACATAAACTACAAAATGAAAGTGAGCAATTTAATGAAAAATGGACAGCAAATGTTCTTTTTATTAAATGGCGTAATAGCTTTCCCTGGTCAACCAGCGGAGGGCAGCCCTGTCCTGTCTTGTGTCTGTCTCATGTGGTATGTCACTCAGTTCACTCTGGCTACATTCACACTGCCAGCCACATCGTTCAATTCCGATTTTTTGCTCAGATCGGATTTGTCTATCTTGACGGTTCACATTCATTACTACAAGTGACCTGTATCTGACTGTAATGTGAACGCATCGGTCCTCTGAAACGTCACGCATGCGCACATTGATACGTTTTTACACAGGTCAATTTCGTCACCAACAACAAAAAACGTCATATCTGTGGGACGACTCATGGCATTAAAAATGGAGGCGTTAGTAGCTCACGCATGTATCACACTTTGCTCTGGAGGACAACAAACAGTGAATCAGCTGTACATGAGCAGGTCGAAAAGGTGGCTAGCATTTTCTGTTATCGCAGCTCTCCTCCATTTTTACCTTCCTGCGCTGCCGGTGCAGGCTGATGATGTTGGCGCATGCCTATAAGCAAAAAGCCACATGAATTCCGATCTGAGCATTCTCATTCAGGTTGCATGGCCGCGAATTGAATACGTATCAGATTTAGTACCACATATGAAAGTGACATAAATCCGACTTGAAAAGATCAGATTTGCATGTCCACACAGCCCTGAAAAGATCAGATCTGTGTCACATTAAGGCAAAAAATCTGATTTGAGTCACTTCAGCACGGCAGTGTGAACGTAGCCTCTGTCCTGCTCTGTGTTTCTATTGACCTTTGTTAGCTTGTTCTTTGTTCCTAGTTTCCTGATCTGTTTGTTGATTGGTCCAGGGTTATTTCCTCACCCCCAGCTTGCCCAGTTCTGTTAATCTATTGGTTTAGTATTCAGAGTTAGGGTTAGGGTTAGATCTTACTCGGTTGAATCAGTTTGGTTATTGTTTGCAGCTGTTGGGGCAGTTGGTGGCATAACAGTAGGGTGTTCGCCCCGTGGTCAGAAGGTCACAGGTTCAAATCCAGGGCAGATAAAGTTACCACTGAGGTACTCATAAGCAAGGTACCTTCCCCAAGCACTGCTCCCTGGGCTCTTGTTAGCTGCCTGCTGCTCCTTTACAGATGGGTTAAATGGAGAGGTCACATTTTGTGCTGTGTTCATAATGACAAATAGTCACTACCTCAAAGGTTAGTTAGATCTCTATTTAGATATGTCTCTCCCTTGAGTTTGTTTGTCCACCATTACATTACCCCACATTGGTGTGCTATGTGTTAGATCTGTCTCAGTTCATGTTTTGTGGCTATCAGTGCCTGCTTTATTCAGCCTGTTTCTGAGTTTTACAACAGGATATGTGGTGACAAATAGTGACATCTGATGTTTGATTCCTTTATTTTTTTTAGTTAGGATAACAGTGAATAAAATGTAAAATGATCAAGAATTTTGAAATATTATGTATGATCACTTATTGCAATAGTTTATTAGCAAATACAGTTCTTGACTTTTCTTAAGTACTGTATTTCTTAAATATGTTGGCATTTTGGTCTTCTAGTTATCAAGCACTAATCCATAAATCCACTAATGACATGAAGAGAGCACACGCCTTAGAGAAAGATTAACATCCAGCATCTAAATCACCACACCAGATGCACACAATGACAGATAAATGTGCATGGTGGTGGCACAGAGATCTGACTGACTATAATAATGTTGAAGACTGGAAGGTTAGGGGTTTAAATGCCAGGTCCTTTGAACAAAGTTCTTAACCTCTCTCTGCTCTTTGGGTATCCATCTTCCTCAGCCAGTCTGTGTCTAGGTTTGGAGTTATAAATGTTTCGTCTCAGTTTCACAGTAGCAAGACATCAACTAATATAGTGATTTTTTCTTCAAATGACTCACTGATAAACAGCATTTTCATAAACATGAAAAAAAATCCTTCTGATATCTGATATATGACCATTTCATAAATATGTATTTGACAGGACTACAGGTCATTTATTTTCCTCATCTTTCTAAGGTATGTAGATGTGCGGGAAAATTTCTTCAACCAACGCTTCCAAGTTACACTGTTCACAGATATACATTCCACAGATATTTCAGCATTTTAAAATTCAACAAACCACTGAGCAAACCCAAAGAATTCCTGTCTCATTGCCTCTCCCTTTCTTATTACCTCCCTTCAGTAGGCCACCATACGGTCATATAAAAGTTATAACTAGAAGGAAAAGAATGCCATATATTAAACAAGAGCAAACAGTTAGGTGGAGTATGATTTTAATGGAATGTAAGCCTTAAACTTAAGACACCATCTTTGTAGTTTAAAGTGTATTTAAAATACAAAGACGTTGACCTAAATTCTGCTGAACAGCTTAATTGCTTAGATGTTCTGTTCGGTTCTGTTCTGATGCTTGCCTTGGAATTTATTATTAAATTAGGTCCACAGTTCTCACATTTTGCAGTTTTTACCCTTGTGTTGCACTCCTAAACTCCCTCTGTTGAATAAATTAAAAGAAGCTTTGGAATTTGCAAGGAGGTTACAAAATCCTTTGCAGAAGTGCAGCATTCTGTACTTCATTATTTGTTGCATATTCACTGGTAGAAAAAAATGAGCTTCTGTTTTTTTTATCAGGAAAAATATTTATGGGCTCAGGCATAACACTGAGAGAGATGAGTCTGAGTCATGATTCTATCCATTACAAAATAAAATCCAACTAGGTCAAGAAGGCAGTCTAGAAAGATCTACTGGTGAATGCAATTAGAATGCAATTCTAATGTAGGCAATGTATTGTTTAAGCAAAAAAATAATTAAGGGATTGTATATATGTGTTTTGAGTTCCACTGTGAGAAACAATAGAAAAAAGCTAACTGGTACAGAAGAATCGGCTCCAGAAAACACTGGCTAACGGCCGGTCATGAAGTGTTTTGCCAGGGGCTTCTCCCATGGGCCTCTACTCACAAAGTAGCTGTAGTGGAATTCATACAGCATTTGTGCTCACAGAGGGAAGGCCAAACTGCACATCATTCTGTTCGGAGACAATCGAGCAGCTCCAAAAGGAAAAGCAATCATGTGAAATGTTAAATATGCATTATTTCAGGCTCATTGATTTTTACATTACAGAGAGCTGTCTGTGAGGCCCGGAGTCAGAGAGTGAAAACTGAGAAAGTTAGACAGGAAGCCAGACAGACAGGGCAATTCACACAGAGGCAAGAAGGGTGAACGAAAGCAATGGCACAAATCACATGATAATCACATTAATAACACAAAGAGACAGACTGATCCAGGAAAACATAAAGGCTTTAATGAATGTAAGAAAACAAACAGAAAGTAATAAGACAATGTCCAGTAAAGTCCAGGACAGAGCCCCAAACTGCTGTAGTTGTCCAGAAGTGCTTTGTCTTCTTTCTCCTTTTCCTGAGATCAGGATTACAGTTAGCTGGTTGTGTATAAAGAAACTTCTGGCTCCTCCGTTCACATCTGGTTCTCATATCTGCTGACCTCCTGTCACCCAGTGTAGCCGAGACTCTCCTCTCCATTGTCAGACCTCTCTAATGGGCTGGAACTAAAGAAGCAAGCCTAAAGAAGAAAAAAAAGACACATAAAGAAGATTTTGATGGAAGCAGGTGTTCAAACACTCAAGAACTCAAGAAATATATCTGTGTATTATTTAAGTCACATTTTTCTGTCAGCATTCAAATATGTAATAAATTGGTGGAGCCATGATTGAATAGACTTTCAAACGTCCAGGAATAAATTACTCTTACATGTGTGTATATTATTCTACCATTGAATAAAGCCCTTCATTTAATTTTGTAAAGTGCTGTCTAGCTTTATTTGTACTTTAATGTCTTTGCAATATTTGGTGAGGTATACAGCTACACAGCAGTATTTTTCAATGTTGAGAGGGCCTGCAATAAAAGCATGTGGTCCATATAGAACTTTTTGTGATAAAAGACAGAATTGGAACTTTAAACTTAAATTCTGCCAAAACCAGCTGGTCTTTTCAAATGGAAGTAACTTGGATCTAAATGTTATAGGAAAGGACATAGAATATAAGACTAGAATAAGAATAGAAACACTCACACACTCAAACACACTGTGTATTTAATCTCTGCCTTGGTCCATGAGTCTCTTACCTATATAGAATAAAGTTTCTTGGTGATAGTACTACCTACCAACAAGGCTGCCATAAAGTCATAAACCTAAATGAGTATAAATTCTTCTAAAAACTGAAAACTGCCTCACCGACACACCTGCAGGCATTTCAAAGCTCTCAGCAAGGGTTTTCTTCATAATATCTTCAAAAACATATCATCCCCTTTGTAGAATTGATTTACACAGCATGAAATGAGTTGAGCAAAATGGCTCGCAGTGAATCTGGAAGAATAAGGTTACAATTTAAATGGAGAGCCAGATTACTCATATGTTCATATATATATATATATATGTGTGTGTGTGTGTGTGTGTGTGTGTGTGTGTGTGTATATATATATATATGCATAACTTGTTTGTGCAGTTTTGTAAAATAGCATAAAGCTATCCAAGCATTGCCAATCCTCTCCTTTTATCCTCTCCTTTAACACAGATGATGATGAGGAATTCAGCAATAGGGTGGTTATCTCTAAGTTCAGTTCAAATAATATGTGTTTTATAAATATTATTCCACATCTCAGACGTAAACAACAGTTCAACGATTTTGCAGCAGCTGTATTCAGTCCCTTAGTCCCCCACATGCACACACACACACAAATACAGCCTGTAATAGTTCGTTTTAATGACATTAACTTCACAAACTCATTTCACTACTTTATTTGCAAATGTACTTTTTGATTTCTTATTCTTTGCAATTAATCTGAGAATATTAAGAAGCTTCAGCCTTTGCTATTCTAGATAAATATTTATTCATCAGGATCTTCCACCAAAAAAAATAAAACTGCAGTCAGATAATTGAGCAAAACAGTGACAGCAAAATAGAATTCAAAGGAACTGTGTAATTTGGTTTCAATTTATAGTCTCTCAAATTGCACACACAGGAAATGAGATTTGAAGTAGCCACAACACAGAGAGGAACTGCTAATGGCTTGCTACAACACAAGGATATTGGAGCTACATTTGGCATTAGTATAGCAAGGGTTAAATTAGCAGTTAAATACCAACTATAATTTTTATATATTTTTTAATGTTAAAGTTGCAAAATAAATATGTAAATGTGAAGGATCAGTGGGCAGCTATGGCAGAACTCTGGCAGCTCTGGCGAGCAGTGAGCACATCGTCTCATCTCTCTGTATATCTGTACAGTATATAGCAGAGATGACAAAGTTTACTTTGACTTTGACTTTTGACAGTTCTTGGGGACAGAACCATGAGTAGTGCCTTTAACAGCCAAGGCTTGAGCTGGTGACCCTCAAATCACAGAGCCAACTCCCTAACGGTTACTCTACCAACTGCACGCAGAGTGATATCCACGTCATGATAACAGCGACAGTCTCACTGGAGCAACTTGAGTTTAAACGTCTTGCTCAGGGACCCAGTGGTGGTAGCGCTGGCATTAGGGTAAAGCTGGATTTAATCCCATGGTCTCCTACCATCTGGTAACCACTTACTTTGTTGCTACAGTCACCTATTAGGTGAAGCTTTATATTAACTTATGGACTGGGACCAATACTCCTTTTGAAGCTCCATTCACTTGTGTGTGAACTGACAGGGAGACAGAGAGCAATGGCTAAAGCAGCTATGATGTCAAAACAATGGGATGAGAGATTAAAGAGGTTGGTGTGAGAAAGCACCGCACCATGACCTGCACATCTGTGCAGTGGATATTGAAAGCAAATAAATCAGCAGAATAGATGACGTGTACCCTGTCTTCAAGACATAAAAGGAAAGCTTAGTTATTATCTTCCTTTGTTCAACTGTGAAATATACAGAATCTCCCAAAATGAGTTAATACTCTAGAAAAACATGGGTTTAGTCAAAAATCAGTGTCTACAGGTCGATAAAAGATTAATAAAGAGTTTATTAATAATAATCAGATGTCTAGTTATCTGATTAGATTAGATAGATTAGATTCGATAGTTATAATTAGATAAGTCCGAATACGAGAGACAACTTCTCCCTCTCACAGAGGCCTAAAAAAGAGCAAAACCGACAAGACTAAGGTTGGATCACAGAGCACTATTTGAAGAGAATTGCATGATCATTGCATGCTCATGGGTAATCTATGAGTTTGGGGTACTATGGCATGACTCTGTAACTTGGCCTCACATCTAAAGGTTTGTGGTGTTTGAAATCTTTAAGAAAATGCTATAATTCAGACATGCTTCAAATAATTGAAGGATGTTTCCCAGCTTGGGTGGCATTTCACTTCAGTTTGCTTAGCTTTTACTCAAAGCCCATGTGCAAGGGGATGGTTCTGGGAAAATGTTTTCTTTTTTTTCTTTTTGTGTTACAGCGTATACCAGTTGCACCAGTAAAATGCAAAACGCTGAAGCATCTTCAAATTCTTTTATGATACCTAGAGTAAACATAGCAGCTGTGTTGGACATAATGGAAATTCAACAGTAACATACAGGGCTATAAAAGCAACCCAAGACAACACAGTGTTGCAAATGACGACATTGTAAACATTAGTAAAGTTGAGGAATGTAAATACTGCAACACATTCATTTTTCTATTTCTTGTAGAGGAAATTAAATTGATGTTTTCATTTTAGTTTTGGTTTGGTCATGCATACAGGATTTGTTAAATCACTGACACACAAATCACATAAAGCTACACACAGCAGAGATGAAGAATCCCAGATGTTAAAAGACTTGAAACATGAGACAAATCCAGCACTCTAAACTTTGCATATGATGGGTTGTATCAGTCACAACACTGTTGAACATTTTTACACTGGAATCAAATCGGAATAAAATGTATTAGTGCACTGAGGTCGTATAGATAAGTGATGTATAGAAAGCCTCCCCACTCCCTCAGGCCCATAAAGCTCACATCTCCTGAGGCTCACATGGAAATGGAAAAAGAGCCTGATGCCATCTGTATCTTTTTAATGATCAGCGACAGAAAAACTAATACAAAACCTACCTGTGTCCATCATCTATAGACAATATCATGCAAAGTGGGCCAAGTTTTCTAAAATATTTTCAATTATGTTGTATCTGCAGCACAACAAATTCTTCAATAATCAGATGCAACAAGGAGCATACATAATCTGAAAATAATTTCTTACTGTGTATTTCTGAAATGGACATCAACCTGAGTATTTCATTTTACAGTATTTTTTTTTATTGTAGACACTGTAGATTGGAATATTGTTGCATCTTGACCTGCTTTGCAATATTTTTGTAATTGCCCTAACGTTTATTCATTGTCTCTGACTATAACATAACTCTTTATTTTTTACATTTGTTCACTGCATTGTGATATTACACACAACCTTGAGACTGTAATCATCTGCTGCATGTGTATATCGCATAACGTGATTTAATTGTGTGGTTACAATTAATCTGTAAGTCATTGTAAACACATGTACTGCAGTTATGTGAATAAGTATCTGAGACCACCCAAATAGAACCTTTATGAGTGCCTAAGACCACCAAAGGCTCATTTTAATTAGCCTATACATTACTGCAGTGATAGTGAAACTGTGTTGGAGGGGCGATGTGATGAATAGTAGCTGAAAAAAAGCTGGAGTCTTGAGTCAAGCCTGTCATACAAGGTTTTTACAGCTACTTGAAGTAGCACCTCAGCTTTTGACTAAAATAAGCACTTGTTATTTCAGTATGACATTTCACAATTATGTCAGACGGTACCAGGACATTCTCAGTCTCCTGCTAATGTGAAAATACTAGAATAAAAGAGGCAATAAAAGTTTAAAAAAAAACATTAAAACAGTTTTGGGCACTTTGATTAGATGGCTTTAGGTTTTGGTTTCAGGACCCTGCAGGACAGTTGACAGAAGCAATGACAATACCAAGGAAGAAGTACATTTCCATTTTGCTGCACTTTTCAATGACCTCCAGTTACATCATTTGTAAAGGGAATATGCCTCCAGATCCTCATCCTTCATTGCACGTACTCCAAAAACAGCATTCAGAGAGGGTTCATACAAGATGGGTCATTGCCTTAAAAAAGTTAGGGATGTTTAAAGCAATAAGGAACTTTGGCAGTTTGGTTTAAAAAAGACTGTCTTCAACATTTGCAGGTAGTCAAGGGTATTTCTGTCAGTCTTTTTATGGAGTCATGTCAGTAAAGTGATTTTATTACCAAAAGACTCACAAACAGTGTACTGTATAAACAGTTTTATGTCTGTAATATGATTGAGATCATTGTATGTGAATGAAAAAAATTAAACTCCTTACACTCCATAAAGCATACATTTTGTACATTCATAAGGTTTTTGTGATAATTTGCTACTTTAGAATTATGTCCTAGAAAAATGTTAATGACCCTACATATAAATGCAATCACTGTCTTGCTAGCCCAGTGTGAACACAGGAAAGTCTAGTGTCACATTTTAAATTATACATGAAGTAAAATGGTTTTAAAACTGTACACTACTGCACAAGATCAACAATGTTGTCACTATAAGCAAAAATGTGATCAATCATATCTGACTCTGAGACTAGAAGCAGAAAAAAAGACAAATACAGAAAGTAATTTCTCTGAGCCCATTTCTCTTGTACTGCATAACCAACATGGAATCATGGAATGCAAATTTGTTGACCTCTACAAACAAATAAATATATATAAAGTCTCCTTCTCATTAAGGTATGAATTTGACATTACAACAGTTAAGCAATCATTTCAAAGGCAGGCTGATCAAGGTGAGCAGGAGAAGAATAAATCATATTGTCTTTGGAAGTACAGCAGATAAATGGTGATAGTGGTTTTCCACTTTCTCCTTTATCATCAATAGGTGTTAAATATTAAATATTCACAAACAATAGTTATCATTGAGGACTGAAATGGTACAAATAGTTCAACAGTTCCTTTGGTCCACCATCTGCTGTGAAACTTTCAATGTTTTATATACATGTTATATACATGCTCCCTGCCCTGGCAGTTTGGTTAGACCTTACTTATACCACTACCTGCAATATCAGTGGCTGCTTTGTCACCAGCACCAGCGATCCAGTGGTAGCAGTCAGTGGCATTTTTGTTCTCAGGTTTAGCAGTAGAGCGAGCACAGTAGAAAATGCCCAACACTAACATAATCACAATGAAGAGGCACAGTGGCACTAACAATCCAATCAGCAGCCAGCTGCTGCCCTGAGCCTGCTCACTGTTGCCTTCAACTTTAGTGATTTCCTCTGTTCCTGGAGCAGAAAGAGGGAAATGAGTAGTAGTTTGTATTTCTAAGTCAAAGACTGTATCAGAATCTGAATCAGAACTGGCACTGGGATCAGGATCATAAGAGTCATAGTTTTGGTCTGCAGTATCTTCAAACCCTTTTGGGGAAGGGCTAAACCACTTCAAGTTCCAAGCACCTGCTACAGTAGTAGTAGGGATCTGTGTGGGTATAATAGTACTCTCGTCCTCATAATCGTCAAGCACTGAAGTTAAAGTGGTAGAAGGTGAAATGTGTTCCACAGCAGTTGTCAGTGGATCAGTGTCTTCCCAGGCCACATTAATGATGCCAGGGTGACTCTCAGTTGTGGTGGAGGTTTCAGCTTCCTTGAGGGGAGCATCAGTAAATACCAGCAAGTCTGTGGAATCCGTTGGAAGCTCAGTGAGAAAATCATAATCCCCATTCTGACTATCCCAGTAATGATCAGGTCCTTCTTGCCATGAATGCTCATTATCTTTGGATTCCCACTTATGAAGGGGAAGACTTGTGGTCCAGGGGTAGGAGGTAGTCACTGTTGGATACTGCTGATTGTCACTAATTAGTCTGCATGAATAGTGATCTTGGAGTTCATAACCTTCTTCACAATAGCAATCAAATCCACCAATGTAATTGATACACATCTGCTCACAAGTACCCTTGATCTGACACTCGTCAGTATCATGGCAGTGGCTGGGATCCTCCGGGACGGGTGTAAAGCCAAGGTGGCAGTGGCAAATATATGAACCAATTACATTCTCACAAGCATGTTCACATGGATTTTCTGCACACTCATCTATGTCCTCACAAGTGCCTTCATCATCTGGCCGATAACCATCATGGCAGCGGCACTCAAATGTGCCAGGTGCATTTATGCAGATGTGTTCGCATGGGCTCTGTAGGCATTCATCAACATCCAGGCAGCCTTGCTCATCTGGTGCCAGCATATAACCCTCGGGACAGGCACAGCGGTAACTGTCCATCACTGGCAGGCACTCAAATTCACATGGAGAATCATGACAAGGGTCGATTGGAAAACAAGACACTCCATCTTCAGCAAGCAAAAAGCCTTCATTGCACTCACAGTAGAAATTATGTTCATTCCCTAAACAGATGTGGTGGCACCCGCCATTGTCTTTGTCACACCCACCTGTCTTAGAGGCATCAGAGCAGTAAGGAGGTTCTCTGTTCCATCCCACACTCCCATCCTCTTTTTGTGTACATAGCACTGTCTGGTCACCTTTAGCCAGACATGGTATAGTGGCCACTGATCCAAATGGAATGTGGGTTAAGAAGGAGGTAACCAGGTGAAAAGGCGTTGTGTACAGTGTATTCCCATCTCCTTCACTACTAATAACATTACACATGCCAGGGAAAGCATACCTGCACAAGTAGCCATTCACAGGAACCGAGCAAGGTCCATCCTTCCATTTAAAATTGTTCGCAATCTCCTGAGCAGCTGTGCTGTAGCCCACAGCAACACAGCGTGGAGTGGAGCAGGCACTTGATTCTTGACTTGATTCTTCCTGCCAGTTGGAATACTGGCTGTCCTGCTCTCCAACAACCCAGGAAAAGCCCCGTAGTGGTCGAGTTGGGGAACACTTGCGGGGTGGCCTCTGCAAACCAATCCAGACCCGCAGGTGGTCGCCTTCCCTCGGTTGTGTTCTAGACAAGAGAGTATTCACCATGTCCGCATCCTCTGGGCTCTTGATGGTGACCAGATTGCCGCCCTGGTTCTTACAGCTGCGCCAGGCTTCCAGAAAGACCTTACGCTGCAAGTAGAGTACTAAACAGCTGTTCTCATTGCACAGGACATCTTGGTCCTTTAAATCCTGAGTCTGCACTAGAGAGAGATAAAGCAGTACAGAAAGGAGAGTTGCATAAAGTACAGGAGAGCCCATTCTTCACTTAACTCTGTTTCTCTCTCCCTCTTTCCCTCTATCTTCTTTCACTGTTTCTAACTGTGAACAACTCTAAAATCTAAAAATATTGCTTCATTCAAAGCCTCTTGCTTGATCTAACATCATCTAAATTTTCTGTCTACTTTCCCCCTACTTACTTAGCCTTCCTCTCTCTTTCCTATCTATGAGAGGTCTGTGCCTGAGTTGAGTACTTGCAGTCTGTCCCCTGACTTTCCAAAAGAGGAGGAGGGAAGGAGAGAGGGCAGGAGTGATGGGAAGAGTTTCAAAAAAACGGAATATTTTTTTCAGAGGAGTCAGGGATGGGGGAGGGATATGGTGTGTGTGTGTGTGTGTGCTGGAAAACTGGGGGAGGTAACAGACTCCCCTTTTCTCAGAGCTTGCCGTATGGTTCTCATAAGTACGTGCATGGAAATGGTTTGGGGCTTTGCCACTACCCCTATCTTCCCTCCACCCATTCAGTTATCCTCCCCCACCAAGCTCTCAAAGCAGCTTCAGTTATACTGCTCTCTAACAGTTTTGCTTTCTCAATTTATTAAAACACCAAAAGCCTAGACATGAAAATAAGACAAAGGGCGGGGATTGTGCCAGGAATCAATTTTTCATTCTCAAACTTTCCCTTTCACATGAATCACTATTGTTTATGAGTGGTTTAAATTTAAGAAACTTTATTTTTAAAACTTTCTTAAAGTACTTTTAGCGTATGAAAAATTGTTAAAGGTTTGCTTGGACACAGGTGAAGGTTTGTATTTGACATGTTTAGCTGTGTGTGTGCCCATGCACTTTTGCACATAACCATTTTTAAAGTAAAGGCTTCTTTTACTTGAACATTTTGCTAAATTTTAAAACAGACAAACAATTCTTTATGTAAACTTCCTGTGAGAAACCAGAAAACCACAATAAACACAAATATAACAAACTTCCCATATAAATAGCACAGTAGTGTTTGGTGGCTGAGAAACTGAACTGTATTCAGTGTAAAGGATTCAGTTTATTTAAACAAGGTAGGTCTCTGTTTCCAAATGTGGGATAAGGGGCAGCAGGGTGTGACTTCACCAGGCCTGGCAAGGAAATAGCTGGACCAGTAAACACTCATTAAAAATCTCCTTGAACCCACAACAAGGAATAGGAACTCCCTGAATCTGAGGAAGACTGGGTGTATATAAGTGCCCCATCAGGAGATGAAGTAAGTTGGAGTGTGTGTATGTATGTATGTGAGTGTATTTGTGTAAGCCAAGTTGTTGAACTTGAGACCCTACTGAACTGTCTGTATTACCCCCTGTGCAGATATATAAAAATTAACACTTTCGCTTTGTGGACATTTTTGGTGTAAAATGTTATGGGTTAAATATTTTTAATAAAACATGAAATCCCATAAAAAGTGTGCAATAAACACACAAGACACCATAGCATACATGAAGTCCACCATGCAGATTGGAAAGCAAAAACACTTACCTGATGCTCCTGTCTATAAGACACGCTAAATTGAATGGTTGGGGCCAATATGGTTAAGTCCAGGCCTTGTTGAACTATCAAGATTTTCATTTTAATCTTTATACAGAGTTTGGGATTAAAAGTGTCACACCCAGCCATTAAAATAACATTGAATTATTAAACAATTCACAAGTAATTGAAAAGTGTTGCACAGATTCTAGTCCTCCACTGCTGTTATAATATCTGCACAAACTTAAATCTTAGTTAGACTTTTAGATACTTAGATACTGTTTTATTAATAGACCGGATATAGAATTTTTCATATTGAAACTGTTACTAACCTCATGCACATTCAGTGTAAAAGTCAATTTCCACTTTTGTAGGTTAATACTGCATCCAAATTGTCTCTCTTTCTACTTCTAGTTCTAGTTTAAAGTTTATATTTAATATTCCATTTCTAGTTTAAAGTATATATTTTGTATTATATTTATATATTGTTTATTCTATGTGGCCTATTACTTCTTTGTTCGCTGTTTCTTGTTGCACTGTGAAAAATGGAGCCACGCCGTCTTGTCTCTCTGTATATCTGTTCAGTGTATAGCAGAGATGACAATAAAGATTACTTTGACTTTGACTTTGACTTAAAGTAACATGTATTAATAACACATTGAAACAATGGCTGATAGCATTTTGAGCTTCAAGCTAGGTTTTAAACAAATGCATAATTTCTAACAACATTTACAAGGCTTCGTCCCATATATAGTTGGATTCTGTGCTAATCGGTTCCATAAACCAAGTTCAAAAATGTTTTTTTTTACATTAGCAGCTTCCCAGTTTCTTTCACTGGTAGAAGCAAATAAAACCATCTTACATGCATATGGAGAATCCACAAAGCAACATTTGACCAACGTCTGTTTGTTTTTGTCAAGAGATTTCTGCCTGTGGCCTTTTAATCACATATTCCCTCCTCCTCCATGACCCTTTGTTTAAAATTAAACTGCTCCCATTCATCCCCTGTTTGCTGTAGGGACCAAACTTGCTCACTCCATTCCTAAAATTAGTCCCTCTCTGTCTGGGCATGTGACGTTTTTGTTAGGCAATAGGTTAATCAGACTTGCTGAGATGGAAGACTGAAGAGGTCTCAGCTGAACTGGAAGTAGACATGTCCAGACCTTGTAAAAAAGTGTAGAGAACTAAGTATTCATTCATTTATTCATTCATTACCTGAACTGTTTAGGTACTGGACTTTGGGTGCAAGGCATCCGCCAACACTGGGCAGGCACCAACACACTGCATTGCACATACAGTACACACAGTTACATTCACACCTAAGGAGTCAATTATTCAACCAATCAACCTACAGCACATGCTTTCTGATTGTGGGAGGAAACATTTCTTCGGAACAGCTTGATGCCTATCGTGGTCACCGGGACCTGAGCCTATCCCGGGACTATGGGCGAGGACCAACCCTGGGTGGGTGCCAACACACCGCAGACAAATACAATATGTAATTTCTATTTGTGACCTCTTTGTGTGTGGCAGTAATCAAACTTAGTTGGACATGTGTTTTTTAAATAATTATATATCTTGTTATAGCATTAATTCTGATGGCACAATTTACACAAACAAAATATTATCCAGTAAATTTATTTTGAAATGAACTGCTGAATTCCTAGATTAGCCTGTTCCCAAAATGTAAAAGAATGTGACAAATGTACCATGTACTGTTTTTGGTTCCCATGAGCTTTTAGACTATTTTTTTTAATTGAAAACCATTTATTAAAAGCAATGAAAGATGGTTCTAAGGCAAGTTCTATAACTTAAAACATTTTCTAAAACTATTTTAAAAGCAGTGAAACATCTAACATTGCAGTTAGATCTTTTTTGTTTAGAGAAAACTCTCACTGGACTTAAAAATAGAACAGACAAGTTGTTTCAGTTAGAAATTAAGCTTACACAGAGTGCATTTATTTCTCTCATCAGCAATAATTGTGTACTAGAACAAACTGAAACGACCTTTATTTCCTCAAATTGTCATGGTAACTGGGAAAGTGGGAAGCCAGAACTGAAACATTTAGTACAATCACAAATCTTTAATTTAGTCTCTCACTATAGCTCAGAGGCTGATTGATGAGCCATGCATATTGTTTTCCTTGAAAATATTTGTATATAGCTTAATTTAGTAGCTTATTTTAGCTCAATGGACTTGCAATGATGACTTCATGGATGAAACAAATGTAGAGGTGACATTTTATTGTGGAGAACTGTGTGATGTGCTGTGGTGTGTTCACAATGACAAATAATCACTCACTTTAATTATCTGGTGCATTTTTTTTCTTTCTTGAGAGTGACAGTAATAGACAAAGAAAATCCAATTAACGTGCATTAGAGATTCACAGGGTCCAATGTTGGGTCATAAATTCACCATGTGAGAGACATACCTACATATTACATGAGTTACACCCATACTGAGCAAAGACAAAGCACATAAAACCTGTCTCCTTCAAAGATCACGCTATCTGGAAGGCTTTTGATGTAGGGGAAAGGGTCCCTATGGTCATACTAATCGGAGAAATGACATAATTTATATCACATTACATCTCACGACTCTTGTCTACATGTTGTGACTAAAGAAAGTTGTGAGTGCATTCCAGTGGCATTTAGTATATTCTGAAAATGCCATAACATCAGGTTCATCACAGGCGTCAAGTAACAACTTTTAAAGCTGTGCGGAGGCTTTTAAATTGCAATTTCAAAGTTGATTTTGAAGCAAACTAACTATTAGATGGCTTTTATCTATCAGACCTTTGGATGATAATTACATCTTTGAAATGGCCAAAAATGGCGTTAGTCAGCAGTTGAAGCTCAATGTCATTTGTTCAGAGTTCATAGTTACAGGCTTTGACAAAACCACAACCTTTAATACACAAATTATTCAGATGTTTTGGAGGCTTACCTTGCCTCATGACTAACAGTGTGATATGTCACATCTAATTCTAAAATATTCCATATCTGTATTACTTTCTTACAGATAAATTCCTGCACATATGTACAATTAAACCATGGCAATCATTTATTTCTCAAATATAATTTTCACTTGATGGTTTCCACCACTTTAGTGTCATACAATCCAAAAGCATGTGACCTCGTGAAAAAAAGTCTTCTGGATACACTTCCGCTGTGTTGTGTCTGTTTGCAGCATGTTTCTGAAGATGCCTGTATTTTCTGTATTTGCAGCGCATCTATGAATGTGCATGTGTTGTCATTTTGATGAAAGTATTTTCTGAATTAGTGTAGTGTCTTCGTAATTACAGTGTGGCTGCAGTCTGCACATCCTTTATAACCTTGGTTAGTACGTTTTGTTGCTTTGCAGTGCTCTCTTGATCACCATACTTCTTATACCTATTAAATATAGTTTTTAAACAATAGTAAACTCCTTTACTGACTGTAGCACTGTACTGTGTAAGAAAGAAAGGTAACAAAATTTATGAATGTACTTTTTTCTTAAAACTGTGTCACAATAAACTACCATGATCTTAACTGGGGGCCTCTAGGGTCTGTTGTGATCCAATGAAATGATTACAGTCTTAAATCTGATGGAATGAATAAAGCTTAATTTCCAGAATTCTGGAAAGTTAAGGCAGCCTGTGCCCTCCACCATGTTTACTCCATCGTCATGCGCATTTGGCTCAGTGGCCAGTGCAGGAAACTGTCTTACAGACCGCAGCCAAAACTCACAGACAATTTCACCCAAAAGTCCAGTTCTGTCATGCTTTTATGCTGGACAGTCATGAATCTTTAGGCTTTGAATTGGAAAGTGTGTCAGGATTTGAAATGTCTGACAGTGGTAACATGTGCCAAATAGCATATTGCGAGCCATAATGTATTTTGCTTAAGCACCATAAATTAATGGGATTTTTCAGTGAAGATCCATTATTCAACCCCAAGTTAATCCATGTCTGAGAGCTGGTCCATTGTGATTTTCCATTGTGCATGCTCCTCCTCATGTGTCCTCCAAAACCACCTCCTAGCAACGGATTAAAGTCTCACGCTAAAAATATGTCTAAAAATAAGGGTGTCATTCTGTAAACAGTTCAGCTTATATTTATGACAAATGCCAATTTTTATGATTATATAGTTAATTTAGAAGCATTATATTTATACAAGTAACATATCTCAAGCCATTTTTATGTACATGTTAAGCTTTTCAAAATGCCATTCATTTCCCATGGATAAGCCAATGACCTAATCCAACTCCCAATAACAGTTCAGCCCAATTAGCATATTTTGCTTTTTGGATTAAAGATTAAACTGAGTATGACAACATTTTCCTCAAGTCTCCTGTCTTATTATCAGCTTACATCATTAATTACAATTAAGCCTCTCACATAATTGATCGCTTGTTTTGATTGCAATCATTCTTATCTCTAGTGGGTCCATGCAGAGGAGTTTTCCCAGCATTATGATGCAGACTGCTTCATTTTCCTCAGGATTAGAGCACAGAGGTGCATGCTATTACTCTGTTTTGGAATGATAAAAAAGTAAATTCCCTTAAACCTTTATTTACTTAAGCCCTCTTTTCACTTTTACCATGCTAAAACAGCTTCAGGACAGGGTTCTTGAGTGTTTAACTTTGCAAGGAAAATGTCAGACTCTCCTAGAAAATCCCTTTGTCTAGCAAGCCAGAGGCAGGAGCACGTTTTAAAATGGCCAGTCTGTGAAAGCTACTGATGACCTTTCACTCCTTCTCCTTAAGCCAGCTGAAATCATGTGAGCACACACATCCACCCATTCCTTGTTCACACTCTGACATGTAAGTACATGCACATACTGACTTAGTAATTTAACATTTAATGTCAAGAAACACTAGACACACCCAAGGAGCTTGGGCCAAATCATTCCTGCAGTCGTCTTCCAGATAATTTGCATTAAGTGTTGAAATAGACAGGGAGCACCAGAGAGAGAGAGAGAGAGAGAGAGAGAGGAGTAGGTTGAGTAGTAGGCAAAAGACGGGTGGTTTTAATGTGTTACTTTACTGAAGGCAAAAAGACACTAAGTCACTAAATATGCCTTTCTAGGATCTAGAAGGTGGTCAGAGGATTTTAGGTTTCAGTCAGTTGGATACCAAAGTAATCAGTAACTTTCTTTTGTTAAATGATAGCCTGTCCTGTCTCATATCACCACACAGCCCACTTTGCTGTTTTTATCATCTTACTATTACCATCACTTTGTCCAGTCCTGCTAAAATAATACATCTGGGGAAGGAACAGGGCCAGATCCAGCTCTTAGTATATATACAGTATATATACACCTGGCAATTTATGCTATATTATATACAGATTAGCTTTGAAACAAAATACAGACATATGACATACTTTAAAATCTCTCTCTTCCCTCAGGTGGGTGGGCCAGGTTTGAGATTACGCGGCCCCATAGCACTGGGCCCAGGATGGAATACTTGAAACTGATTCTGAAGTAAAAGTAAAGGTTACTTGTGAAGAAAGCACTCCAGTAAAAGTTGCGAGTCACATATTAGAATACTACGCAGGAAAAGTCTGATGTTAACAGTACTTAAGTATTACAAGTATTTGAGGGTTATAATAAATACCCTCTGACAATAAAATACCATAAAATGTTAGTCAATGTTAGTCTTAAGGATTAAAGATTGTGATAGGCTCACTGCAAAATATAGTTAAATAAGTTTAATTAGAAGCATCTACAATATATGCGGCCGAACTTTGTGTACAAATGTCAATAAATCATGTTAATTTAACAATTGGCAACATCGTTTTCAAAAAAAAATTATGTGAAGGTGTAAATGTAACAAAATATCACAAGGGCAATCTTTAATTATGGACACATTTTGAGGGACCTTAGGCTGCAGAGAGTAAAGATAACATACACAGACATCCAATAAACACAGTATCTTCTAACAATGCACTCTATAAACAAAGCGAGATCCACAGTCTCTATCAAGACCCCTCCCCTCTCTTTCTTATCCTCTTTTTCTCTCTCCTTTCGTCTCTCCCTGTGTGTGTCTGGCTTTCAGATCAGGACACTGTGTGTGTGTGTGTGCGTGTATGTGTGTGTGTGTGTGTACATTCATGTATTTATCGCATTGTGGGGATCTTTTTGTCCCCTAAAATTGGGCTGTGTGGGGACATTTGAGAGGTCCCCATGAGCAAAAATGACTTTATAGAAAATGTGCTTGTTTTATTTGAGAAATTAAAAGACGTAAAAGATGTGCTTTTGGTTACTGAGGTTAAGGTTAGAGTTAGGGTTAGAGTTAGGTGTAGGTGTAAAATAACATACATCATTATGGGAGTCTATGAAAAGACCTCACAAAGATAGTAATACAAAGATGTGTGTGTACGTGTGTGTGTGTGTGTGTAACTGTTAACCCCTCCTTATCTAGCACTGAGAGAACAGAGACGTGTTATGTGTCCTGTCTGCCTTTCTCACTCTTCTCTCTCCTCACTCTAATTGTTATAGCGTGTGTCTGCTGCTTTTCTAAAAGTACAGCTTTTATGGCTGCAGATGGATTCTCCACACAGAAAAACAATAGTTCTGCTCTTGGAAATCTGAAAGTGTCCTGACTTCCCCCTGTACTACAGCAAATGAGGTACCGATTTTAAGACAACACGTTCTATAACATTTGGTGTGATTACATACTAAAATTAGGGTTGTTAGATATGTCAGCATACATTCATTTTAAGGGTCTGGCACATAGATTAACCCTGTAGATTTTTAGCATTTCTGTTAGAAATATCTTCACAGACCACTGCAACCTTTCCTTATTTCCCTGGGTTATAATTTAAACCTAAATGTAAAGATAATCATAAGTTCCTTTCAAAGAAGAAGAGAGAAATCATCCATTAGAATATGACTTGAGTAAAAGTACTGATAAGAGTCAAAGTATCTGATGTTTATAGTACTTGAGTATTAATACATTTTGTTGGTAATATTAAATGCTATCAATTACAGTAAATACGTGAATTTATGTTAAAATCTTTCATTTGTTTTCAAGTTGTGATACAATTTCTTAGAAAATTTCAATTTCTTTAAAAATGAGAGCACAATCCTGTTCCACAAATCACTATCACATGGAATCTGAATAACTGTAATAATACTAATGAAAGCCTGCTTGTGATGTTATAACCATTGCAATATCCGGTTGCAAGGAAACTACAAGAAAAGTCACACCAGGCAAAACTACTTTGCAATATGAAAGTAACGACCGTTGTCAACAGAGATATATTGGTATAAATGGTATGTTACTTCCATCAGAATTCTAGTTAAATGACGTTAAGTGAAAGTTTCTAATATTGATTCAGTTCAAGGAAGAAGTACTCAAAATGAAACCGTGTACAGTAACAAAGTACAACAAAGAATACATCACTGCCTGAAAGCAATCTGTATGACAATTATAATTCATCCAGTATGTCAACTTAAGACAATATATTTAAGTAATTGGCTAAACAAGCTGATATTCATTCAGGTTCTATTAATGCACTGATTCAAAACTTAAGAGCTGTTGTGCACTAAAGTGTTACCGTGCATGAAAGGGTTAAAGAAACTGAATCTTTAGTTGTTACATTTCTTCTAAGTAACAACCAATTACTTGAAATTACATGAATGATTTGAACTCATTCCTGCTCTCTGAAGGAGCATGTTGGCCTCTAGGCTTAAATTATGTTGTGTAATTGTGCAGCATCTAAACATAAAGAGAACATAATGACTATGGCTCCAAGTTACAAGATAAAACCCAACTCTGATCAAGCCCATTAAACCATAGAAAATGAGATAAGCCAGACTTCAGTGACTCCCAAGTTTCCCACGTGCCTCCTGCGACACTGACCTCAGGATTTCTTCAACAGCAACCTTTATCCTGTAGCTCCTTTTTATCAAGTCCATAAAAATAGTGTAAAAACACATCAGACCACCCACAACAGTTCATGTAACAACACACTGAATAAATAAAAAGCATCCACTTCACGTTACATTCTTTTTCACAGCTCAGTGAATACGAATTGCACTGCTATAAGAACGCTGCTGACACTCCCCAGTTCACAAAGACAGCTTGTGGGAACCAGACAAATGACTGCAGACCAGTAAAGCACTGTTCCATGTCAAACAGCATGGCCTTCGGGAGTTTGTTTTAACTGGCTACCCCATGATGGAAGCCAGGGTTCCTTCATCCATCTATCCATCCACCATACTGGAACCGTCAACTGATAGTCTTGCATTCAGCTAATCATAATCGCCAGCAAATAACTGCTGATATACCAAAGCATGCTGTGTTTGTTCTAAAGATTTCATGCCCATAGTGATACAGCATCATTTAGCCTAAAATTCGATTGACCCCGGCAGGTGTGTGTCTGTGTAAACACATTATTTTCAAAATCTCAACAAACAGTAATTTAGTGTTGGATTGTTGTGTTAAAAGTGGAGTTGGCTAGAACGTCATATATGTTTCAGACTATACGCAGCTAAAATAATATTAAAACGCACCACACAGCAAGATAGAATTAACTGCCTAAATTGAGTTTATGTTCATTTAGGTTTAGGTTCTATAGGTTTTACCAGAAACAGTCACTTTTTAGAGGACTTTATGGTTATGGATCAGCTTAATAGATGGGAGCCATGCTTCTCTATAGCAAAAAAGAAAAGCAAGGACTTTCTCACTTTACTTCATGTTTAAATCAATCTCCAAACTCCCAATTGTCTTTATACACTTGTGAAAGTCAATGTGTCATTCCGATTTGAAGGTCCTTGTGTGTCTTGCATTCCCCAAAAGGGATTTAAATGGCTTCTTATAAAGAATGTAAAGAATTTGCTACTGGTGGCAAATTATGATCTTTTTAGTATAAAAACTTTTGAACTTTTTCATGAACCTGAATGACTTAAAATCCTACTGAAGTTTTTATTAACCTAACTTTCTCTAACTAACTCCATCCCCCATATGACTCTTGGAGAATACGAGTTCTCAAGAGAAAGAGTTACATTTCCATACATCCCCTTTCCTCCTCCCCTCCATCCATTAGTGAATATGAAATTCAAGAAATATCAAAGCCACCAGTGCTGTCCTTGTCAAGAATTCACATGGGCCTGACTGTTCAGAGAAGAACTAGGGGCTAAACTAAACCTCCACCATATCTGCCATTAGCCTGAAGTAGCCCCTCAAGGTTCAAAGCTGACTTCTCATTTTCTGGCTGCCAACATCTGAAGATTTCCCCCCTGCCTGCAGCCTCAGTGAAAGCAGCTAACAGACACAAAAACAAGCAAATGAGCATTTGTGGTACCTTATGCTCTCTTACCTAATTGACCTCATTTTGATGATCTCTTTTTTTGGCTCTGTTCATTTTTGCTCTTTTTCATATTCTGTCTATTGTCTTCCAAATTTAATCCTAATTATTATATGCTTAGAGCAGTTTGTTTATCCATTATTGCAACAGTTAGATCATACATACACGAAGAACAGTAACATACAGTAACAAGAATAGTAACATAATCTTAATTGCAAACAAAATTTTTATCTTTTTTTTTTGCAATAAATTTGGAAGTTTAGTTTGAAAGTCAGTGCTACTTATGGTAGTATTCTAAGCTATAATATGGTAATATAGAATGCTTGAATGTTTGTGACATTTTGTGTTTTGTTTTTTTGTTTACTGTGTTCCATTTACACTGTATTATATGTTCATTACTATGTATTTGCTGTTCTGTAGGTCAGTTTCACATTGATCTTGTACTTTCTACTATGCCTAATCCTTGAATTTTGTGCCTCAGTCATCACAAATGCTATTTTAGCTATGAATGATATGAACCACAGGAATATGGTTGACATGACTTGACAATGATCGTACTAAATTCAGCTAAATTTAATGTTTTGCTACATCTTGCCAAGTTCTCAGCATTGGGAGTCTAAACCAGTGTGGACTCAATAATGTTTTGACTTCAAATTAGACCTGATCAGGTGGTCTTATATTACAAAACATTTACATTTATAGCATTTGGCTGACGCTCTTATCCAGAGATATTTACAACAGTCCTTTACTGTTCTTCACTCTGTAAAGCTAGACTTGAAATCAACAACTGTAAAACAGCCAACTACGTTTTATACTTTAACAAAAACCATGTTAGAGAAAAATGGAAGTTAGTACACAGACAACAAACATTTTGTACGTTAGTGGGCTATTGTGCATGGTTTTTTTTTATGGAGCAACAGTAAACAGTAAGCATGAGGGGTAATTAGTCCCCGAGATACTCCTTGAAGAGGTGTGTCTTCAGACGATGTTTGAAGACAGCAAGGGACTCAGCATTTCTTATGGCAAGCGGGAAGTTTGTTCCACCACTGAAGGGCCAGTACTGCAAAGAGTCTTGATGCATGCTATCCTCTTCTCTTAACCATTGGTGGGTCGAGAGCAGCGCCTGATGCTCTGAAAGGACAAGAAGTGACACGCTGCTTGATCAGTGCTGATAGGTAAGGAGGTGTTGTTCCAGTCTTGGCCTTAAAGGCAAGTGTTAAGGATTTGGACCTGATACGAGCAGCCACAAGGAGCCAGTGCAGGTTCCGTAGTAGAAGTGTTGTACGCAAGAATTTAGAAACATTGAAGATGAGTCTCTCAGCTGCATTCTGGACCAAGTGAAGTGGACTTGTTGCCTTCAGTGCAGTACAGTAGTCCAACTTAGAGATGACCAAGGATTGGACAAGTAACTTAGCGTCGGAGGTGAGAAAGGGACGGATTTGCCATGTACTCAAACATCTCCAAACTTTTCAAGAGATATAAAGTGAGCTAAAAAACATAAATCTAATTAAAGTCTTGACTGAAATATTCCGGATCTTTTCTGTAGAACTGAGGGTTTTGTGTTTAGCAGTTGTGCTCCTAAATCTTGTTCTTCCCTACTCTAGAGAATAGAGTGATTTTGTGCCTGAGAGTTACAGAGACAGACATGTCAGCTTGTCTTGGGGTGATGTTCCGTAGAGCAGCTGGATGTTCCTGCAGGTTTAAATATCACACTGTGAGAGCAGATGAACAGAGTGGCCCCACTGTGGGTGAATGGTGCTATTGTTTCAGCTGAAATGAAATTGAGTCTCCGCTTCCCCAACTTCTCTGTTACTCCATTTTTTTTTACTTCCAAGCTGTTTTCTTTTTTTTCCTATAGATTCATTCTCACTCGCCTTTTTAACAATGTGGTTTTCATACACACTCCCCTTAAATGAACGTTGTAGAGAAGTATCACTCCACTAGGGTGTCTGTTCCAAATTTTCTTCACTTTCCGCTTAGCTCTAGCATAAATATGTTCCCTGTTGTACTCCGCTGTTTGTAAAACTGCCAGGAAGTTTCAGCGAGATGGAATCCTTGCTGACATAGCATGATTGCTGACTTGTCCATGGTAACCGAGCTCTTGTCTTGGAAGAATGACCACTGGCAGAACAACTCAATATGCTAATGAGACATGAAATACCGGGCTCCCCATTGTCTGCTGGTTTAACTCTCCAGTCAAATGTATGCCCGAGTGTTCAATATAATTAACTAATTCAGTTAAGGCACAGCCAGACTTAGACAATAGTGGTGGATGGAATGTGGGATCCAGTTCCAAAATGTTTAAGCACTTCCTTGAGTATGTTGGTGCATAAACTCGTACAAAATTCATTTAAAGACAAGACAAAGCAACGACACAATGCATCAACTCATGCAGACCTATTACTATGCGAAGGATGAAATTATTAATGAATACCAGTAACAATGGCATTCAGTTTACTGACTACCCCATGCACGCTATTTTATTGATTAGAGTGTGATCTGAAGCCATTCCAACTGGTGTTCATGAATAGTACAAACCATTACTAAGCCTCTGCAAATATAATACCTAGTAAAAAATATCCAGACATTGCTCCTTTAATTACACAAGGTCACATCAAATGGAAACAGATGTGTACCATATTATCCAAAGAGTCATGCAACACTTATTAAATCATTATGCCTTCATATGATGGCTTAATTAATCATTTTCAGTGTTTTGGTTTAATTCTTGGTTCAACAAACTAAGCAGAGATTCAAATGATTAAAAGAGGAGCAAATTATATTTGTACAGTCACCAATGGTTAATGATCGGCAACATAAAATCACACCTAGTCATCTAATTTTGCATCATGCACTGTATGTTAAGTTTGTATAGTCTTGTGTTTCATGTTGTTTAAGCCTAGAATACACCTTTGTTTGTTTTATGCTGAACAATCGTCCTACAGTGATTCATTCATTCATTATTCAAACCACTTAATCTCTATCGGGGTACCAGAGCCTATCCCCAGAACTAAGTATGCAAGGCGGGGACCAACCCTGGGCAGGCGCCAACACAACACAGGGCACACACACACAGTTACACTCTCATTCACTCTCAGGGCCAATTTAAAGTTGCCAACTAACCAATAGTGCATGCTTTGGACTGTGGGAGGAAACGGACGCACTCAGAGAAAACCCATGCAAACATAGGAGAGCATGCAAACTCCACACAGAAAGGCCCCACAGCCGATGCCGGGATCGAACCCAGGACCTTCTCACTTTGAAGCGGCAGCAGTAACCACTGCGCCACCGTGCCGCCCTGTCCTAGAGTAATATTTCATTTTACTGTGTACTGTACTGCTCTATTTTGTTGAAGTGAAAATAAAAACAAGTTGACATGACTGAGCAGTTAAGCCATTTTGATTTATTTCCAAGCAGACATGAATACACACATCTTAAAAAAACTTGAAAGAAAGAAGCAGGATTGTACCACTTGACAATAAGTAGAATCAGTAGGACCTTTAAAATTACGTATGAAATTCTCTATGAATGTAATCACCTACAAACCATAAGCTCTTGACCTTTGTAAGTTAAATCAATATTGTAGGAACAGATTGTAGCATTGTGTAGTCCTGGTTTCAGTTCCCAGTCCAAGTCCACAATAGAATTGCGTTCTATTCTTCAACACACCTGAGCCTGAGTAAATCAGCACTCGAAATGCTGGAGTTGAATCCTAATAAAAATATGGATTGATGCTGGTCCAAAGAGAGACTCCCAATTTTCTCTTTTGAATACAACTACATAGATGTGAGTCCTCTAGGTTCTGACCCAGAGAATAGGTCATGTTATCTTATGTCTCTCATAAATCTCCCTGTCACTGTCTGGAGACGCATAATAGATTAAGCTGCCAAACTGTGCCATGATCCAAAACATCAAATGAATTAGATGGAGTCTTTTTCACTCCCGAGATTTCAGATGACATAAACAAAAGATGACTAGGAAACAAAAGAGAAGGAGGGCTGAAAAGGTCTATGTCTAACACACAGCTGCTCAGTGACTCTACATTAGCACGAACAAAAGGCAGGAGCTGAAAGCCCACGTCGAAGTACCACAACATTATACAGCACATTGAAATGAAAGGGTATTGATCTTGAGACAATAGCTTTCTGCTCAAAAAGAGAAGCATTATGGCAATGGAGAGACTGCTGCCATTGTGGCATAACTTCATATCAATATGCTAAATATTACATATGCTAATAGAGACAAATTAATTAATTTCCCCCAGCATCTCTTAGAAAATTGTTTACGCTTATCTGGCCATTAACTGGTAAAGAATGTCTCCCACTGCCAATAGCTACTGAAAAATGGTTTGTTGTCTTTTATAACCTAATAGTATATCTATAGTAGTGTGTTGTGGGGGTAGCATGGTGGTTCACACCTTAAACATCCGCCCATTATTATTTGTCCAAAAATATTAGGCATTAAGACATACTGTGGCAAATGCAAATGTTTATGAACACATTTTTGTACTATATATAAACTGTAAAATTCACTTTTTTTATACTTGAACGTCTACATTGCCTGTTTTTATTTGAATGCTTTACTTTCAAAAAATAAATTGACTTGTTAATTAATCTTCTAAATTAAAATGAATTCTTTAAAATTCTCATTTTAAGTAATATGAGAGCAAAAGATGCAGGAGCCAACCTTGTTTATGATCTATGACTGTCATTCTTCTCTGTTTCATTCTGTTTTTAAAGCAGTGAATATAAATAGACACACAGACCCCCACCCCACCCCACCCCACACACACACACACAAACACACACATAGCCCATAACATAATAAATAATGCAAATCTTATTAGTAACACAACATATCTACATTTTCCTTCTGACAAACTTACTTGCAAACTTTCTCATATTCTCATATCCACTTCTCTTTTCTCTCCCACATACTCACACACACAAACACACAGCCCATGGGATGGGAGGAGAGTTTAGAGATCTCTGGTTATTGCTCAGGCTTTTAATTCATGCAGTGTGTGTGTGTGGGCAAACCCCAGGCAGACTCGTTAGTTTGTTTTACTGGCTAGATGGAGGCCGTACTTTGGGCAGTGTGCTGGTGGGAGCACAGTTCAGTTATGTACTCTCACAGTATGTCTAACTTTTTAACTTCTCTAGGACTCCAGAGCTTATACACATTTCCACCACAAATTAAAGTGAATAGACTAATTACTCTTTTAAAATAAATGAGGGATGTTAATGTACACAGGACATTACCAAAAACTGGGGTTTATAAGGAAGTACTTAAGGTACACTTACTGAAGGCACAGAAACTGAAATATACTTTATCTCTTCTCATGACTTAAATTGGTGATGTTTGTGGAAATGATTCCACTGTTGCCAAGGAGTAGTTATAAGCCCATGCAAGTCTTTATTCAGTTCATTAATTAACTAGGTGAACCGATTGTTTGCAAGAGTCTGCAAGTTGAGATCAAAACTTTGGTCAGGACCTTTGACCTGAACCTGGATGTGACAGATTTACTTTTATTTTAAAGTTTGCTAAAGAAAGTCAGCCCTTTGAGGTAATCTGAGTAATGAATCTTAACATTGGTAAGTTACAGTGCCTTGATCTTTTTCTTGATAAAAGAAATAGTAATTTTGCTGACTTCACCTATTCAGAGCATCAGTAGAATTCAGAGATGAGAAGTAAAGAAGTACAAATACTTTGTTACTGTACGTAAGCAGAATTTTTGGGGATCTGTACTTTACTTGACTATTTTTTGTGACAACTTCTAACTTCAACTACATTTTAACCATAAATATCTGTACTTCCAACTCCTTACATTTTCAAATCAGGCTCATTATTCTTATTTCGTTTAATTTAAATGACGTTTATCAGGCCATTTTGCCACGCATTTTACCTATTCCATATCAATAATGCTTTTCCATACAGACAACTTGACTGATTGGTTGAGTCTTAAAACGTAGTAAATACACACAGAAAAAACATTTCCATTGGTGAATTCGTCTTTGCACATGACACACAACACGATGGACCCGATACATACCGCTTGTACATGTCAGCTTTACTGTAAAATACTAGTTTTGTCCTTCACAAGGGTTTTTTTATACATTTACACTTATTGTATGTTTTAGAGCCTGTACTTTTCACTTTAACTTGGGTAAAGAAGTCAAGTCAATACTTCAACTTTTACGTCTTTTTAAACACGTTTCTATACTTCTGCTTGAGTGAAGAATGTGCATACTTTTGACACATCTGGTAAAATCTTGTGTTGGGTGTGACATCTATGTGTTATCCAATCAAGAACAGAGTTTTACACTCAACATACAGTATGTAATTTACTGCAGATTGGAAATAACCTTGCCAAGTTACTTGAAACGTTAGAATAAAAACCTGACTGGATCATGAATTGCTGAAGACATTCATTATTTTTGCATGCATGGGAATATAACAAAACAGCAAAATGGATTGTATCAGTGAATCTGCTGTATTGGCAAGTCTTGCACTCATAGATGTTATAAGCCACTTGCAAACACTGCCAAGAATAAGTCTGCTTCTCTACTCCCCACCACGCCAGCCTGCTACAGGGCAGGAACCTCGCCTGAATCCAAGAACTGGACCATATTAACCAGGACACATATTGTTGTATACACTGTTATAGCACAGCTCATGCTGTTCCAAAAGAGTACACTCTATCCACTCAGAGTCAAACCTGCAGAGATTCAGCTGTGATCTTGCTACACTCAAGAGAAATAGAGGTTCATTTGTATGACCAGATGGGTGATTGTAATCTTTAAATGTTTAAAGTAACTGCCAGTCATCTCTCTCTGCTAAGTTCAGTAAGTCACAATGTGATTACAGCAAGCTGCTGTAAAGCAGTCTGTATTTCTTACTTCAACCCTAAACTGGCAGATTTGATATTCCTAGTAGCTGTCAGAGACTGCTACTATTTCATTAAAGTTTTACTCAAAAGTTACTCATTTGTAGCCACAATTACACTTGGAATTGCATGTTGTCTCAAATCAGAAACTTAAATTGAGATCCATGTGTTGGATAACATGAGGTAAGAAGAATGCAAATAACCTGGAATTATTGTCAACATTGTGATCATTTTATTACCATGAAAGATATCTGAAATAATGAGTAAATTAAATCAAGCCTAAGTGAACTCAATCAGTAAGCCTATAATTCTATGTGGCCTTATATGTCTAGATGTAATTAAACTGAAAAATCGGAAGACACAATGAAATTACAAAATCATTACTGCTAATGATTATGCGGCATAAGTGGTTTGTGATTCATTCATAATTAGGCCCATTCACTACACAGATGGTGGTTATTAGCGACGTTTGCATAGTTTTCAAACATGAAAAGAGTGAAGTGTCTTTATTTAGAAAAGCTTAAAGCAGGTGAGAACTAGGCAAGAACAATAATGAATATGGTTATACTTCCTTCAGCCAGATTAATATATAAATAAAATGAAATATTACATAGAAATACCTAATAAAAAAGTCTGTGCACTAACTTCCATTTTTCTCTAACATGGCTTTTCTTCAAGTGATAAAGTGTGACAGTAGTAGATTTTAGGTCTAGCTGTACAGATTAAAGAACAGAAATGCTGCAAATGTAACGGTAAATGTAAATGGATTTACATTTTAAATGCAGTAAAGATACATACAAAGTTGAGCACTCTGTATGTATTTATTTATGAGGTGAACTGATAAAAGACAGTGTAACTAATTTAAAGATACCTATATTTTCATGACGTTTTAAATGGCAGTAATTTCTGTTCGATATACAAATCTCTCTACTAATTACACTGTCCTGATTAAAACACGTACATGTAATCCACTTAATTCTGATCTTTTTGAGGCCCTAAAAAAGCAATGACAAACGAAATGACTTGACACTGATGCTTACATTCTGGTTTGTGGTTGTGATAATGTGGTGGCACAAGCTGTTTTTTGCAGGACTCAGAAATGCTATGTTTTACAAAATGGGAGAGTGTGGCGAAACCACAAATCTCTGTGATGACAGAGTGCAGTTAAGCGGCAGCCCTGTTATTTCCTCCCACAGCCTTCCATAGCCCTCCATCCTTCAGCCACCCACTGATCGGCTATGCACACCATCAACCCTGCAACATGTTCATACCCAAGCAACTAGAATTTTTCTGTGCTATCAAATGGATTAATGTATCTCTTCAATCCAGTCTCAGATACTGTAAGACAGTTTGATGTAACAAGCTTGGATAGCTCAAACAACAATATAATGAAAATACAGCCACAAATAAATCACCACATCACTCCTACTCTCTGCATATTTCACTCTGATTATAAAGTACCACACTTACAAAACTTCACAGAGCCTTCAAGGACACTACTGCTCTCCCAGTCTGTGTAAGATCAAAAGGCTGTTGTCCACAAAAGTCAAATTTTTATAGTGCCAGAACCCAAAATAGAGAGTTATAGAGGATAACTCCTCATGAGACATGAGACTGCAAGCGCATTACACATTTTTGGAAGGAAAATCAGATAAGGTGGCCTAATTATATTCTACAATACCAAGCATTTGCAGTATTTTGATTGATTTCTGATTTCTGGAAACCATTGTATTGTAACTATTTTCAAGTTCATGGATAATGGTGATTTTATCACATTCTGAGTGGCTTTAGAGACTGTAAAATTGCCTGCAATTCAACACACCTACAAACATACGCACACAAACACACGCACACACCCGCACACACACACCAACATCTTAATAATACCACATATATACATAAGCCTAATTTTGACGTTTATCCTAGTAACCAAAGAAATTGCACTAAAAGCATTAGCCATGTTTTTTAACTCAACAATGGTCTCACCAAACCACAAAAAATGTGACAATTGTCCAAAAATGTGGCAGAAATCCCCTGACCTACAGCCATTACCATAGCACTCAATGTTGAGTTCTGCTGGATGCCTGATTCTGCTTTCTGATTCATGCTTCAGTATCTCTGCTACACTACTCTACCCTGCCACCCTGCAGGGGACCTTTCAGCACAGCTAGCCACATTTTTCATGTTCAGTGTGGGAGCCCTTTGCCAGGCGTTCTCCCTTGGGGAGGCTGGTTGACCGGTTACCCTCTTCCCTCCCCCTTTTCCTCTTGCTTTAATTTATCCAGTCTGGACAACCACCACTTGCTTGATTCTGATTCTTTCTCATGTGCACAACTTTTGTTCCCACCGGATGTCTAAGGGCAATGATGTGATGATCAGTAATGACCAGAGCCAAGCAAGAGCCATTTATGCCTTACTTTTAGCTTAATTCTTCTGTGTATTATACTACATTGTCTTTTTTCACACATATGGAAGCTATTAGTTAAAAATTATGCCACGAGTAATTGTCAAGAAGTAATTTGAATGTGTGTGTTATACTTCCAGAGAAAAGAATAACACTTTTAATGAACATGTTGTTCATGAAATAACTCATAATCAATATGTGGGCAGATTTCATTATTTTTGATTATCATGCTAAAAACATGAGGGATGTATAAATGTAAAAGAATACAACGGATAAAAGACACGACTGCCAAATATGAAGAGGAAATTGAATCCCAAAAGAGGAAAGAACATTTTCTTTCAATTACCCGTAGATGCAATTTTGACCATTACTCATTCCTTCTGACATGTGATGTACAAATGGTGTTGTTATAACTGTTAAAATAATTAGAACAATAAGAAATGAGAGGAGTGGATGTGGAATTTTCCCAGATACTTCTGCCTTTACAGCCCCTTAACTTGTAAGGAGACAAAACTGTTGCCAAAACAAACAGGTTTGTAAAATGTGACATTTATTGAGTATATTTTTATACGTATTCATAGTTGTGTTCATAACATTTATCCATTGTTCTTATTCAAAGTGATTTATTTTCAGTTAAAGAGTCAGTTTTCTGGAGCAATTTGGGATTAAGGGCCTTGCTTGAGCTCCAGTAGTGGAATTGCTAGAAGTAGGCTTGAGCTAGACCTGAACTCACAAACTCTTGGTCCATAATTAAGTTTCATACCTCTTGACCACCACCATCCCAATCTTTTTGATACAAAGTAAAATGTAGCTAGTAAACTGCTAGTTAAAAGCAGTTAGATGACTTTCACCTCCTGCTTTGGGAACTTTTACTCCGCTTCCGCCCAGCCCAAAACCCTTCTCACGCTCTCGCTCAGGATCCCAAAAATACGGGCGGAAGTCGAGGGGTCAGAATGTGGAAGGAGGAGTGAGCCATGAAGGGTGGATGGGGCAGCAACACATTTGTTTACATATGGGTGTGTGTGTGTGAGAGTGTAAGAGTGTGTTTGTGTGAGGGAGGTTGAGGGGGGGTGGGAGAGTCTCATTTTCTCATTGAGCGCTATATATACAGTAGTTCATCCATTTTTTTCCAGCTAAGAAAGTTCCAGAGCTCCGTAAAAACACCAACAACAATTCATTGTATTTAACTCCCTGTCAAAGCAACTTGAACATGAGACAACCAGTATCTCCATAAATGCAAGAATCAGCACATTCAACTCAAATTATAACAAAAAGTTTCATCATGGCTCCTAACTCACTTAAATCTAAACAAAAACAGGCTGTGTAACTGGCGCTGATATGCAGCTGTTGCCTTTCAAGCCATGAAGTGTTGCTGTCACATCCCACAGTATTTATACATATTTAATATCTGTGTAAATTAATGAGGTAATATGTTACATTAGCAGCTAAGTGGATACCAAGAAGCACATATTAGTCAGACGAATGGGATGAGTGAAGTGGGTTAAAGAGATGAAGGAACCTCCATTTGCACTTGAGTTATAGTTCTAGGTTCCGCAGAAGGGGTCTGAGATCCAATGAGAGGCGCTAGTAGGTTCTTAGCTTACTCCTTAGATTAAAGCATAGCTGTAAGGGTTGAGTGGAACAGTGTGTACAACCCTATGATAATCAATCTTGTCAATACCATTTTAAAATATCATTTGACCACAACACACACCGTTATGGCAACTCAGAAGAATGTCCTTGAGATGTCTCCAGAGGATTTTGTGCTATGACGAGACTTTTCCATTGAGTGTTTTTTCACAGGAATGCCTCTGAGTCATACACATTCTCCGTGACAAAAAGGCCTGAGAAAGCCCAATCATGAGACTATATTTGCATATCCTCTTAACTATAACAGTAGCCTGACTGCTCCAAAATATGATGTCTTATTGTGATAAGCTAACAAGATCCAAAAAGGATCTAAACCAGAGAGGCAAAAGGTCAAGAATGAATTAGAGCCTCAGGGTGGAAGTCACATCTCTGGGGTCCGCCAGAGCCCCACAAATCCTTAAAAGGAAAAAAAAATACTGAGGCTGATGTGAATAACGTTAGTAGAGCCAACACTTCCCCCAGCAAAAAAAAAAACTCCCCCAGGGTTAGCGATTGCAGGGACATTGCAGAGCTGTGACACTAGAGTGGAATTTGGGGAATTGTTTGTCTTTCAGTAAAAGTGTACTGGAGCCAGAGAATAGTATGACAAGAAAAAAGAGGCAATATAAACATGAAATGCCCTTGAGGGTAAGGATAACTGAGCGACTGCAAAAGAAAGAAGAAGAGAAAAGTTTGAAGTTTTATGGATTACTCAGTATGAAGCATCACCGATATCACTTGCCCAGTTTTTTACTTGATTTGTGGACCAAGTTGAAGCAAAGTAGCATTAACACAGCAAGTGTAACTTTTTAAGCAGTCAAATTAGTTTTGAGAACCTTGTATTAGCAGCACCAAAAACATCTGCAAGGGTGGGGTTTCATCATGCAACTGCCATATTTGCACTGAATTGTATAGTGCTGGTGGAAAATGCTCTTGAATATGCTGGAAGAGGGTGTTTTCTGGTATCCTTTGGTGACATGCTGAATGGAACAACGGTTTGTTTGGAAAAACGATAGGGATAGTGTGGTGTAGGTTGAATGTAGGATTGAATTAAGTCATATACCTCACAAGGTGAAGACCCAAATTTAAAAATTAATGTCAGAAATAAAATTAAAATTGTCAACAACTCCCAGTTTCAAATCCAAGCAATTATTTAATTTCTGCTGTTCATTGATTCCAGACTAATTGCATGTAAGGATGCAGTCTTGGATAGTTTTATGACTTAATTTTCATGAAAGCAGACATTTTAATCTCATTTATCAAAGAGCCTGTAAGTTTAGAGTAAACTGGGTTGACATTACATTGTAATTGTAATCCCACTGCCAAGTCATTAGTGGCTTCCCTGTCCTGTCATGCTCTGCCCTCATCTGTAAAATTTATGGGGGGTTTTATCCCGCAATGTGTTTTGCCTATTCGTCCCCTTATTTTCCCTTGGTTAAAATTCGGCTTTGGCTTGATTTGTTTCGTTTGCCTTTTTAGGGCATTGGCTTGTTTATTTCTTTGTTTGTCAATTACTACATTCCTTAGTGCTTTGTGCCTGCCATCAGTCCCATCCCTAACCTTTGCAGCAGCAACCATGAAAACCTCTAAGCACACAATCATGAAATGACAAGCCATAGATGTCAGAGTGGGGGTAAATAAAAATAATTCATGCACCAATCTTAGACCAAAGACCCCTAAATCAAAGCTAAGCAAATATAACAGAGTTGTTTTTGTTCATCTATCTCATATATGACAATAGGAAAAGGTGATGAGGAAAATCACCAAGCTCATCAAGGTGAAAACCTCTTGGTAAATCAGAGGTTAAAAAGAACAGGTTAATAAGAATCTTAACTACTTATAAGAGAAAGTTTACTCTGAAGTGGTCATAAATATATATTAGATCTTGTTAAACAAGTGATTTGGGAAAAACAGTTAAAAAGTATATACAGGAAGAATAATGATGGAGAAAAACACGAGTTATATCTGCTGTTCAGCCAGATCTGTGGAAGTGATCTAGATTCTTTGTGTACTTATTATGGCTTAAATAATGTACGCTATTAATGAGCAATTACTTTTCAGGGAATGTAGTCAGACAGCAAAACAAGAAGTTTTAATCAGTATCTGTGAGAGCTTTATAATGCATGCAGATGGACATGCTAATGGGGGCTTAATGGTCCATGACGCGCCTCACAGCTTGATGAGCCAACGCTGGCCTCTTCTCTAACCATGAGCACTTGCTACCTAAAAGGCAATTGACAAGCCATGAATTATTTAGTTTGACTAGTGGGACACTATAGGCTGCATTTCATTTATTATTTACCAGCACATCAACTGAAATATTTATATACATTGAAGAACCACTGAAAGATCAGAGTGAACAAGGGCTCAGCTGTCTCAGTAGGTGTGGCAGATGTCAGACAGGCAACAAAAAGCAATCAGAAAGAAAACTCATAACTGGCATCATAGGAACCTTCACAGGAAAGCAGGTGCTTTGTGTTAAGATTTAATGAAAATTACAGTCCCAGTTGATTAGACAGCAGATAAGAGCAACTTAATTAACACTTGAACATTGTGAAATCTTTTACTGTTGTGTGTGTATACAGTGGGTAATAATAAAAGTCTGATAAAAAAAATCTGCCTTACATAGTAGAATGTTTTGCTCAAAGTGTTTTGTAATAATATCGTTATCCTGGATTATTTTGGCCTCAATAATCAGGTAGTAAAACTGTGATAGCCCTGATAATATGTAGAACACAACCTTCCCCTATGCAGGTGCCATTTGAATAGTGACATGACATTTATACTCTTTATAACTCTTTATAACTCTGATAAGAGTGTGCAACTCAAAATAATCATTTCAATGATTGACAAAATGTACTTTTATTACTAATTCTCACCATATAAGTTCACACTACATATTATTCTAGTTCATTTCTGGGCTCTTGAATGTTTTTGCTGTGCCCTGGCCTTCCTTATAAATGTGTATAGGCCCTTTGGGGGGTTATGCTTCAGCAACACGAAAGGTTGATTTATTTCAAGGGAAAGCTCTGGGAGGTTAATATCCCAAAGGCTATTGAAACACTCATGGAGAATTATACCTTCAGACAAACAGATGACCAAAACAACTACAGCACAGGAATCTCAATGAACTCCTTGAGAACTGGTTAAGATAATACATTTTGGTTTTGAAAGGTATAGGAAGAGAAAGCCGAGGACAAGAAACAGAAGGAATGGTCAAAAAGTCAGAAAAGGAGGTTTGTCTGGGTGGTCTATTATAGTGGCTCTGGGATGCTTATGCTCCTTTTCCCTTAAATTATCTGGTGGAATTATGGGTAATTATCTGCCCTCTGACCTGGTGATGCGAATAGGGTGACTCACCAGGTGAATCACTCAAGCTGTGCATTAATGACTTTTCTACTGGGGCAGATATTAAGAAAGTATTCTAAGATTATGAGGATCTACAGATATGCACAAACTGGGAACAAATACAAAAACATGATATTGGAAAAAAGTGATATATCCAGGTAAGACATGAATCATCTTAACCATGACAAGTTGGAAAGAGTATGTGTGATTTAAACCAAGAAAACAATACCCCTCTTATTCTCATTGGAGCATTGTGGAGACATGTTAATGTGCAAATTTATACCTACACAACTTAAAAATTGTTGAATCGCTGGTCACTTTTCAATGTATTCAGGCATAATAGGGTGAATTTTTCAACACTGCAACAGGCTATCAAAGTAGAAATAAGTACCACATTATTTCCTTTTGACAGAATTTGTATTTCACAATTTTGAGAATTGACACTTGGATGCAAAATGAAAATTTCAGAGACCTAAAAACCACCAAGATACTGAAGATTGGATAGAGACAAAAGATCAGTGTACTTATACCTGTGGAGGTCATTTGTATTCCTATTAAGATTCGCTTTCAGAACAACTAGGTCCAAGTCTGCAGATTTCACCATTAATGAAATAATGTAAGGTTTATCAATGGTATGGTATAGTATTCACTATCATCATCATCGGGAGGTGGCCAGTCATTAAAACCAGTGTTAGTAAAGTTAACTCGGCTAACACCAAATGTTACTTAAGAAACCATAATTGTTTGGAATAATGTATAAGTAGTGGCAAATCTTAATACATTCCAACTCAAAAACATCATAAATCATAAGGTATTGGATTAACAATGTTTTTAAAACCTTTTCGTTGGGGGTGTAACAAATATTTGTAAGAATCTATGAAAATGTTACTAACAGTTACAGGTTTCGCACTGTGGCAGAGTTAGCATATTTCACATTTTCACATTCCTAAGAATTTAGAGTGGGTGATGGTGGTCTAGTGGTTAGGACACTCGCCTCTGGACCAAGAGCTCTGGATAAGAGCATCTGCTAAATGCTGTAAATATAGAGTGAAATCAATTTGTTGCAATTTTACTATGCCAGAATGTCTTGGGAAGAGAAATAGCCTGCAGATTGCTTCTTTTTTGGCTGATCCTAAGGGTCCTAAACTCCTGGGGTAGATGCCCTGTGAAGATTAACTGGCCCTTAGCAACAGAACTGCAATAAAACGTACTGCTTCTATTTCTCCCTCACAGTTTGGCCAACTAAATTACATTAAAGTTATAGATCAAATTTGTTTAAGTGTTATTGGGGAGGAGGATTTGAAAACATATTTGCACATTTAATATGAATTAGCTTAATACTTGCAGTTTGATGTGATCAGAACTACTAGTGGGTATGTCTAAAGAGATCACTCTCACTGTCTAGGAATTCTCTACCATCTTGAAGATTCAAGACCACTGGAGCATATTGAAATCTTCTTTCCAGCTTTACGGCTCAGCATAACTCTGTCTACCACTCTGATCTCAATCCCATCCTTGTTGGTGAAGTCTTAATTGTGGTTTTCTTTGGCCGCTCCTTATAATGACATTATATAAAATCTAGTGCAAGGCACATTCAGATTTCTTGTAAAAAATCTCAGCTAAAATGCAGACATCATTTTCTTCATTATAAACATCCCACAAACCCAGTTTTACTGAATTAATCTAAATTGTAATTCAGATCTAATGCAAGATCTTGACTCCTCATGACCTCACACACACTTACAGTACATCCTCAGCTATTTAAAATTTATTGTCAGCTGTTTATATTTGACTTGATTATGTGTCCTTCCTTATCTGCTCCTTCATTCCTAGTCAAAGCTGACGTTAACAACTTTTATTATCACCTTTGCAAGAATTTTGTCATTTTTTGTAGTTCTTATGTATGTGACATCTGTTTCCTGGAAAATTTTACTATTCACTGGTTTCAACTGGCATTTCTTTAAATATATTTCTAAAATAGACAGATTGGGCTAAAAATACGGCATAGACTCACAGCACCAGACAACAAATGATGATGTCTGTCCTCCTCCATTTAAGGTCCCTGTTTTGTCCACCATGGTCTTGCCTCACTATGATCATATTTCTCAGACAGTTTGATATAAAATTTATGAGGCATTTTCTTAAAATAAATGGTAATAGTTAAAAACACCAACATTTCTTTATTTATTCATTCTCACAAAAGTTTCATTTTTTGGAACATCAATTGCATCACCCTGCAACCTCAGACAAGAAGGATTAAGAACATAATTATCACTCTGTACAGTTGCACTTGAAGAACACACTGATTTTTTTCAAATTCTCTATGCGTCACTAAGATTTTTTAACAGAGCTTTCCTTGCCAAAGTATTTTTCCTTTGTGATGCAGTTGGTGAATTTCTCTGTGTCCCACTGAATAAATCAGCTAATGAAACTTGTTTAATAATAAAAAAAATCATTAAATAAGAAAATGTGCTAAATGTATTAACACTTTGAACTGAAGAAAACAAGGCAGAGAAAAGTTATATCAGGTCAAAAATGCAAGGCGTAGAGCATTACTTTGTTTCATCCATTTGCACTACACTTTAGGCTTTCTGGGAGAGGTGGGGTGCACGTTTTTTTTTAATGAAACGTCCAACAGGCAGTGTTATTTCAGTGTCTGTGATATAGGGAATGCAAAGTTATGTAATACAAACTCATAAAATATGTATTATGTTTATTATTAGTTGAAAATCTAAACTTTATTTAGAACATTTGTACCAAAATTGTAACTGTCCTTTTGATACAGAAACAAACAACAAAACTCAATCATGAACTGTAACTGGATATATCTGGAGCCATGCAAAATGACAGCCATGTTTGTCTCTTTTGATTACTGTTCAGTTTCTGACCAAGGACAAGTAATGGTATTTACAGACACAAAGACACATACACACAAGCTTTAGGGGAATTCAGGTGCTGGCTTTAACACTTTCATGCACGGTATCCTTTTAAGTAAGTTTGACTTACTTTACAGGGCATACAAAATCTGAACAGATTTTCTTACAGATCCATGAACTGTAGTATTACCCAAATTTCCAAATCCAAATAAATGAACAGTAAAAAACTCAAGAAGAATGTAAATATTTCGGTGGAGACAACCTATGGGGTTTTACACTTCAGTATTACACCTACATCAAGAAGACTTATCAGAGAATATTTCAGCTGTCGAAAACTGACAAGGTACCGTTCTCAAACACTTCTCCCCGGGCACTGCCAAAAGCTGCCCACTTCACAGATGGTGCAAATGTCACATTTTGTTGCGGTGCACTGTGTGCTGTGCTGTGGTGTGTTCCCAATGACAAAGAATCACTCACTTAAATTCACTGGACTCGCATGACTAATGTAAGTAGCTCAAGTACCTAAAGCAAGGTTATTTTAGTGTAAGGCCCATCTATGGCTACAAAGCACAGATAAACTTCAGAGGAATGAAGGATGCACCATGTTGCACTCCATTCTGCACTGGTCCTGAAGTAATACAGAAGTGACAGAAGTCACAGAGTGGCTGCTGATGAAGGACATACCTCCTGTCAGTGCTGTGCAGCAGAACTCTGTTGATGGGCACTGCTGGGTTAATCTGCTCCAGATGCTGACCTGTGGTGACCTGCCTCTGATCCTGTAGGCACCATCAGCTTCTCTCCTGTCAGTAAGACAGGAGACAAAAGGAGAAGAGGGGAGAGAAATACTTTTGAGGAGGTGAAAATGTGTGTAGTCTCCCACATGGCATCTGTAAGCAGGGCCGCTCAGGCGGAGGATGGACCAACCGAGGAGTGAAAACAAAAAATATGGACCAAAAGTGGGAGCAGATTCTTAACGAAAATCTAATGACAAGGAAAATGCGGCTGTAATGGCATCATTATAGGTAGTGATTTCATTAATAGAATTATTCAAGAAAGAACTCAAAACATTCATTCATTCATTCATTATCCGAACCGCTTAATCCCAATCGGGGTCCAACCCTAGGCAGGCGCCAACACACCACAGGGCACACACACTCACACAATCACACTCTCACTCACACCCTACGGGGCCAATTTAGAGTCGCCAATTAACATACAATGCATGCTTTTGGACTGTGGGAGGAAACCTACGTGAACACGGGGAGGGCACGCAAACTCCACACAAAGACTTTACGGCCAACCCGGGGATCAAATCCAGCACCTTCTTGCTGTGAGGCAGCAGAGCTAACTCAAAACACTGTGCCGCCCAACTCAAAACATGTGGTCAGGCAAACATTTGGGTAGCTGGGTACCACAATTTTATTCCAACTTTTGTTATTTATGTATCTGTCTATATTGTATAAGCCATCTGATTTGCATCTTTTTGGTTTATTCATTTATTTTCATATCTGTTTCATTCCCTGTTTTGATTTGGTTGGTATTTTATATTTTGTTCAGCACCTTGTAACTATTCTCTGTGAAATGCGCTTTATAGATCAAATTTACTTACTTACTTACAACATATCTTTTTATGTAATTTGAGGCATCATGTAATAGAACAAGTAACCCCAACAATGATCAAACTAAATATAAAATCCACAATAAGCTAAGTTTAAAACCTCCAGAGTTTAATTATCCGATATCACCAAGCACCAATGTGATACCAACACAAAGACTTAGCTTGTGCTCCAAGAGAATTCCTTAAGCCAGTTTAATAGTGCAGAAGCGGAACTAAAGGGAATCTGTGCTGATAGGTGAACTCATGTAAGGTTCTGTAATATACTACTGTAGAGAACAGGATCACGGTTGTTCTACCTCCTCACACTATAATCATTTCAAGCTGCATCTCAGGGAGTACCACACAAAACACATGGTACGACTTTATTTGACATAGTGAAAATGATGCGTCACTGGCAGTATTATCATCCTCCCAACAGCCTCACAAAATGTAGCGTATCTCCTCATAAAAATAATAGCAAACACATGAGTCAGAAATATCATCCATCGCTTTACTCATGGTTGTATGATATGGATGTTTTCAATAGACAAACCTTTCTTTTGTTATGTCTAGTTTGTTATGACCAGTATCATTTATTTATTAAATCATGAGGCAAAATCCTTGGGTAAATAATATTATTAAATCTGTGTGGTTTAAAAGTTTTTAGGTGCTGAGTAGGTCTCATAAGATACAGTAGTGTTGCTCTAATCACCTGTAAAAAGAGTCATAAGTTTTAATTTCCTACCTTATGCTGCATGGGATCAGTCTGTCCAGCAATTTCATAGGAATTAAAAGAATTCTTCTGTTCAGCTTTCTTTATGTGTTGATGTTCATAGACATGAGATATTTTAGCCTGATCCAAACAGCAAGACCTGAAGGCTCTCTGAGCATGTCTCCAATGGAATAGCATTAGATAACCATTAAAAAAGAGTGGGTCATTTCAACCTGGTCAAGCTGCCAGTATGTTAACTGTAACAAAATAAACAAGATAAGTATTGTGTTCCATTATAACCTAATGATATTTAACAATTTTAATGTACATAAATTAATTAATTAGCAATATTGGCCAATTATTTTTAAAAATCTAGATAACAAATATAATACTGTAAGGTTTCAGTCCGGATCTGGGAGAGGGTCTCCATCTGCAAATGGGCCTCCATTTTGGGTGTTTACAATAACTCTTGAATACTAGATCAGAATCTTGAACCAGCCACACACACAACTTTCTGTATTTAAACAGCATTGTTTCATTCTACTCTTTGTGACATATTGTCATGTCTCACGTTGTATATCAGTTAACTGGTGCAACTGGGGCATTTGGTAGGTAAAGGTCAGGGAGACCCCCCTGTGACCGGAAGGTCGCTGGTTCAAATCCCAAACCAGTAAATGTACAACTGAGGTACTCATGAGCAAGGTATGGGCGCTGCCAATGGTAACTGCCCAGTGCTTCATGGATGGGTCAAATGCAGAGGTCACATTTTTTTGTGGTGCACTGTGTTGTTTGCTGTGCTGAGATGTGTTCACAATGACAAATAATCACTCACTTACAGATATATTTTTGCGGGAAGATTAATTATATTTTAAATGAAACGATATTTTTCCACTGCAATTTTATTTGTGTATTATATTACATTTTCTCTGAAAGTAAAAAATTGTAAATTTCTCTAATATTTATTTTATTGCTTCCAATAAAACTGTTTATGTAAAGACAGAAGCGTATAGCCCTGCAGTCTTTAGTAACATTTACAGTCTATTAAATGTTTCTAAATTGTGGAAAAAAGCATCTAAAATGCATACTGCTAACTGTTCTTCATACTTGTCTGTAGGAAGTAAATATGGATATAAATAAATAATATGAAGGAGCAAAAACATCAAGAAAGCTACATCGGGTGTTATGCCCAGCAGATTATTACACAGACCACAACACAAAGCATGCAGGTGAGAAGCCGCAATAAAGCTGTCTGAATATTGAACCATTATCTGCACCTGTTATAAAAAGCATGTAGACAGCCTGCCTGAATGTGAGAATAAAGCTAAAGGGCCGAGAAACTCTCTGATGAGACAGGAGGAAGATAAAGAAGGAGCAACAGAGGGGGAAAGCGGAAAAAGACAAAGTGTTTCAATAAGTGATGACAGGTAATGCTTGTTACACACCACTGTCTGTCCATTCCAGCAGCTACCGTGACACATCGGCTGCATTTAGCCATAGCTGTTTCACTGTCTGCCCTGCCATTCATCAGTATTTCTTAATGTTATGTTAGTCCCTTTTGTGCAAAGTGTCCACTTTAATAGACCTGCATCTCTATGTATATACTAAATGGGGCTTAGATTATTCATGAATTAATGAAAATCATCTTTTCATTTTCTTTGAATGGATAGAATAAAATTGAATGGATAAAATGTACCCATATATACAGATGGATAATAACCATTTTTGTTGATCTAAACTCAAGTCAAGATTGCACTAAAACTGTTATTGCACTGCGGCACCAGATTTCATGAACTGCAGTATCAGCTTTCATTCTCATTCACATCTATATACACCATAACACAGTCTCCCATGATATACAATGGTCTTTTCAATAGAGTAAAATGTCAGCAGCTGTGAATAGCAGAGGCTGAATTGCAAATAATGTGATCACATTAGCGTCAATCATCAGAATACTGGTCCTGCAAACACAAGCACAAGGTGAGTCAAACACATGGTGTTTAAAACAAAGTAGTGTAATTGTTAGGCTGGACAGACATTGCATGTGTGACTTTTTTCATTTATGGAGTCCTAAAAAGACAATTGAATGTGTATCTATCTATGTGTGTAGGAGTGCGATGGAGACAGAGAACAGCAAACATGCTTAATGTTCCATCACAATTCTTGCAATTGCAAGTAACAGCTGGCAATATGGGCACTTAATTGCACATAAATTGCAAGTGAAAATGTGGTGTACTTAGGAAAAACATTGTCAATTGCCTATGCAACCACAGAGACCTACTGGACTCCCTGCTAAACCCAAAAACTGCTTGATCTTGTAGAGACCCTGCAAATCTCCTAACAGACCAATCAGACTGTATCAATCGGATCTATCCAACAGCAGTGACCCTTTGAATCTTAGTCATCTGAACACTAAATTCTTCCATAATAGATGCACACTCACACAATAATATGCACACTTCAAATGCATGAGTTCAAATTGCTTTTACCCAGAAGAGGACAAGGTAACCTTTAGATTTCTTTTCAAGGTTTCTTGTTTTAACACAGATGTTTTTCCTTGGCATAGTCACCGAGAATTGTTCTTTAGGGACCTGGACTGGATTAAATGAAATATTTTTTCCTGACAAGTCTGTTGTAAAAAGATCTGTATTAGCTGAAATGTAAAAATACTTTTGTTAAATGTTTTCAGAAGGGCACTCATACTTACCAAATTGAATAAATGAACCAAATAATCAAAGATGAGAGAATAGAGTAGTTTAGAAGTCTGTCAGTCATAGTCACATACCTCAACCCCATAATGCATCACGCTGTGCATCATGTCTACAGCTACAGCTACATTTTTATCAGATCACATACCAGTGTCAAAAATGTATGTAATGTGATGTATGTAATGATTCAAAATGTATGAAATGTGATATACTGTAATACTGGTGATGCACACTCTGACGCTCACTCACTAATATATCACTGCCAGAAGGTAGTCAATGTTATTTGCTTCACTGTCTGTGTTCAAAATGTTATGACTGATCGATGTATACCTCTCTGCTCTTATTATAGCTCTCCAACTTGCCAGTTTGACAACCTGCAGTTCATTCTGATCCAATTCTTTCTCCTGATTGGCTGTATGAGAGGCAGTCGCACAGGTTTCATCGAGGTGCACTCCACACTCGGGAGCATCCATGTGCAGTCTGACCTCGCACAGCCCTAATTGGCCTTTGCGGTTTCAATAGAAACGTGACTCACAGGATAAACTGCACCTCACGATTTTCTCCATTCGGCACTCAATTTCGTATTGCATCTCTCTCAAGCAATCAAAACACACGCTCATACATTTTCTTGGGTCCTACTATAGCTGCCTACACTTAGCCTTGACCTTAACCTAGTTTAGTTTTTTAAAAACATAAAAATCCATATTTTACCATCATCAAGGTCATTTGCTCAATAAAGATAACTAATAACACACAAACACATGCACTGTAGCAGTCATGTTCCTACAAATCTTTGATCATATACATTATGGAAATAGCAATTATCATGCTAAAGCACAGCTTCTTTCCCTGAATGTGTGTGTGCCCATATGAGTGCACAGATGTGAGCACGAGCACCAGAGATTAAGTTCATGCAACAAATGCCTGTATGATGCCCCTCTCTTCTTGAAAGAGCGAGCGGAACAACGTGACTTCTGATCGCTGCTACTACCCGCATCCCTCTTCGGTACAAGTCAAAGTGACAAGACTGTGTGAGGCCTGCAAATGAAGATGAATCCTTCTTTTAAACTTGCACCACCTGCCATGCATAAATAACCTGCACTCAGCATGCAAAAGGCACAGTGTACAGTTAGTGCTGAATATTATCCCAGCTCAAGGAATGTGCCAGAAAGCCTTGACTTATTTTAGAAGAAATTGGGTCAATTAGAGTAACTGAAAGTGGTTGTAAAGGGTATTTTGTATAGTTGTTACTTCCCACTTTCTTAGCAGAAAAGCTGAGGGTATTCAATGTTGTTTGCAAGTTTCAAATGAGTAATACTATGACACATGGAGGTGACCAAAGTGACCTTTTCCATTCTCCAAACAAATGGTAAAAGGTTTCTGAGGAAATTTCTGTGTCCTTTTGCACTGCTGAACCTATAAAAATCTAGCTGCAGTTTCTGCCTGAGTGTATTGTGTTACTGCCTTGTAAGAACCCACTTGGTGAGTATGATCCCTGTGTTTGTGTGCTCAGAGTCTCAGGAGGATGATGGAATCAGACGTTCCACATCCCTCCTACCTCCTCCGTCCTGCTCCCCTGTAGCCTTTAACTCACATCCATGACACAACGGCAGCCCCACTTGCACAAGAAGCCTAGCTGGTGGCATATAGCTTCCTTTCAAATTCAATTATGGCTAATGTATGGCTTGACTAAAAACGTTACTATGAGAGTCAAAACAGAACTATTGTTTATCACATCTGGTTCAACTATGCAAAGACCCTGCACTTCAGAGCACTTTAACAACTGCTCACATTTTCCTCCCTGGAAAGTACTCCATGTCATTATCTGATTTCCCAAGAACCTGAGGGCTGATTAGGTTGCTTTGTCTGTGTGACACTTAAATGTGACAAATGTACTGTAATGGTACCCAAATCATTAAGGAGAAAAATTGGGGCAGTTATCTCTAATGAGCCCCATCCAAAGCAAACATACATTAGACCAATTGTCTAGATTTAAATGGAACCAAGATAGAAGATCTAAAACCAATAAGACTTTATTTTTTGCTGGTCTTACATGGATAAAATGGTCACTGAAACTGGACTTTGATTTTTGACTCCGCGATAGCTGTTCTGAGATCTGCCTTAGATTATTTTGTTCTGGTCTGTATTAGTTAAAAATGTCATTGAAACTGGCCTATGCCCTTTGGTTCTTCAATAAACTGTGAAAGATAAACATACATTAAAACATTTTTTAGAGATTATATCTAAGGAAAGCAACCTATCTCAGCAAATCTCAATTTTGTTGGGAAACGATGACAGGAAAAGCAGCAAAGCACTAGCTGGCTCAATCATTTCACACCTAGCAGAGACTTTTGAGGCAAGATTATCTCCCGTGACCCCTGGCAGAATGAATTTGCCTCACAGGCCCATGGAATGTGAGGTTAGAGTATGGGTGTGTGTGTGTTGAGCAAATAGCTCCCACCTTCCTATCAGCTGACGGGTAAATGTCCAATCTGTCTGAGCACAGTAGAGACATTATCTCATCGTGCTGATGCCATGCAGTTCATGAGAAAACACATCGCCATGTAGCCCCTGTTTGTCCTTTTTGACAAAGCCTGCAGAAAAGTGGCTGCCACGTCACGCTATACTTTTTCCAGATCCACTAAATCTTGCCTTTAGCACTGGCCGTAAATGTGTCTCAGACCCGTGAAGCCCTCATGCATGGTTATATCATGGAACACGATAGCGCAATCAATTCAAAAGGTTCATAAGCACCCAGTGGTTCTGCCTCTGATTGCATTACCATTGAATTATTGGCGAATTCCGCTGAGCGGTCTAGTCATAAATTTGGGTGCATTTTAAACCAAGGTGACTGTTTTGGGTTTAGCACGCTAGCATCACAGGGTGCACAGCACTTAAAATGCAATGGACTGAAATGTGAAGGCACAAAGCACCACCTCATTTGTGATCTACTCAGGCATCTTCTCCAGAAATATTTCAAACATCTGTTGCCTCACTACGTGAAGTGAGACCAAAAACCGGCTAATGTCATTTCCAAGTTGTAGAGGGAGAAAGTCAAAGTTATTTAAGGACATACTAAGGAGAGATAAGCCGTTAAAGATTAGCTGTTTAAAAGGCTAGCCATGTAGGTGCCTTGATACTGTGAGGAAATCAAATTACTGACAGCAATTATATCCTTAGCAAGCACATAGCCTCATTTATCAGGCAATAATATTGCCTGGAGACACAGCTCAGCTTTCCCATCTGGAGAAGGTGAATCTGTTACAAATATAAGCCAGAAATGTATCCCCTCAGAACTGAATAGTAAAGAGAAAGGATACATAACATTGTTCCTTCACTGATAAAGAAGCATGTTATCAATATTCGGCAGTAAATATAATTATTACTAAGGAACAAATAACAGCTTTACATCTACATGTACAGCATTTGGCAATAGTCTTTTCTTGTGGTTAAGAGTCTTGCTTATGGACCAAATGATGGTAGTGCTGGAGGTAGGATTTGACTCTTGATCGAGACCAGCATCTTTCCACTAGATCACCACTATCAGCTCTTTACATTTACAGAATATATTTAATACATAGGAAATGGTTTTGTGGTCAGAGGAGACAAAAAACTTTTATGACACTAATCATAAAGCCAAGCGGACAATAGAATGGCCCCAAAAAAGAAAGGTTTATGTTTTGAAATAGCCAAGTCAAAGTCCTGATCTTAACACTTTTGAGAATCTGTGATACTATTGGAAAAATTACTCTTAAGCAATGTTTAAACTGGTACATTCTTATAACAGAAGAATTAAAACTGTTAAAGCAGCAAAAGGGTTTTCCAGAAAATAAGAGTTTGAATAGGATTACAGCATGTAACCTAGCATGTTGTTACAGCATAAGAGTTCAAATTAAAAATACTCAATGGGAAAATGTGTGCAAATCTTTTGTAGCGCAGAAAATTATGGTGACTATCAAGGGGATTTAGTACTTTCATTAGCCAAGGTATATAATATAGAATCTTTAAGAGCACCCTATCCAAAGATTCAAACACTGACAGAATGACAGCTAAATGTACTCTTACCTTTTCTTCTTTGTCAGTCTGACTATGTATTATTAGTTTTCATTCTCTATGTCTTTGGGTAGAATTTCCACGTTTTCTAACTATACTTTGGCTTAAGCCTTTCAGCTTTTGTATTCTCTTTGTACTCTCATGACAGTGCACTGAATGTGAATGAGACCATCACTTTTTGCATGAAAGATTAAAAGAGCCTGAGAGCTGAATGCTGCTGATGTCCTTTACATCTGAGTGGACACAAGTACAACTGATCTGCAGCTTGGAAGTCACCAGAGATTTAAAGTCAGGGCTTTTTATCAGTGAAAGCTGTGTCACCTAAATCCCTTAGAAAAGCCAACAGAGCTAGGTAATCTTTAACAAATATACTCATGTGGCTGCATTGTACATTGTTTCAGATTTGTCATTGTGATGGGTGGTTCCACAATTAATTATCGCAAACACACATCACACTACAAGTTGACACAAAGTTGTCTACAATTGTCAGTTTGGTTTAACATTTTCTCTGATTTTAGAATAAAGGAACGCCTCATTTGCAAAAGCTTTCTATATTATTATTTGTTGTTCACTGTGAAGACATGCACCTGGACAAAATCACCTTATTGTTGATCAAATTATTGTTGAATTATTCATTCTTTTCAAAAACAGCTATTCAAGACCTTTGGTAAAAAATATTCTATATTTCACAATAAACATGCTGTATGTTCCGGGACAAAATATTCCAGTGTCCATATTTTAACAATACATATTGCAGCTCTATCTAGGGGTTAGTATTTTAGTTTATTTTTTACAAGTGTACTGTTGGCTGAAGTATGACATTGAGTTGACCAATGTAGGGGTTGTTGACAGAGACTGGCAGAGGACATAATTAGTGGTCTCTCAGCATCAATACTGACACCAGTTAAAGTTTTTGCTGCAAATAACTTCCAGCTCCTGAGGCACTTTTAAATTTGTTTTCAACCCTGCATATTCAACCTACCACCACCCCTCAGCCCACCAAACACACACTCATAACCACATGCTCTGTGGATGCTTTTGGTTGCAGTAAACTATTTGAATGACAGATGTAGCGCCTGCTGAAGTATTAAACTCTATGGCTGCTGGCAGCGGCAGATGTGAGCGGTTCCTGTTCCACTGATTACTCTCCAGCCTTCAGCAGCCTGTGGAGGAGAGAATAACCATGAGGCTCATCTCCCTCTCCCTTCATTAAGCTTTAACACCCTCGGAAAACAGTCAGCCAGGGAAATTTAGCTGAATGAGAGCTAGCATGAATGAATATATGAGATGGAAGTGAAGAGAATTGAGACATGTGAGCTCATTGCTCTCACAGTTATGGAGAAAACCAGAATCAACGTTGGCCATATAAGAAGAAATCATAACAGAGAACATAGTGGGACTGTCAAGCTGGGTTCAATGATACAGAGCAAAAAAAGATACAACAAAAACCAAGAATCCACTCACAAACATTTGCCCTCACACCAACAAAGTTATTATTGCGAACTTTATATTTTACAGCAAAGCAGTATTTAATTCTGTTATAAACACCTACAGTAGGGCCAATTTTCCAGTCGAGGATTTAGCCTAGTCTTAGACTAGCTTTGAGTCTGATTCTCCATTGGTACTACAATTTAGTCCAAGAATAGGCATAACATATTATTTGGCAACAATGGCTATATCCATTTTTAGTTGTGCTTCTGACTAATCTTATTTTTTGTTATACTTTTTGAAACATAGTTTTATTTGTGGTTCTTGCTAAGCTCTCAGCCCAGATATGCTAATATGACTATGTTAGCATGTCATTCCTGTTGAAAACAGCCAGCCAGAGAAGAGTAGCTGAACATTTTTAGTAAAAATGAATTTAAGAGATGGAAGTGAGAAGTGGACATGTTGAAGCTAATTGCTCTTACAGTCTAGGAGAAAACTAGGACAGATGTTGGCCACGTAGGCCGTTCTATAGCTAGTATGACTGAGACTGAGGCAAATCTAAAGGTACCCTTAACTTTCTGTTCTTTGTTAGAATAACTGTTAGCATACCATCAGCTGTTGACAACAACCAGCCGAGGTAATTTAGCTGAATGAGGGTTTGTATATATAATATATGGATTTCATGGAAGTGAGAACAATGGAGACGGAGAAGCTCACTGGTTTTGCAGACCAGAATCAAATTTAAGAAAAAACCATAACAGAGAACCTAGTAGGACTGTGAAGCTGGGTGCAATGATACCAAGCAGAAATAATGAAAACTGAAGCCAAGACTCCACTCAAATATTGGCCCTCACACCAAAAGTTGTCACTATTTTCTATATTGAACATTAAAGGAGTATTAACCTTATGAAAGCTCAACCTGTGAACTGTGTGATTTACCTTCAGTAACTTTGTATAAGTAGAACAGAAAGACACTTATGGCTGAAATCTAGAGAATTTATCTGATGTGCTCATCTAAGTTGTGTTTATATGCAATAAAGTATTTCAAGATTATCTGTTTTCCTAGAGTCAGCTAATTTCCATCTGGCAAATTGTATATATTTTTTCATTATAATATGCCATAGAATGTCCCAGCTTGCAAATATTACATACCTCTGTGATAGAACTTGCACCATACACGTGTATAAAAAAATCTTCTTTTAAAATAAAATATTTCTTACATAATTAAGGCAACAAAGTTTTGTTGTTGTTTTTTTTAAAAGACAACAACAAAAATTGCTCTTTAAAAAGATTTTTGTTTGTCTTGGCATTTTCACACCAAATACATAGAGAAAAAGGAGTAGCTCCAGGCCTTTTGAAAAATACTGTGCTATTCCAAAAATATAAGCCAATAAATAAAGGGATGAAATGGTCAGAAATGTCAAAGATCTCAAAGTTAAATTAGACATTGCAAAGGAACATTTTGAAATGCTATGAAGCCAAAACACATTATTTGGCAACATCAGGTATACATTACACATATAGCCTAGGTGAAAACCAGAACAGATGTTGGTCATCTTTGTTAGCATAACTGTTAGCGTACCAACAGCTGCTGATTACAACCAGACCAGTAGAATTTAGCTGAACTAGAGCTTGATATGGATTTTTCAGATGTAAGTGAGAATGAACAAGCTCACTGCTCTTATAGATTAAAAAAAAAAGGATACTATTATGGAATAAAGACCACTTGGGAAGCATCCAAAAGAACAAGCTGCAATAGTACAAAGTGGAAAAATGAAAACAGAACCAATTTTGAAGACTCACAACTCATACTTACCCTCTGCAATTTGTGAGATAGAAGAGAGAAGAATGGATGTGTGGAAGCTAATTATTCTTACAGCCAAGGAGAAAACCAGAATGGAAGTTGGCCATATGAGGAAAAACATAGTAGGACTGGGAGGAAGGGTGCAATGGTGCAAAGTGGAAAAGGTCAATGCAGAAGCCATCTAAATGTAAAATCTCAGATTAAAGCAGCTTTTTGCTCGATGCTAATTACACATAATACAGTGCTTCACAAGCTATTCATATTCACACTTTTCTCCCCGATACCTTAAGCTAATTTACACTTGTTAATTAAAAATGCTTAGCTTAATTTCAATTCAAAGGCAGCATATAAATGTAACAGACCATCTAAAGAAAAAGAAATGTACAAACAAGTCACAGTGTCCCAAGATACTCAGCAAGAAAGTGACATGCAATCAGTGGAGTGAATTAAAGCACGGACAGATGTTTGGAAAGATGAATATAGGAGGAAAAAAATCAATATAATAAAGGCTACAACCTTAATAAAAATATAGCTGATATAGATTATATGTCATATGTGTGAATAACTGTGGTTTCATGAGAAAAGGTCCCACTCTCACCAAGGGTTTATGAATGAACATTGGGTTTCAAAAGCAAACCTGAGGTCGAAAACCCTCCGACTTTGAAGTACTGTAGAGTTTCGTAAGAATATCATGACCCAGAATCCCCATTCTGCCACAAGTTTCTCATGCCTGGAGTAGAGCTGGAGTAGGGCGGTGTGTTTTTCTAATCAATACTCAATGCCTCAAAATGCACACGTGTCCCAGATTCACCTCACATTGAAACACACACAAGCAAATGCAGTCATTTCCCCTTGAAAGAGCGGAGGTGGAGACTGCTGAAGTAAGTAAATGTCTGAATTCAGATATCCTGCACTCTGGGGAGATGCCCACTTCAATATTCCAAAGGCTACAGCTTGTTAGTTGAAGACTGTTGCTTAAGCAGCATGTGGTGGGTCTATTCATTGATCTGAAAGAAAAAAAATAGCGTTTTCTGGAATGAAAGAGTTACATTTTACCCCACATTGTGCATTCTTTTAATTGATATAAATGCTCCTGTAATAAATTATAATCTTCCTCAGTCCATCAGAGCATAACAGAGAAAAATGTATGTATAGAAAAATGCAACATCTCCATCTAGTGATCAGATTTAAACAGTACATTAAAAATAGGAAAGACATCCAACATTTCAGAGATAAATTAAGTAAAATAAGAGATAGCAAAACCTTTTTATAAAATTGTTTATTTGCAAACAGTGTTTATTTGCACCCCCAAAAAAGATTGTCAGAAAATATGTATGCTTCAGTGAACTGCATTGCACATGGCATTAATGAAAAACAGCGTGCATCTGTAAATTTTGCCTCTGTGAAAAATAGATTAAATTACAAAATATATTCCTCAGTATAAACATCTGAACAATTAATACAATTACAACCAGCTTACTTAGATAAGACAGTACATCTTTTCAGCTATTGTCCACAACCAATCCATGCATACTGTTCAGTATCTTAAATATTCCATAGGTACATTTTATTGTTTGCAAAAATAGTTTATAATGTCTATTGCTCCTCCTGTTCGTACAGTGGTTGTGCATACAAAGAACTGTCGCTAAGGTACCCAACAGATGCGAATGTTTGGCTGGCAAAATATTTTTAAAAGCATTTTTAAAACAGAAAATGAGTAGAAGTAAATGTAAAAAAAAAAAAATTTGAAATAGGTAGATCAAAACAGCCATCCAAACAAACTGAAACTTCGTCCTACAGATCTTCAGCACAGGTTGACTACCAAAGCTCTCAGCTACTCAATTACAACAGCGTCAGCCAACTAATTTTTGTTTTCATACTTTGCTGCAAAGCATATAAACAAAAAGGCCAACTGCTAGACATAGCATATTCGCTGTAGTTCTTACCCTAAAGTTGGGATGTGTTACGGTTCTGCAAAAGTCTGTTTATTTAAAGCATAATTAGACTTCACTTCTATATAAATACTACCGATGATCACAATTCACAAAATATTTAATAATTACACGAGTTAAAAGACAAAAGCCAATATCCTCTGGCAGAAAAACAAAAAAACAAAGTCTTTAAAAACAATAACTTAAGCTTCAAACGCACACCCCGCCTTGCTGAAAAATCACAATAACCCTTGGCTAGACCAGCACAACTCTCTGCTGTTCCCGATGGTGCTTTCAACAAGCATGCAAAACAGGTCTGAGTATAAAATAATAAGCAATTTTTGAATCAATAAAGGGAGTTGTGATTATTTTCTGAATACCCCAGTTGGATTAGAGAACAGTTCACTTCTTTTGATACATTTTTGAAGACGGCTCTATTGTTTTATTGGCAATGAAAATGGCAACTCTTGATAAAATATTTTATATTTTTAAGCTCTAGGGGATGGTCTGAGTCTTAGAAGAATTCAAATGCAAATAAACAGAGAGCATTGCAGTCCTCTGGCTCCACCTAAAGACGCAAATCTGTACCAAGCAACAGCAGCATAAAGCAGCAACGTCCAACCTGAGACCGTAAGTGTAGTGAGTAAATGGAGCCAGAGCGGCATTTTGCAGACCAAATCCTCTATGTGTAAACATGTCAGTCCTTACAGATAAATAGCTTAAACTGTTCAATTACTCTATGGCACATTTACATCAGCCCAGTGGCAGCTAACAAGGCTCAGGACATTTCAGCATCAAAACACTGCTGCTCGCACCGCTGCTCTGAGAGTTCACAGGTGGCTGAATTTTACTCAACGTTGTGGTCTTACAACTATTTTGCAACTACGAAAATGGGTTGATGCTTTGCAGAAACTATATGCAAATCCCTGATTTGGTCCTATCTATTCTTATTGCTAGAAGTTCATTTTCATTTAATGGTCTTTCACGCGACACACACAAGAGCAATTCACATTTACACTTAACATTAGCCTAAAATGTATAGCACCTATATAACAGAATCATCATCAAATTATTTTTTCCAAAATGAAAGATAAATCTCTTAAAATAGGTCAATGCATGATTATGAAGTGGTACTGGGTAGTTTAGAAAATGATTACCCAAAATCTTTTGATGTATTCTGTTGTGTTTCGGCTGGGCAAACAGGGTCAAAAATTTACAGCCCTAAAATAAGATCATATTATTAAATGTGTTTCACTTATCTGCTTCAGCCTGTGCTGAGTTACAAAACACATTTGACGAGACCAGACTGAAATCTCTGGATTAGATCAACAGAAGTCTCTGTCTGTTCCAGAACCTGCTCTGGAACCAGCGACGTAGCAAGAACCGTGGTCAGGGTTTTAGCTATGGCAAAACGCTCCGTAAAGAAAGATTCCACCACCATGAGACATGCACAGAATAAAAGAAAACCTCAAATTTGGTGAACAGTAAGTACTGTTTGTGAGTGTCAGCAGTGAAATAAATTGAGCACCCCTCTGTCTACAGGACACAAGACAGTTTTTGTAGAATGTGTTCAGATAAAGCGTAAAGATCTTTGCGGCAAAGCAATGGCCCTAGTACCAAACCATTGTGTGAAAACACTACTGGATGTTGGATTTCATCAACAAAACTGTATGTATATGTAAAAGCATTTTCTGCAGTCGTGCATAAAATACATTAGTGAGCATAAAATTGTCACTAAAATTACCATTCTCAAAAGATATATTCTACACTAGTATACACTACACTCAAGATGTGTAATATACACTACACATCTTGAGGATGAACAGGACACAAGTTATGTCTACCTCTAAAATACTAATTTCAATGGGACACAATTTCATTTTCACTCATTAAATAACTTAAAAATAGAAATCAAGACGTAGCCATCGGAATAAGTTAGTGGATCAATCATGAAGTGCAGCCGGGAATAGTATGAAAAGATAGACACGTGCGAGTAAAAAATCTGCTGCATGGTTCAGCTGTAGGGGCCGAGATGAGCCCTGCTTTTCAAGTATGCACGTCAGACAAAGCAGCTGTGTTAACGTGAGCTGCAAACAGCTTTGACGCTAAGGTGAGAATGGAAACACACACACACATACACTCTTTTCTAGTGGAACCAAACACCATCCCCACCTACTCAAACGGACCCAAATCCAGATGTATAAACGTCATCGTACAAACACGTCCAACACACAGCAAAGTAGAAATACCCGTCTTTGTCAACTTCATTGCAAGTCCGACTCGTTGACTTCCGTCTCGCAATGTAATGTGCTACCTTGATGCTGGAAGGGTAATTTGATGTCTTTAAGAGGACACAGGTTCCGTCCGTCAAGCCTGTGAAAAAACAGAGTTCTCATACCTGAGCAAGCCCCTATTCTTCTAGCTTAAAGGAGCCTGTGGATGAGAGCGAATTTGCTAAAAGAAGGTGGGTCCGTGTATCAGAGGAGTAAGAAAAGCCCAGTGCTGGAGGTTTAAGATGAGGTGGGGGTTTGAGCCAAGTCAGGAACAGATGCGGCCGAGTGATGAGGTCAGGGTGCAAATGGGCGTGGGCCAGCCGTAAAAGAGCGGGTCAGTTAAGGGGAAGAGGAGCATGAGGAAGAGGATGACTCCCAGTACATAGAAGGAGAGAACGGTGAAGCGGTGCTGATGCTCCAGGGCCGAACTCACAGCCGGAAAACCCATGTAATTACAGAAGGAGTGGCATAGCACAGGGCCCACCAGATGACCTGATGAACAGCAAGGCAAATATAGTAAAAGTGAGGTCATACTTGAGGTCATACTGCCCTACCTACAGCAAAAATTAAATATGTGAAAATGTCAATTAGAAAAATAAAGAAGACTTTATATTATATATTATATTATCAGTATAAATACAAAAGTATATATAAATGCACCTGTTCTGATGAAAATAAAAGCAGTATAAGCCCCAAATACTGCTGTGTAAGAGAACTGGAACACTGTAACAAAAACACATAAAAGGACTATAAGGGCATCAAAGCATTATCAGGCCAAAATAAGAACATTAGTGCCTAGCCTGGAAGGCAGCAGTTACTCATTTGAGGTGTGTCTTACCTGCAGAGAGAAAAATCCCTGAGACTGTGCCCTGTCGGAACCGCAGCAGCTCAATCACGTGGTGAAAATGAGCTACACACCCACAAACACAAACCTCTCAGTTGTGTTAAGCAAAACCCAACCTAACTGACAAGAATTGTAGCCTTAACCATACAGCAAATTGGGTGTAAAAAGGCAGGCACACACTCACCCACGCCAAAGAAGAGCGGGCAGGTGAAGATGGCAGTGGATGGTCCAGCGCAGGGCACCAGCATGGGCAGCATACAGGCCCTGAAGACCAACTCCTCGGTGAGCGGTGCAACCACCTGGTTCCTCAACCAGCGCATGTCACTCACACACAGAAGCCAGAAGCATGGGTCTGTGGGGGAAGAAAAGAAAGAGGGTCAACAAACTACTACACTAGGTCTGCTACAATACATATTTCAAGGATACTTGCAAAAGGACACTTGTGGGTCAATGTTAAATGTGGTAGTAATGTGTAATGTGGACAGTGACTGTGGGTAGCAGTGGGCAGCTTTATGGCAACGCCCAGGGAGCAGTGACGGGGGACGTTACCTTGCTCACGAGTTCCTCGGTGGTACTTTAATCAGTCCATGAGTTAAACCGACGACCCTGAGATCATGGTCCCAATGCCCTTTACGCTACCAACTAACTGTTACACTACCAACTGCCAAAAGTACAGTTTTTAGTAGAGCAAATAAAGACTCTAGTGATGTCAAACTACATGTGCACATCAAAAATTATACAAACAGGGTAGAAAAAAATAAAATTATAACTAACTGCATGATAAATTTGATAGACAATAAGAGTGTAAATCCCCTGCGGTGTGTTGGCGCCTGCCCAGGGTTGTTCCCCGCACGAAAGTTCCCAGGATAAGCGGTGCAGATAATGAATGAATGAATGAATAAGAGAGTAAATCACACGTTTCAGCACATAATATGATCAATTCAATGAACAATGATTTAGTGCCAATATCACTGCTACAATAGGTTTTCAATTCGATTCAATTCAGAAGTCAGCTATCGATGCGAGACAATATCATATCATAACACTTCTATTCTCATCAAATTACAAAAAGCATTTGACATTTTTATTTTCTGAGTTATGGCCCACAGTAGCCTGTGTTTTCATGTTTAACGAAAAATACTAGCGAAAGAAACTAGTGGACGTCTTTGCACTTGCTTTATGAGGAATGCTTTGTGTATGATGTCTAATGTTTTCATTTTGGATCAATGCTATGGGCTCACTGATCACTTAATTAATGTACTGTTACACCCCTAATAGACAGAAGTGTAAATGATGTATAGCAAGTTGGGCAAATAGTAAAACATCTAAAATACAAAGTGATCATTTTTGATGCATTGAAATGAAATTCATTTAAAGTGATGTTAGACATATTTTTTATAGCATTTTCCACATTATCTGCCAACACAAGTTTCTCACCAATAGCCACTTTAACTCCATCATAGAAGCCCCAGGGACAGTCCATAGCCAGCTGTATGAGGGGCCCCAAAAACAGTACCTGAGATAGGAAAGCAGTTTGCATTTGACACATAAATACATTGAAACTCCGCAAAATTTGTTATTATCCATGTAATCTTGTAAACTGACATACATCACACCTAGTGAACTGTTCACAAAAATTGTGATATTTGGACATGGTCAGAAAACAGTATAAACCCAAACCCAATGAGAGGTTAGTAAACTATCCTGGGCTGTCAAATAAATGGTATGGAGATAAGAAGTGAAGAGGCATCTGGCTTATAAGCATGTATTTGTATCGCCACATTTCTAAAGTGCTTACTAATTATTAAGTTTGATTTGCATAGGGGAATGTAGCAATATGTAAAGTGCAATGACTCATAAATGTCTCATAAATCCAGAAATTCTTTTAGGAAAACATTTTTACGTTTCCAGGAATTTTCTGTGAAATACTCATGATGTTTTCTTTAGTTTCAGCATAACAATACAACTTCACAAAAACATCAAAAATTTAATTCAGATAATCCCTTCCTACCATAGTGAGCAAAAGGGGCAGAATAACAGCAGGAATGAGTCCCTCCAATCGGATCCCCATGAGAGCCAGTAAAGAGGGACCAGGCTATAATGGTAAACAGAAATACAAACTTAAAATCATTCAAAAATAAGTTGTACAAACTAATCCACCTGATTCTTGAAAACTAACGATATATTTTTATGTATTCAATATACATACAACTTGCTGAAACGTACATCTTTGGTGTGGATTTTTAAAAATTGATTGAAGATACAAAACTAAATGTCTACCCTCATTAATTTGGCTACTTATTTTTTCATTAATTAAAAATAATTCATAAATAAACACACAGTATTCCAGCATTATGGTACTGAATAATACACTGGTCTAATAAAAATGCTATGCCGTGCTATCATAAAAAGACAGGTATATTTAGATAACATATTTAAAAAAGAAATAATATTCATCACTTCTTTAGTACACTCTGTCGTTACTGTATCAAGATTTGCATAGTTATACAGGTACAACATGTAATGAAATGTACAGTATCTTATACCGTTCTTAAGCCAATCTAGTGTGCAATGAAAACACCAAATAGATTCATGAACTAATCAAGTGTCTCTTAGCTTTTATTCACTGTTAGTCACAGTAGCGTGTTTGGTAGTGTGTGGCGTTATAGTTCTTTAATGAGACCTTACCTTGATGCCTGTGAACTCTCTCCATGCCCACACAAAGACTGGAGACAGAGCAGAAACAATCAGCACACTTGTGAAGCGTCTCTTTATCACTGAGGGATGGTCTCTGACACACACACAAACACGCACAGTTAACATTTATCTAGAAGACTGTTTCTTCCATTATGACATCTGTGATGGTGATTTTTTTGTATGTCAGATGTTTTGGTTGTAATAAAAGTCACCTCTACAAAGTGTTTTCAAAAGTAGTCCATGTCATTTAATTCTCAGTCATTTCATAAATAGACTCTAAAGGGGCAGGTGTACACAGATAAAAAAGCAGCAAGAAAAGGACAAAAATAACCTAAAATCTCATAAGCATGGTTTCGTAAAGTGTATATATCTGAATCACCATTTAAATGAAACTATATATTCAAGAAATACTGCCCCCTAGAATCTAAACTTGCTGTGTTCCTGATGAGAAAAGGAATACAGAATACCTAACGCAGAGATATGACGTGGTCAATAATGCACTGCCTCGATGTTACAATATTTTTCAGATGGTGCAAGTCAGTAAATATTACAATTAAGACTCTTTCAGTGAAGTAAGCTAACTTTGAGTTCATTATGAAAGTTTCTGTGCCAGAAAAAGATTGACTGAACTGATTATTTTAGATCTATTCTTGATTACTTACTCTTTTGAATCATTCTAGTAAAACTACATTCTCTAGCATTCTCAGCTGGTGGTGTAACGGTAGGGTGTTCACCCTGTGATCAGAAGGTTGCAGGTTCGAATCCAGGTAAAGTTATCACTGAGGTACTCATGAGCAAGGTACCGTCCCCAAGCACTGCTCCCCTGGTGCTTGTTAGCTCCTTCACGGATGGGCTTCGTTGTGGTGTCTTCACAATGACAAATAATCACTCACTTTCACTTACAAGGGCTTCAGCTGCTTGCATCAACAAACATTTCATCCTCTGTTAAGATGCTTATTTCACACACATAACCTACAGGAGCTATAAAATCCTGCCTTTCTACTCACATCGTCTTATAATGGTGATTTACTGATAAACTATAGATGCCTTTATACTTTAAACACGTGTCTGCATCTCTAAAGAACTTAAAACTATTTACTCTAGGTCGTAAACACTTTTAGAAAGGCATTTATTTTGTTCGCCCTCCATTTTTATAACAATGAAGGCATAGTTCCTTCAGCCCAGGATACAGAAACAACGGTGAGGCTGTTTCATCACACAAGTTGGTGGCTTGGACAGGCATTAAAAATCTGATGTAAAACTTATGATAAACTGAATTATTATTATTAGTAGTAACAGTAGTAGTAGTAGTAGTAGTAGTAGTAGCAGCAGCAGCAGCAGCAGTAACAGATACAGCAGCAGTAAAGTATCTGAACCACTAACTTGTGTGATAAAACACTTCAGTGTTGTTTCTAGAGAATGGGATGCTGCAAACCGGTAATAATGAGTATTTGGCACCTCGGCAAGTCACTTTTCCAGACGTATAAGCTTCCCACGTAGGAGCAAGCGAGCAGTAAGCAGGACAGCACGGATATCCAGCACAATCCATCCGGCACTTGCAAATTCAAGCCTGCCGTCAAATCATCATCCTCCGGCATGGCGAGGGCGAAGAGAGAATTGTCCCTTTCACGCAGTTAAATCGCGGAGCAACAACTTAGTTTAACTGCGAAGCCGTGAGGTTTAAAGCGCCCTGTAAATTCACAAGCTAGAAGTAAACGACTGGCGTTTAGACGCCATTAAATGACGTCATTAACGTGCGTCCGCCTTTTTCCTCCGTATGCTTGCGTCATTAAGACCGGATTTGAAACTAGAAGCGGTATTTTAGTAGTAGTAGTAGTAGTCGTAGTAGTTATAGTTGTATAGTTTACATGTATGTCATTTGTCATAGCATGTATTACTCCTTTGCAAAAAGACAGTCTCCCTCCCTGGAGCAAGTTGGAGTTAAGGGTCTTGTCCAGGGGATCAATAGTGGTAGTGCTGAAGATAGTACTGGATTCGAACCTACCACCTCTTGGTCCGTTGAAGAGTATCCTACCACTAGTCCACCAGCCACGGAAAGATTTTATTATGTAAAGCTAATTTATGTGTGTGACTTACATTCTTAGCCATTCGTGCAGTGTACACCTTTAATGATCCTGTAAATTTGTTAATGAAATAGCAATTGATGCACTAATGAAATTATAATTGAGTTAAGTTAATAATAAATTATTAACTCTAATTCAATGCCCAAAATCCATATACTTTAAATGGACTACATGTTAATAATTAATTGAGTAAAATCTGCATGAACCTGCGTGTGATTCCAACTTAAGCATCAAAAATCAATATATGTAAAAGTAATAATTATGCATGAAGAAAAACAATAAGCACACACATCAGCTATTTGGTTTGCTTAGTGAGGTGCATGGTCTGTCAAACTTTAAAGTTCTGAAAGTCAATAACTGTAGGTCAAATGCTTTGAGTTTTTAAGTCAGATAAATCCTAGAATATTTTGATGGTATTCATGTAGGACCATGATTTTGTCACTTGTGCACTTGTCATCAGTGTTTCTGGTTGCAATGTTTTCAGCAATGATTGCCCACCCATGGTGTTATAAACAACTGTAAAATGATTTTTGAAGCAACGGGGTTAGGGATAGGGACTTGCTCAATAAGTCAAAAGACTGTAAAGGTGAGTTTAATTATGTCATTACCATAGCTAACATCATTTAAGTGTCCTGGCAACCCACTACTCCAAGATCCAAGCTCATGGCGATGGTGACGGCTCCAGATCTGCCGTTTTGCCTGCCTGGACCTGAGGAGACATTCCTATTCTCTCTAATAGATCAGCTGGACTGTACTTCAATGACTGAACTCCCACCCTGGTTCTATAGACACTTTACACTTTGAGTACAGAAAGAGTATGGTGGCATGTAATGCAACTAGTGGGCTGCTCTGCTGCATATCTATTCAAATAGAGAGGCAAACAGACCATCACATTGCATATTAAATGCTATTCAGTACATTTTATTTTAGATTTTAAGTATTCAAATATATTGGAAAATGTCACTGTATATTAACTTGCAAATTGCAAAATATACATTTAAATTGTATATTGCATATTGTCATGAATTGCTCTTCATTCAAATGAATTGCAATTTGAATGAAGAGCCTAAAAAACAATGGACGTATGAAATGCAGTTCAATAAAATGTTGTCCAGTTAAAAATGAATTGCCATTTAAATTCTGGTGTTTCGTATTTCAACAAACTTTCTATAGGAAAGAATGGCCTTCACACCTGCCGTAATCGCATTGCTGCGTAACAAAGATATCAAGGCACGTTTCTGTTAAGGAACACGATTTGCTGCGCGATATGGAAGCTGAACGTAGCCAAAGTGTCTTAATAAAACCTAATTTCGTGTGGTATGTTGGTCCAATTACTCACAAATAACGTGTCGCGTAACGTGACAAAACAACCATTGAAGCCGTATGGTGTGTAGAATGCTTTACTTGAGTGCAAGTCTGTATCAAAATTCCATTTAAAAAATTTATAAAGAGCTCTACTTAAAAGATGCCTATAAACTTTCAAAAATGTGCGTCCGAAGACAAGGCGGCATCGTGTCACCTTAAACTGCAGACTACTGGAAATATGTATTACAAAACCCTAAAAGGTTTTGTATTAAAGTGTGATTTACATTTATATTATTTTACATGTAAACATGTCTTATTACAAATGTACTTGTAATGTAAGGCTAAATTGGTCGTATGTACACTGATGGTTTATGTTTAAACAACATATATCAATTTAGTTGATTTATATTGCCGCCATCAAAAATGAAGCGGAAAAGGAAATCTGTGTCACAAAAGGGACATCGAAACAAAACGAAAAGGGAAAGATGTGTAACAAGAGAGATGTGTAACCTGTTGTTTTTGTTTGTTCTTTTGTTGCAAGCTATTCTCTGGTACGCGCACTGCAGAAATTTAATTTCGTGTTGTTAAGTTGTAACGTTTGATTGTCTTAGTGAATTCTCAAAATCCCAAAACACCCAAGGCATGACTTAATGATGCTACAAAGTATATACAAAATTATAGCATACATACTAGATGCTAAAGCAAACGTGTTGTGCTTCAGATATGTTTATGGCCTTGAACTGTGTTTAATAACTCAGTTCGCCAAGCTAAGGTTGGTTTCTTTTTCGCGCTTTCCGTTCCACCATAAATGATCCAGTAGGTGGCGCTATCGAGTCATTGTAGAAACATGCTGCGATATGTTGGTGCATTGTGTAGTCAGTGGACAGTCTGTAAGCCATTTTACTGTGGTTCTGTTGTTGTTGCTGTTGTTGTTTAATTAAGGTGAACACACATGCACTTGTTCATGAACAGCTCTATTTGGGGTTAAAATATATTTGGCAGTAGCACATGGAGGTTGGACAAGGACTGTAAGGTCAAAACGTGAATGTGAATTAACAGACATATTACATTTAAGGTTTTGAATAGCCCAAAAAATCTATCTAAATCCATGAGAATTAAAACATATAATCTGCAAAACTGTTACATATGCAGCAGCAATGCGTAAACCAGAATAAGGCCCACAAACTCCAGAACTGCTCCTACAGAAAGAGAAGTTTGTCTGCTTATTTTACAGTTTTGTGTGGTCACCCTTATTTCATAGGTGTCACATGCAACCAACATGTTTTTGTGTGTAACAGAGGTTGTTTTACAGTACATGCGTAAATCTGTTTGATATGACTTTTGATGTTGAAACTGCTCATTCCTAGCTATCTTGGATTTAAAATATATACCACATCCATTTTAGGTGGAAATATTCTAACCAAGTCTGATATGGAAGGTTACATAATGTACTATAATTGATTGATTGATTTTGCAAATCTTATCCCGGGAACTTATGGGCGGAAGGCGGGAAACAAGCCTGGGCAGGCGGCAACACACCGCAGGGCACACACTCACACCTTACTGGGCCAATTTAGTTGCCAATTAACCTATATTGCATGCTTTTGGACTGTGGGAAGAAACCAGAGCACCCGGAGAAAATCAAGGAGAGCATGCAAACTCCACACAGAAAGGCTCCACTGGCCATCCCCGGGGTTCAAACCTAGGACCTTCTCGCTCTGAGGTTGCAGCACTAACCACTGCGCCACCGTGCCACCTGCACCTTTGTATATCTCTGGCATATGTTTCACCAAACTAATTAGCTTTGTGTATTTGTTTCACTGTTTTATGCATTCAGTATTTCTGCCCCATTTTTATAGGCCCCATCTTAGACAAAATATAAGACATCTTAGAGCAATTTAATGCAAAATACTAGTTCAGTGGATTTACACATTTGAAGAGATGTGTAATGAAGCGAACAGAAGCACTAAGATAATTATTGAACTGTTACATCTCTAATTGTATGTGAGAGTGCATGACTAAATGGATTATACCAGAACACATTCACTGGGATTAGATTCTGCATGACTGAGACTGAATCCAACAACCATTGGCTCCAAAAAGAGTATACATCAGTGATAATTATGCATAATCAGATGTAATATGTAAAATATTTTCCTTCTCTCTCTATCCATCCATTGGCACATTTCTTTAGCAAGTCACCTAGTTACTTTACTTTTCATGATCTAACATCACCACAATAGTTAACATGTTTACCATTACTTTTATGTTATTTCTATTTCTAACAACTGTTTTAAAGGCAATGTTCAAAAATGTTTCCCTAGTTGATAGCATTATGTTATTTGTTTTTAATGAAACAAGATGCTCCTGGCATAAAACATTAATTTACTGTGTTCCGGGGTTTTCGAAGTGTTTTTCTTAAATTAGGTGTTGGCTCAGAATATCTTTCCTCTCTGCCTTGGGTAATACCTGTAATTACACGAAATCCCTCTGTTAAAACAACCATAGTCAAACACTCTTTTCAAATATGCTAGAACCTTAAAATCTCTGCAGGGGAATATCAGACACTAAAGTATAATACTCTGTCAGTTATTAACATTTACTGCATACATTTTGTGTGTTGTTCCCAGAGGAACTGTTTCTTCTAAGAATGTCTGTTTACACAAGCAGAGTGAATGTGTTGCTGTTAACATTTACAGATATAAGAATACTTCTTTTAACTTCTCAGAGATAGTTTAAACTGATGTTGGCTATAATTGAGAGCTAACATTGGGAAACTACTGGTTGTTGGTTAGTAGATTTTTTAAATCTGTGTTAGGATTAAATAAAATAATTTTTCATGCTGCTTTTTGCTGAGTTATTGAACATAAACCTTAATTCGGTTAATTTACTTATTTTGTTTAACACTAGCTTGTTTAAAAGGTGAATTTGCAATTTGTTTTGTCAGGTGTTAACTTAAAAAAATGATGTTCTCTGTGCACATACAGAGCCATACAATCAGAGCTGTGGCATGCTGTCATGTAGCACCTGGCATACTGATGATTATTAGTAAACACACAGAAACAAATTATATATTTGCTGTATGGTTACTAAGAACCTACTTCAGATATAAAAAGAGTACCTTATTCTAGCTCGCATGGAACTGTTTAATTCTAAAGTACAGCTTTCATTCATTTTCTTTTTAATCAGACTAATTAAAGCATCTTATGTGGATTCAGTGCATCTGATGGATCTTAAATTGATTAAACCTAGGAAGAGGAACAGGCCATTTTAATTTGTGAATGAAATTACGTAATGAGAGAGCTATTTTGGTCATATAGCTAGTATAAATCTTTGGTTGACGTCTTCACCCAAAATGCAGCCAAAATATTATTTTTTATGTGGGCATTGTTTTTGTTACTTTTAATTATGGGTTATCATTTTATATGTTCATGTTACAAGATATCCAATAATAAAGTGTCGTTTTGTGTATTTATATTAAGAATATACAATATTTAAAATATTAACGGGATAATTTAATCGTGGGGATGCCCTTTAATAAAAAAAAAAAAAAAAAGCCAAAACAACCCCCACACGAAATAACCATGTTTTGGCCACGTTTTGGACAACGCAGTATTCGCAATACGCAATATTCCAAAATGATCTACATGAATAACTGTAATATATACTTGCTGAACATATTAAAATATTTAATATGTTCTCATAATAGACCTGTGTTGCGTAAGTGGTGTAAGGGAGCCTGGTGTAGCCGCATCATCACTGTGAGTAGGTAGCAGCAGCAGGTAGGTGGTGCCAACCCCACCATCACTATCCGGAGGCGGGCTTACGCAAGAATCGTGCCATCTTAACCAACCGCAAAGACGCAGGATGTGGGCGAGGGCATAAACCTTTCTAGGGTGGTGTTTTTTCCTCCCTCTCCCTCTCTCTCTCTGTGTCTGTGTGGGTAAACGCATAAGAGAGATGGGCGTGACGAGGAAGAGTCCGGCCCGGACCGATATCACCCGCCTGCTGGACTGAGCCGTGAGCTGCGCGCACGATGGCTCCGCTGTGGCACGACGTGACGGTGAGCGCCAGCTGGGAGACGCTTCCACAGCACGACGCCCCATTTTGATGCCACACGGGGATTAACGTGCCCGAGGGGATTCGACGCAAACATCAGCGGGTGGGTAAAGTCGGTTTGCGTTTGAATCTTTTTTCCCTGGGCTGTCGTCTTTCTTATTTTATTTTCCCTTCAGGTTAGACGTTGATGGTGGCGTCTTAATTAAACGGCGCTGTCTTTATTATTAATGATGGAGTGACGCCTTAAAGGTGTATTGTCTGCGAGGAATCCCCTTGTGTCCCAGACTGGGAAAAGAGTCAATACGTCCCGCCAAACATTGTCGGCGTGTCAATCTTTTTTTTTTTTTTCTTATAATATTAGTGTATTTGCTTATCCTCTAATCGCAGGGCGGTTTATGAATATAATTCATCAGCATATCAATATTTCTAATGTTATATATCAAATTGTGTCAGCTAATGGGCTACATTGTAGTGCCGTTAAAGTGAAAAATGACTGAAGGGAAAATATCGCCGCATCACTGCCTGAGCACGAATTAGGAAAATTATTTCACAGAAACACAAATAAAAAAATTGATAACTTGGGTGTTGTGGCATGGCTATAGATGCAATCCGCTGCAATCTGTCGTCTAAAATCACGAGCATGTGCACGAGGATTTCAAGCCAGAGCATCATTGTAATGCTGTTACATAATGCTCATATTCGTCCGTTTGCTGAGGTCCGGTTGTAAATGTGGGGATGAAAGCACCAGGCCAAAGCTTTCAGCGAATAAACCGAGCCAGCGATTACAAGATGGCATCACGAGATGTTGCCGAGGGCCTTGGAAATGTGCTGCATAGCATGTCTATATGTATATGCCATAATAATGAAGAGCGAATGTGGTATATTTTAAGAAATCTTGTGCATTCTTAGCTTCGCTGTGATTTTCGCTACTCGATTAGGCAAAGACTTAATAGAGGGACAGAAATGAGAGAATAAACTCTAAGATGTGGTATGGTGAGGGGAAATATGAATATATGTTACTCACAGTGACTCAGCACAGCAGTTTAGACTGCCCTGAAGTGCTTAATTTGTGGTTCTTGTGTGTGTGTGATGGTGAGTGTTGTGTGCGTGTTTAGGTAGAGGTGTAGCCACCTGTAACACACAGAAGAGGGAGATCACTCATATTCCCTAAATGTTAAATCCCCATTGAAAATGAATAATAATAGAAGCAAATGGCTACAATAAAACTGAACACATGAAATTAAACATTATCTGCTAAAATTGTGACATTATAGTAGTAGTTTGTGTGTTCATAACATATAGTATGTTATAATATGCAATATAACATTTTCATGAAATTAAATAGTGAATTGTGCACTGCAATGAATTTTCTGTGATTATCACATCATGAATAAATCTGGTTAAACAATCATTATGTTCTACAGGATTTATATTCAAGAGATATATTTTTAAAAAGAGTGTTCTTTTACCACATTTTCCAAAAGTAGCTGTTCAGAGGCCTCTGATTTCATCTTCTTCTGAGTATAATGAAGGGTTATTGTTGTTGTGACTTAATTTACCACAAATTTACCAGATGATGCTCAAATGACCACTCAGAATTTTTAACATACAGTTTTCTGAGATCATGCAATAGAATGTTCTGGAAGGTCGGTATTACTCCTCAAGTTTGCTGAAATGTCAGTCTTCGGTATTCAAAGTGGCTGTCTATACAAAGTGTAAGTTGTTCATTCCAAACTTGACTGGTATTTTAGTGTTGTTGATGTAGCTTCTGACTTCACTGACTGAACAATCAAGTCAGTGTAATTCCAGCTTGCAACCTGCATGTAATTTCAAGATCTGACCTGCATGAACGTTCTGCTGCGTGTGATCTGTAATGTCTATCACTACATATTTCTTCCTTTGTCTCTGGTGGCTTGACGTAAAGGAAGCAGTTGCTTGAGAAGGAGCAACAGTGTCAAATAGACACAAACATTCATGTCTTCGTCCGAGCTTGCAGCAAGCTCCAGACTACACACACCATTCAGACCACAACAGATAACAGTGAGCTGATACCAGACTAACTTAAGTTACACTAGCACATTGCAGGCCGCACAAGTGCAGTTCCAAATACATCTGCTACAGTCTAGTTTGAATGAGACAACAGCAAATGTTGAGCCCCATTTTCCTGCACTACCACACAGCAAGTCTAAAAAACACACACTATTACAAACCCTTTGCAAACATCCTGTACAAACCTATTATGTACATGCCCTCCACTGCAAACACAGAAGCCATACAGTAACTCTGTGACATTCATAATTTAGATAAAACAAACGTGGCCGACAGATGAAAACCTATTTGTCTGTCACAATACTCCCTACACGTGACCCTCAGTGTTGCTAGTGTTTTTGCCAATATTGTTGAAAGTGCTTAAACACAAGTGGCATGAGATTGGCGGGAGAAAACCTGACATCCAGTTGTGGTGTTTGTGGAGAATTGAGTTTAGTGAGGTCAGACAGGAGTTGGCTTCATAAGTTATTCTTGAGATCATTTCCTTGCGTGTGTATATTTAGCACCCCTTTCATCTGTTTCTTGATAGAGATAGATGAGGCAGACTATCTCTCTCCCATCCTCCCTCCCTCCCTCCCTCCCTTTTTTTACTCAGTCACCCTCACACACACCACCCCACGCTGCGGAGGCAGCAGAGAGGGTTGTGGGAGTGAACTGAAATGGGGGGCTATTTTGGATGAGATGATTTGAGGGAAACAGATGAATAGAGAAGATATAAACCCGAGGAGATTAGAAGGGAAGTAGAGATGGGAAGAGAGGAGAGTGTGATGGAGAGAAGACAGAGGATACATGTGCAAAACACGGAAAGGAGACTGGAGAATGAGAAGGAAATAAAGAAGAGGAGAGGACAGATGGCGTCTAGGCTGAGGGGGTTGATGCTGTTAATAAAGGCTGAAGCAGCCAAATTGTTATTGGTTCGCCGCCCAGTAATGTGGAGAGAAGACGAAGAAGACTACCAATATACCGCTAGCCGCTTTGCATTTGCCGACACCACGTCCTTCTCACTCCTCTGTCACGTTCCTTTGTCTTATCAACCCCTCTAAACCATATCTTTCTATTTAACACCCATCTCCCTCTCACTCACATACTCTCCCTCTTCTCCTCCCCCAGGTTGTGACAGTGGGTTGATTAGAAAGTGCGTGGCACAGAACAGGCAATCCATCACCCTGCCAAGCCCAGGCGCAGGCGCACAGACCCCCTCTACACATGCACACACATGCGCGCGCACACAGCCACAGCTCTGCCTGTATGTTTCGCTTCTGGTCTTGCTTGCCGTGCAGTGTTTTTATTTCACCTCCACCCTCCTTTCCCTCCGTCCGTTCCACCCTCCTCCATCACCTGCACTGCCATGCTAGTTCTATTTTTGTCCTCTTGCCGTCTGCCCCTCCTCACTCTCCTGCCCCCTCCCCTATCCCACCTCACACCACCCCACACCCACAGTCCTGCTGCACCATAACAGGACTGCGATTGGCGGGTTTGTGCTGTTAGATTAGGACTGCGGCTCGCACAGCGCATGAAGACCTCAGACCTCAGACCTCACTGAATTCATGGAATATGATGCTGACATTTTGGTCCTGCTCTTCTTTTCAGATTTTCTCCATGCATTTTGGACTGTATTCTGTGTAGCTACAACTGACTACTGATATAAAATGTTAGTCTTGTTCTGTTAGCGACCCACTGTTATTGTTTGCATATCACTGGAAAAGAAAGCTATAAGCCATAAATTTATAGTGATTGTTTTCCCTAATCATTAAAAATGGGGATTTTGTCATCTTGAAAAGGACAGTTTTAGTTTTTCTTTCAGTTTTACTTACATACATTAAAATCACTTTAATGTTCCACTCTTAATTATGCAATGCTGCTACATTCAAAATGACTAAGATATTTAACAAAATTATTTTCTTCATGACAGTGACTTTCTTTGGTCCAAAACAATCTATAGTATTTTTGCAGTTTATAGGGACCATCTCCTTGTAACAATTCAGGATTAAGGGTTTTGATCAAGAACTCAAACTAAAAGTGGTTTTAGTTCTGGCAGTGGATTAGAGCTCGATTTGAACCTACAATCTCTTAGTCTGTAGATAAGTATCCGACCTCTAGACTAGTGCCACCCTCTACGCAGGGCCGGTGTCCTGGCGGTTTTCCATACTCTGGCAATTCACTTCTGATAAACATCTGCTTGAGACCAGGCGAATATTCTGAAGTTAAGTATGATGGAAAACCTGCTGAATTCTGGCACTCTAGGACCAGAATTGTCTATCCCTGCTCTGTTATGCTGATATTTCATAAAGATGAACCCATCCAGATCATTTGACATTGTATACTGAGGCTCAGAAATGCCAGTGCACTTCTTCCTGAAAGAAAAATCAGTTCCAGCTCTCGTTTGCATTGGAAGGTTGTCGCTCTCTCAAGATTCGTTAGGTCCCTCGTTCAAGGCAGGTTGTCGATTGATGGTCACCATGTTGTTAAATTCAAAGCACTACAATACAAGTCTTTGTTCTGGCCATTCTGTATATCAGCTGATATGTTATCAATGATGTTTTTTTAATCACCATGTGCAAATGGTTGTTACATATCGTACAAAGCATGCTACAGCATAGGTAACTCGACAAGTAAATATCTCCTTCCCCTCCTGTAGCTGTAATCCCCACACGCCGCCCTTGGACATGGTTTTGGAAGGGAGCTCTGAGGCTCTGTGTCCCCCTCCCTCCCTGGAGCTGCGCCCGTCATGCAACAAGAGCCAGCCATCAACCCCCCTGGGCTCGGGCTCACAGTCTCACGACGCCCTGTTTCCTGCCGACAAGGAGCCCATCAAATACGGAGAGCTGATCGTGCTGGGGTAAGTACCAAAAGTTTGTTGTAGGAGGTTATAGTTTTTGCGTGATCGTGTTATGAGGGCAAACTTCTGCAAATGTCAATGGGGTTACAGTGGTTTAGGTTTGTTAGGTTTTTAAAACTTGATGAGTGGGTTGAAAAAAAGGGAAACTGGAATAGTAGTAATTATAGCAAAAAAAATTCTGTGTAATGAATCACATGGTTATAGACAGGGATGTAAACCTGGAGATGCCTGTTGATGATAGTTTTAGTTTGAGAGTCTGTGTGTGTGCCTAGATCAGTGGGTTAGGGTTAGGTTTAGGTGTGCAAGGACCTGATTTTCTCTTAAAAGACAGTATAACTTTACATTTGACTTGCACCGTCTTGAGGATATTCAAGTATGTGAGGACCAGCCCTCATTTGAATACTTTTATTTTATGAGTTTACTTGAAAAACTGAGAAAATAAACAAATTTACTTTGGGTTACTCAGCTAAAGTTTTGGCCTGACTATAGTACTGTTTAGTTCTAGTAACATAGGTGCAAATGAAAGGGCCTTACAATGATGGCAAGAGAAGTGAGTGTGTTGGCATGGGCGGGTACGAAAGTCTGATACTGTACACGTTTATACTTGACACACGGCAATAAACATTTATCACGTAGTAAAAGCTTTTTCTCTGCATCTTTGTAATTTTACATTAAAAAATGTGCCGGCTCGCACTCACGTGAAACGCCATAGACTGTACTGGACAGCGCAAATAAGGCGATTGTCAAGGAAAAATCTGCGGACGCACTGAGTGGTCCATTTCGTTTAAAAATGTGTCTGGGTATGTGCACATACTACAGTGTGACTTTTCAGTGAAGCACAAGCAGCCGGTGCAGCAGTGTCTTTATGTGACTGTGAAAATTTAGTTCACAGTTCATAATAAATGTTATGGTCAATGGTAGGGAAAAAAAACTAAGCGTGGTAGCAAACCTGTAGTGTTTATTTCACCAGTGCTAGATGCGCTAACAATAGTAGCATGTTGCAAATGTTTATTTCGGGTCTTTTACCTTAAATTTAGCAAAGAGTGAGGGGTGCCATCGTGCACTTTTGGCCTTAGCCAGAGGGGGAGTGGGGAAGGGGGCACGTTAATCTATGCTTCACACCAGATGGGGCAGACCTTCACTTTCTGTCTTTAACGAGGCATTAAAAAAAAGCTTATACCGCAGACATTATGATGGAAATTTTGTACGGATTTGAAGACTCTGGATTTAACAGATACATTTTATTTTGCGAAACTCCCCGTATCTCTGTACCACCACCATCATCTCCACCACACCCAGCGGCAGGGTCGAGATCCTACTGAATGCTGGAGAGTTGAGGAGTTCAAGGGTAAAATTGGCCTCCAGTAAATACGACTCCCAGTGATGATCCTTTCTTGTGGATGAATGAACACGGCGTCCTTCAGGTGGCCGAGCTCCGCCTGCGCCGCACAGATACAACCGGAGCAACAACTTATCTTTCGATTTTAGCTGCGGATGTAAAACACCTCATTTGACTTGCAACAAAGACGTCATTCAAATCCCACAGCCACCGAGCGAAGCAGGGAAATGAGCGCCTGTAAGAGAGAGAAATGAGACAGGAGGACGTTTTAACCATTGACAGATGGAGAGGAATGCAAGAGAGAGGGAGAGACCTTTTTAACCCTTGTGCCATCAATACGGGGAGAGAGAGAGAGAGAGAAAAGGGTGTGGGCGAGAGAGCTCATATAGCAAGTGAGTTATTGAGCTGAGCATTGATGATTTAAAAGATGGCTTTCCATCTTCAGTGAAAGAGTATTGCAGAGTATCTCATCAGCCATTTTGTTAACTCTGCATGACTCCCATTTGGATCGAGTGAAGCAGTATGATGAAATGTAGCTCTTTAAAAAGACGCTCCACTTTACTCACTGTGTTACTACACTGAAGATCTCCTTTTGTACATCCCAAATTGCCAAAAAAAAAAAAAAATCTCAAAGGCACCCACAGACAAGCAGTAAGGCATTATGAAACAATGTTCAAAATTAAATAAATAAATAGGACATTATGCAATAAATAACTATATGTATAAATACGATCTTGACCACTATTCAGGGTCACATCACCATTTTTCCAATAAACTGGGTTAAAAGGTCTGTCTCACTGTAACCAAAGGCTCTGTAGCTGTGAAGTTGCATGATGAAGGCAGACAGCATCATTGTGGTTTCCTAACATTGCTAATGTCAGCCTCTGTTGAATGGCCTTGATAGTAAAACCCAATGTTTGAAAATTTGCAACACTGTTCAGCATAGAAATGTAAAAACGTCTGGCTTCAGCAAGATTTTCCAGTTATGTTTTCATTCTGTCTGTTCAGCTAACCAGGTAAAGAAATGATCACTTCCATTCTGCAGTTGATTTCAAATGGTGAGAGCAAAACTTTGGCCCGGGTTTTAACTTGGTAAACTTAGCTTTTCTCATGGTGGTTAATCCGAAAGATCAGGCGTGCATCTGTGAGGTAGAGAATGAAAGCTTAAAAGTTTAAAAGAACACAGTGGCATCAGAAGTCAAATTCTGACAGAGTTTCGTAATGACTTGCTGAAGCCAGATTTTCACATTTCTAATTCAACAAAACACTACTTTTGGAACAAGTATTTACAGTTGGTGTGGCCTTCTTATACTCAGGCATAACGGATCGTTAGCTAGCGGGGATAAGGGACGGAGGAGGAGTCGACTGGCCCTTTACAAGAGACCCAAAGCCAATGGAGTCAAACCCGATGTCATCCACAACGTCTCCACACCTCTGGTGTCCAAGGTGAGAACTCCAGCATCACACAAAACATAGCAACAACCCAAGTTTATTTAAAACATCTAGTGAACTGTGAACTACTGTGAGTATTTCGAAGTGTTGTTGAAATGTAAGAGGATCTTCAAATAAAAACAGATCCAAGGTTAACTCTCTTGCCTTAAGCCTTTCGACAAAGAACTTGGCTTTATTTTAGTTGCAGGCAGTTTAACAATCTGTAACCTCATGTTACATGCAGCCCTACGAATCTGCCCTCTTGACTCACCCACTATATGGAAGGAAAGGAGAAGTATTATATAACATTGCAGAGCACATTGCATAAGATTAGGGATCCCGGGAGCTCACAGTGGCGGTGTAATAGGAAAGAAAAGGCCAAATAACAGGAAGAAAAAAGCCTGTTGAAAGAACAAGTGTTTATAAATATATATGTATGTGTGTGTGTGTCTGCAGGCTCTCAGCAACAAAAGTCAGCACAGCATCTCCTACACACTGTCAAGGAGCCATTCTGTTATAGTGGAGTACACACATGACCCCAACACAGATATGTTTCAGGTAAACTAAACTCACTTTAATGTGAATCTTGAGTCATATGTTGTAGATGCTATAGATTCTGCTTTTGATGTACATCAGAGATGAACAACCAGGGTTGATATGCCTGCTGGGGCCATGAAGCCTCCGTCACAACTTTGGATGCACAAGACTGTGTGGAGTGCAGCGGTCATGAGGGGGATAGACAGGGATAGAGAGAAGACAGTGATCGAAAACTTATGCTTAGCATTAGATGTGTGCATAAATTGTATTTTCTGTTACATTTTCTATTACATTTACTGTCTGTATTGTTCTATGTTTTACTTATGGTACCAAATGTATCACAATTCTAATTTCCTATTAATTATTATTATTATTATTATTATTATTATTATTATTTGTTTAATATTACAGAGGAAATTTGATTCAAAAATTACAATTTTGCCTTTAATTAAGTAAAATATTGTAATTATTTTAGTCTGAAACAAGGACTTTGTGTTGAACAGGGAGGTGGTGGCCTAGTTGGTATGATACTCACCTAAGCACCGAAATGTTGTAGATTCGAATCCACCTCTATCCCACCTCCAGCACTGCCACCTTTAAGGCCCCTGATCGAGTCACTTAACCCCAGGTTGCTGCGGAGATACTGTCTCAGTAATTAGGAGATTGGAAGCTCGAGATAAGTTTTTGCTAAATGGCATAAATGGAAATCTACTACCATCTCAAAAAATGCCTAATTACCTCTTTCAAAATAAATAATTGCATACTTCCAAAATTATTTTGCTTGCTTACACAAGCTTGCTTTCAGATTCAGTTCCACTAGTCAAGGGGTGTGCAGTCAAAGTCTTGGAGGGCTGGTATCCTGGAGATTTTCCATCATACCTGAGTTTAGAACATTGACATCTTGTCTCAGATAGAAGCTTACCAGAATTGACTCATCAGGTATGATGGAAATCCTCCGGGATACTGGCCCTCGAGTCCTTTGTTTGTACTGTGTTGTTACAGAAGTCATTTTGAAAAAAGGTTGAGAACCTCTGATGTACATTATTTACAATATGTGCATTACTTTAACTTGTATAAATATTGTCAGACTTCCTCGACTGCTTTTGAATGGCAAACAACACTGACTCATCCCAGTATTATGAGAATTATGCTTAGTAATTGTACATGCTTAGTCATAGTGATAGACTCTAGAGGTTACCTGTTGTCCCATGTGATGTGTGATTTACTCTGTGTGTGTGTGTGTGCGTGCGTGTGTGTGTGTGTGTGTTTTTCGTCCCAGATTGGCCGTTCCACAGAGAGCATGATAGACTTTGTGGTGACGGATACAGCGGGCGGCGGTGGTGGAGGTGGCGGCGGAGGCGGGGGAGGTGGAGGGGGGCAGGGTCAGGGCAGCGCAGGTGGAGATGGAGGTCAGTCGGCCCAGAGCACCATCTCCCGCTACGCCTGCCGCATCATGTGCGAGCGGAGCGCCCCCTACACGGCGCGGATTTACGCCGCCGGCTTCGACTCCTCCAAAAACATCTTTCTCGGGGTAAGTCGGTGCCAAGTAAGCATGAACGCTGATGTACACAGAGCAGGAAAATTAAACAGTGGCACTGCTGAGAGGTGACAGGACTGGTGGAAACTGCTGGCAGTTCACCAGCTGCAGTGTTGTTTGCTCAGTGGAGATTTAATAGAATTGTTGTCAGTGGAGACGTTGTGGGGATTTTGGACAGTTCCGGAGCTATTCAGACAGCTACAGTTTTGTTCTCAGAAGGGTCACGCGTTCAGACACAGATTCCAGATCCATTTTCTTGCTTGCAACATGTGATTCAGGAAGAGAGTCCTGGTTTTGTGAGAAGGATGACATGGTTCCTTTTAATGATGTAATAATGTGTCACAGTATTTCAGCTTACTTTTTGCGTTTCTGAATGAGTTTCTGAAGTGAATTTAAGTGAGTGATTATTTGTCATTGCGAACACAGTGCACCACAACGAAATGTAACCGCAATGTGCATTTGACCCATCCGTGAAGGAGCAGTGGGCAGTTTTTGGCAGTGCCGGGTATCAGTGCTTGGGGTAGTACCTTTACCCCGGGACCAGCAACCTTCAGGTCAAGAGGCCAACTACCTAACCGTTACGCTACTAACTAACCCTTCTATAACCTAAAGGGGGTATACACTAGAGGTGTACACCTTCACTGGTGTCACGATTTGATTCGATTATGATTATCATGTCAGTGATTCTTTTACTTTACTTCACATTACTCCACATTGGGCAGCCATAGTTAGTACCAGGATGTTCTTTTTAACTAGAATTAACCAGAAAATCACCAAGCAATGTCATTATGATATAATCCAGGTGTTTTCAACTGCTTCTGTCCGAGGAACCACCACTCAGACTCAGCAGATGAACATTTCCAAATCATCTGGAAATGTTTTGAAAAAGAAATAAAATGAAATCATTTAAAAAAGTGATTTAACTAGTGAAACTGGATTGCATGTCACGGACCACCAGGGGCATGTATATCTTCGTGCATTCATTGCAGTATATAAATAAGAAATAATTTTGTAGATTGTATTCCCTATATGAAGAAAAAAAGGGTTTTTTTGTCTGCAACTGGTTCTGTTAGAATTGACTAATCCAGAATTCATTTGTTTGAAATTAACACTCAACCTAGACACTGAATTTTTCAATTATTTAAACAACAAAACACAAGGGAAAAGTAACAGCACAGTATAAATAGTGTGTATGACAAGAGATCTTAGTGGTTTCCAATCAGTCATGTTAAACGTGACATAAAAATACAATACATCATTTTGACAAGACAGACACGATACGAGGCAGTGTGAGATTTCACATTCATACTTGCTTAGAAGAAGGGTGAGCAAAAAGCTCCTTTTTGAAGAAATCTTGTGACTTTGACATGACTTCTTGGGTCACCAATTAGCCACCCATGAGCTAAGCTGCGTCTATACAGTGTCCTCTTTTTAAAACTGAACTGCTTGACTTTATTGACTTTAAGAGGAAGGAATGTGTTGGAATTTAAAAGAACACGCTCTTTCACATTTTTGCCCGTGTGTGTATTATTATTACGCTAAGAGCAACATCTACAAAACCTCCCGGATAAACTTCTTAAACTTCAGGGTTGGAAGAGAGACTATTCACTAAATAAGGATTTTGCTGACATGACCAAACTGGTTCTTCTTCATAGCTGATCTGTATCTCATTCCATACATGCGTTTTAGAGCAAGTTTCAAATTAAGTCATTGCTTGAGAAAAAAAACATATTTGCTGGCACAAGAGACATATTAGTGATACTGAAAGAATCTTCTGAAGCTAAGGCACAAGGGATGAGTTATAAGAAACCTATATTCACAAAGGAGAGCGTTTAGTCGGGGGAATGCAGCTGAGTGAAAGCACGGATCGATCACAGATTCATTTTTACCACTTGACTGTTGAGTATCCAGCAGAAAGCAGAACGGGAGAACAGGGTTTTTTTTCATTTCCTTGATAAATGCTACTGATAAATGACAGCCCTTGATAAGTAGAATATTCTGGTAAAAATAGAAACGGATTCTATTGTGCAAGGGGTCACATGGGGTAAGAAAATTTGGTCTGTTTTCTAAAAAAAAAAAAGGGTGTAAAAATCTAAACGTGGCAGCAGGACGAATGATGGTTTAGAGCACTGTAGCAGCATGTGATGCATGTTGAGAATCAACTCAAGTCCTGACACACACTAATGTCCTTGGCACGGAACCGACTCTCTCTGCCTACTGCCATGCTGTGGAGGTGGAGAAAGAGAGGAGAGAGAGAGAGACAGATACGGATACTGTACAAGGATAAAAATACTGTATTAAAAACCCACATGATGTAGTAGGTGTTTGATCTTAAACAAATAGTATTAACGGAAGTGCTGTTTGTTGACCGGATGCATTTGACTCATTTTATCCTCATTTATCTGTACTGACTGAATAACAAATGCATATGATTTTCTGGGATGAAAGCACATTTTAGATTATACAGTGTAGGTGCTGTTGGACGATTTATCCAGGATTTAAATGACCACTGACTGTGTGCACATTAATAAAGTGTGGCAGCTTACTCTTGGCCTTGTGGCTCTGTCGTAGGAGCGGGCAGCCAAATGGCGGACCTCAGACGGCCTGATGGATGGCCTGACCACCAACGGGGTGTTAGTGATGCACCCTGCGGGCGAGTTCGTGTCCGAGCCGGCTCCAGGGGTATGGAGGGAGATCTCAGTGTGTGGAAATGTCTTCGCCCTCCGCGAGACAAGATCCGCTCAACAGAGAGGGAAACTGGTGAGCTTTCATGTCTCATAATTTTCTAATCTAAGAGAAGACAATAGGCCTCATTCGCCAACTGTTTGTAAGAAGAAATTTCTTCTCAAAACACACAGCTTTCACTAAGATTCCCACACTCACCGAAGTTCTCGTATTTAAGATTTGTTCCTAGGTAAGAGCAGAATCTACAAATGCAATTAGGCTAATTGTATTGCATGCATGTTGGTGCATAACCTCAGCTTAACGGGTTTTCTTATATTCTGCAGTTGTAGAACATTATACTATTTAAATGTCTTAACTTTCTTAAGAACAAATATAAGAAAATCAGTACAAACCACTGGTGAATGACACCCAATCATTTCATCTGGAATATCATGTTATCAATAAAGGTTATGTATAGAGAAAGATTAGAGAAATAATCACGATCAGACCTGTAGTCCCACTGTCCCACCGCTAGCGGTCCATGTCCTGTCTTTCAGTACAGCATCTAGGATTCTTTTGTCTATATATTTATGCCTGGTTTTAAGTTGATGCACTTCTTCTCTCTTATGGCTTTAACTTGGTGGTTTGATTTTGTCCTGTGTGTTGTTAATCAGTCCTTCGTGCCTACATCCCAGCACATTACTCTTTCTCGCAGCTATGCCATTACAAAAATAAGGAAAGATTTTGTATAGGGAGAAAACAAGGCCAAAACAAAACTGCTTTCTATATATTTTTAACACACAATCAACTTACACATGCAAGGTGTAAGACTGCCAAAAAAAAAAAGATATATATATATATTAGGGATGCATGATAATCAGCTGATTTTATTAAATTTTTTTAAGGCATTGGCGTCGGACCGATGCCGATGCGATCTTTCCAGCAGATATTTTATGACGCATTTATTGTCAGATTTTATATGTCCCGCGCCTTCTGTCTTAAAATGTATGGTGTTAATTTGTGCCAGAATTCTGAGCATGCAGTCTGACATTCACAAGCAAAATCTCTTGTCTTTTCACGCTCAACTCAAAATTGCATGTTTGCCTCACTTAGCGAATGTGAGCTCACACATGGGCTGTCCCCCGAGCTGCGTACTGCTGCGCTGAATAGTATGGTAGGTAAGGTGCTCTTATCATACTTGTCTATGCAGTAGTATGCATCTCAGGAAATAGCCGGGATTGTAGCTTAATGGCTCTATGCACTAGGTAGGGCACATGCACCTGTTTGACTTGATAAACCACATAGGGCAGGAAGTGACTTAGCATTGTGCACTACACTGGAATTGCTCTGCCCTCGCTCCACTCTGCTTTCACGCTCGCTTGACTTGGCACTTTGTTAGAAATGTTATGTAGTTATGCAGTTATTTTTGTGGCAAAATTCTCAGCGCGCAGTGGAACTTTGGCGAGCAAAATATCTTGTCTTCACACGCTCAACTCTGCCTGCGCTCACCCTCGACTCTGCCTTTCTCATTTATCGGCAGATATAAGCGTGAAAAACTTAGTAAAAAGTAAGTACATTGCATGAATCATGTAGGTCTGCCAAACCTCTCTTAGAAAATGTGCTTAACCCCAGGTGGAGAACGAGTCCAATGTGCTGCAGGACGGTTCTCTGATCGACCTATGCGGGGCCACCTTGCTGTGGCGGACCCCCAGCGGCTTGCGCCGGACCCCAACGCTCAAGCAGCTGGAGTCCCTGCGGCAGGAGCTGAATGCGGCGCGACCCCAGTGCCCCGTGGGCTTCAACACACTGGCCTTCCCCAGCCTGGCGCAGCGCGCCACCGTGGACAAGAAGCAGCCCTGGGTCTACATGAACTGCGGCCACGTTCACGGCTACCACAACTGGGGCTTCCGCAAGGAGAAGGCGGGCTCGGCGGCGGCAGGAGTGACGGGTGGTGGAGGCACGGCGCCAGCCATGACGGGAGAACGTGAGTGCCCCATGTGCAGGAGGGTTGGCCCTTACGTGCCCCTGTGGCTGGGCTGCGAGGGGGGGCTGTACCTGGACGCCGGGCCACCCACCCACGCCTTCTGCCCGTGTGGCCACGTGTGCTCAGAAAAGACGGTGCAGGGCTGGAGCCAGATCCCGCTGCCGCACGGGACGCACGCCTTCCACGCCGCCTGCCCTTTCTGCGGAACGTGGCTGACCGGCGAACAGGGCCACGTCAAACTCATCTTCCAAGGGCCTGTGGACTGAGAGCGGAGCGGACTGCGGAGAGCGGATTTTGGAGTAACGGCAGTAGAGGGCGGATAAATTAGACTTCCATTTCAGAGGTGAGAGCGAAGTGTGAAAAAAATGACAGGACTGCTGTGAGACGTATGTGGCGGAATGTGTATATAAAGGTGATGAAATAAAAAAACATGAACGACCATTTTGTGTGAGGAAGTTGCTGTTCCAGAAGATATACAAGCGCAAGTTTTCAGGCAATAGAAAATCTTTAGCTGGTTTCATCGGTTTATTAAACATTAAAATTATATCTAAGTTGCTTTTTATTTGACATGAACGTAAGTGACTATTATTTCATATCAATACCACAGCAGACACTGTGATCTTGGCAGACATATAATTGAGGCGCACTTAATCGAGAGAATATTGTATCGTGCTTTACATCCCTACAGGCTTCATGACAGTATATCATATCGATTCAGTGGAAAATGATTGCGTTTGCCGATATCAGACACATCATTTGACATTTTTATTCCTGTTCTCAACCAGACATAAAGGTAAAAATAAACTGTTCAATGTAATCTGACGTCACAATATGTGTGACATCTGATTGATGTGGGATCATTGACAATTATATCAACTGGTCTGTCACCAACCCGCCTAGTAAAATGTGATATGAAGTCACCTTGACGTCTGTAAAATGTCAGCGTTACATCCACCTGCCAGATCATCAAAACAGTTCAAATGAGGCGGCATGTTGGTAGTCTAATGGTAAGACACATGTAGAAACCAAGGTTGGTGGGTTCAAGTCTGCCTGTATCTTACCATCATTACGCCATTGAGCAAGAGCCTTTACTCCAAGTTAGTCCGAGGAGACCCTTTAACAAGTCACTCTGGTAAGAAAGTCTTCCAAACGCTGTCTGTATATGTAAAGGTAAATGCAATGTGGCTAACGGGCGGCTTCATCTGTGTAGCATCAGTTGACCTGACAGGCAGAGGCAAGAGAGAGAGAGAGAAAAGCTCCATCCGTCTGTATCTCCTCCTCTCTGTTTCTCCGGGGAGTCTGTGCAAAGCGGTACAGTGATGCCTGCAGACTGCAGCTCCTCGTTGGCTATAAATAACTCAAGGTCATCATTGCCTCACTGCCACTACTCGTGCACACATTCATCCCTGTGTGTGTGTGTGTGTGTGTGTGTGAAAGAGAGAGCGAGAGAGAGAGAGAGAGAGAGAGAGAGAGAGCGAGAGAGAAGAGCGGGAGGAGGTAAAGAGAGGACATGTAGGTAATCAAATTACACAATTCACTTTTAAATTTTTTTGTTTAATCTTAATATTTATTTTCAGCATCTCTGCAAAAGCCATTTCCCAATTTTTTTTTATACCAATTTGAATTGACATTGAAAATCTGTTCATTGTTAACAAGACATCTTTTTCCCCCCCAACATCCAGAGACTATTTGCTAGTTTCTCTGAAGCACAGTACATTGCAGGATGCTCAATATAAACAAGAGTCGACAGCCAGGCAAGTAAGCAAAAATCATTACTAATAAGATGCCTGCCAGACGGTTCACCTTTCTAAAATGAAGTGAAAATCTTGTGGCTGAGCTTGCAAGGCTGTTGAAACACAAGTAGAGTTGAAACGATTATTCGAATAATTCGGTTACAAAAAAACGATCGAAGCAATTTTTTTTTCTAGAATCGAAGCTTCGTTTAATTCGTTTGTGTGTCACATGGATGCTTATTGGTGACTATATATGTGACTACATACAGAATATATTTTTTTTTCAGTTGTATAATGTTAGTTATTAATAGGCAAATGAAATATAGAAAAATGCATTATTTATCAAATACTTGTACTCTAATATATTTTACTACATAATATATACTTGTAATTATAGAATATATAATCACTATAGAATATTTTCAATATACTTATATTCTATCAAAAACATATTCTATAATCTGATAGAACATAGAATATTTCACCTGGCTCTAACCTTATTTTTATTCACAGTCCTAAGCCACAGAGTGTCTCGGCATAATAAAAACTCTGCAAGCCAATAAAACAAGACACTGTTACTATTTCTACTAATTATGTCTAGTTTCAGGGCTTTTATACTACATAAAGCTTAAAAAAAAGCAAAATTTCAGCAGGCACAGATCAGTTTTCATCAGAAATGGGCTGATTTCAAGACCGTGTCTGAATTTACACATCAAACTATGGGAAATCTTAGTGCAGGACGTCCGAAATGCAGCATTAAGCACGTGAGAACCTCTACACACACCATAATAGCCTAAAAACAAAGGTATACGAAAATGCCCCGAATGTTCTTAAGGCTTTAAGGGTTCATTCTGATTTTAAAAATGGAACGTTCAGGAATAAAATCCAGTTGGTCGTATATTTTCAGACCTGTCTTTTTCTGTTTTTTTTTTAAAGAATTTATCTGATTAATTGGAATAAAAAACACTAGGAAACGCAATCACAAAAATAATCTATAGCTGCAGCATTAAACAGTAGGAGGCTCTGCCCCAAAACATTCACAAGTTTACTGCAGATCGCTGGATGTAAAAAAAAATATATATATATACACTATTAAAATATACTGGTAAAACTACCGTTTTATTGGAATTTGATCAACCACACACAAGGTCGAAATAAAGAGCGACACTTAAGACGAACATTGATTTTATTATATATATATTTATAATATGTACAGAGAGAAAGAAAAAAAAACGATCAAACTGAGCTATGAAAGAGCACCAGAGTGAGCAGGAAGAGGGGGAGGGAGAACGACTACCAGCCTGGTGCTCGCTATATAACCATCGTCCACGCCTTCATCCCACCGAACCCAACGCAACACGGAGATGTGCAAATGACAGAGGAGAGGGGAAAGATGGGGAAACCAATGTTAAAAGGTAAAACAACAAAAAAAAGCACGCAGCAGAGTTCCATCACATTCAAAAGTAGCCCTCCCCACTTCTAACCATGTACCCACCCCGTACAATATTGCCCCAGCCCCGAATATCCGCTAATCGATCAGACACACGGCATCACAACATAATACTTCCATTCATAGATTAAAATCAGCAGAACAGCAAGCCTCCAAGAAAAAAAACAAAAAGCGCATTCAGAACGTCTTCAACAGGATATACTACGTTTTAGTGTGTGTGATAGAGAGCAGGTCCGAAGAGTTTTTTTTTCTTTTTCTTGTCCACGCATTTTGCTTTTGCAGACTTCACCTGACCTGTAGATGGGACAGCTTGTTTTTCAAAGCAGAAGGAATGTTCCTACACACAGAAACCTCAACCCCACCCGTCATTCCCACCCTCTGGATGACATTGCACCAATCTGCTACTGCTCCCTCCAACCCCAACCCCGGGCCCAAGCCCAAACCATGTCAAAAAGGTCTCCCACTTTTCATTTGCCAAAGGGTACGTACGCGACTGGCTGAAGTGATGATAAAACTAGCTTTAAATGGCTCAGTTTATTAGTGATCGAACATTAAGGTACAACATAAGCTAATCGAGACAGGCCAACACTTGAACAGTGAATTCTACAAACTTCTATGCTTTTCTAGATCTTTAGCTCTATATATTGAAACAACAACAAAAAAATTCAGTCCACCAGGGAGCAGCCAGACTTTGTCAGAGGTCACAACTGCCAAAGGGCTCTGAAGCTCCAACTGCATTTAGGAGTTTTGAGATCCCGTTTAAGTGTTAAACCACATTGAAAAAGTGTGGGGGTTAACATGGGTTTCAAACCGAATTGATCTCTGCGACTCAAGTAAAAACCTCCGACCGTCAAAAGGCAACATTCAGATGAGATTTTGCTCTGGTTTGGAGTCCCCACAAAAATCAAGGAAAGCTCCCACAGGAGGAAGAAAAGAGATTTGACTTAAGTCCGGGCCAAACAGTGGAACGTTACTGTCCGTGTTGCATTCTGTTTTTGAGTGGATATGGGAGGTCATATCCGGTCTTTCTGCTAAGACCAGTCAGTCCCAACATCCCCCAGTCCTGACCGGACAGCCCATTAATTACAGGTTAAACCATCAACGCTTTATGAGTACTCCGTGTTAAATCTCGGAACGCGCACACATTTAAACCATGAGTACAAAGATATTTCTACATCGCACACTTTTATGATGCGTGACAAACCAGTCTGACAAAGGAGCAGGTAAACAGAACATGTGCAATGACAAATTATTTCTCAGAAAAAACGCCATCAGATCTGACAAAACCAAAACCAAAAAAGTACGGTAATGGACAACGCAAGACAGCACAGGGCTTACAGGGAGGGAGTGGAATCTGAGAAGGCCGCTATAGACTAGTGAGGCCGTGAAAAATTAGACAAGATCCTCCTGAAGCTTAAAAACACCAAAGACTGAGGACTCTCCGGAAAAAGCCTCCATTCACAAGACTGCGTGAGCTTCACCACTGCGTTACTACAGCAGAGCATAGGTCCAGTGACCAGGGACGAGCAACCCACCCAACTTTCACTTCAAGTAGAGAAGAGAAAATAAAAACGTGTCAAGTCATTGATACTGAGGTTCTCGGTTCCTTTTTGGACGTGAGGAATTCCACCCCGCTTCTGACTGCGCTAAAGGGAATAGAGGAGGTAAAAGAGGGAACAGTAGCTCTAATTAACCGACTCAAACCCCAGACCTCGCAAAGGTTTTATTATGAACAAATATCCATCCTCTCCTGCCAAACACTTCCACTTGATAGCAGTAAGCCTTTGTACAAGCACTTGATTTATTTTTCTTACAAAAATTCTAAATGGAAAAAAGAGAGAACGTCATAAATTCTATCAGAATATTGAATATAGAATATTGCCAATTTTGATGCTTTCTATTGAGTACTGGACTTGGAAAGACCTTTACACACATATAACCAAAATGACAGTCGTCTAATGGCGTGTGATGGATCTATGTTCGCAGGGGAGTGGAGCTGACTTCAAGGCAAAAAGATGTAACTGTCCTTTCTTCCATCCTTTCTTAGTGCGTCAACTTAAAGCTGATTACTGCTCGACGTTTTCACATAACCATCCCTCAGTCACAAGACCTGTGGTTTGCTAAAGACCAAGCAAGTGCCTGCTTCTTGGCTGTATGTGTGTGAAGGAGAAATTGTGTGTGTGTGTGTGTGTGTGTGTGTGTGGATGAGGAGGTTAGTATCGTGGATGGAAAACAGAATAAATGCGGGTGAAGCTATTAAAACAGGGTTGAGTTTTGGAGTAACATGGGCAGCGTGAGACTAGGAGTGTGAAACTCAGGGATGTAACAAACGAACTAACGTTCTGACGACAGCCAAAAGCAAGTTTAAAACCGCAAGCTTTGGCTCCAAATGCAGTGGTGACTCCCATTAGAATTGTTAGAACATCTTCACCTTCTGTTCTTATGCTCCTAGGTGTGTGTGTGTGTGTGTGTGTGTGCGCTAATGCATGTGAGTGAGGGCTGAGAAGGTGTGTGGTTATGTGTGTGACAGAGACAGGGTGTGTGTGTGTGTGTGTGTGTGTGGTAGGGGAGGGATTAGCGGGGAGGTTTTTTTAAATGACATTTCAACAGCAGCCACCACCAGACTGCCGAACTGGAGTGCTCTCTATCTTCAGGTTGGGCTTGTCGCCTCCAGCGGTGGCACCGGGGCCCATGCGCTTCTTGATCTCAGCAGCCATGGTCATGAAGGCCTGCTCCACGTTGGTGGCATTCTTAGCACTCGTCTCCAGGAAGGGGATGGCGAGGGAGTCAGCGAATTCCTGCAAGACAGAATACAGACTTTTAAAGCAAGTTCTTGGGTTCTCGTCTGAAAACTTTTTGGCAGAGTTGTCACAATAGTTACGATAAGAAATTCAAAAACTATGCTTGTGTCCAACTTTTTTAATCATCAAACAGGGGATTAATTATTTATTCACTGTTCTTTTTGTTGCACAATTCACTAGTTCTATGACTGTAGTAATTGGTTTGGAGAAACAGGAAGTCATCTGCACCTCCTGAAGGCTCAAAGGAAATGAGAGTACAAAGCTGCAACATTCATCTACTTTCATACCTTTGCTGTTGTGTAGTCCACTACTTTCTTGGTGGTCAGATCACACTTATTGCCAACCAGCAGCTTGTTCACATTCTCACTGGCGTAACGGTCAATCTCCTGCAGCCACTGCTTCACGTTGTTATAGGACTCCTGTACAGAATTAAAAGGAAGAAAATGCTGAGACTGCAACATTATAACGTATAGAGCAAGGTCTGTTGTAAGCCCCAACGGAACCAAAAAAAAACCCCAAAAAATAAATGTATTCTGTGGAGCAACCACCTGAAATATGAGATTGTGCCACACTGCCTCTAAGACCACAGTACAGAAAAACGCTGCAGTGCTGCCCTCGTGCATGCAGATGTCACAGAGCATGTCGGTACTAATTTATCAAGACGTTACTGATGTCCCATCAGTTCTGACAGATGTAAATGGTGACAGTATATCATTGAAAATACTTTACTTTCACAATATCTCAGACTACAAGAAGACACAAGAACAAGTAGTTAACTGGCAAAAAGAAAAAGTCCCTATGAGCAAAGGTGGTATTCAAATTCAAGGCATAAAATATTTTTTTGTTCGAGTGACAAGCTATGACAAGATTAAACCCCACAGGATTTTTATGTGGCGCAAGGTAAGAAGAATCACCTTATTACGGAAGACAGTCATTGATACTTTATCGCAACATCTCGTTTAATGCGAGAAAGCTAATGTGCCATTTGAGTACATTATGTATGAAGAGACAAGAGTCTAGGCCGTGGGATACACTCATGCCAATAATTCCATTAATAGTTAATTAAGTTGCTGAAATACATCCCATGTGCATAACTCCTGAAGTGAATCGATATAACAAAATGGCGTCCACTTTACATCAAACTGTATGCAGAAATGGCAATATAACAGGGATGTTGTACCTAAACGTTTAGCTAAAATAAACGTTTTCGCACACAACATCCTCTAGAATGGACAGCCATTCGCAGGTTTAAACTAGTGGCTTAAAATTCATGAATACAAGGAATAAAAGTTGATATCTACCACCCAATTCACTAGTGGTCTATATTCAACTGCGAGTCTCATTTGAGTGATTTTTGAGCATGTTCCGATTACCTGATCTGTGACATCATACACCACGATGATGCCATGGGCTCCCCTGTAGTAGCTGGAGGTGATGGTGCGAAACCGTTCCTGTCCAGCTGTATCCCACTAATGAGGGTCGAGTTTGACAAAAGGAAAGAAAAGCAGAAACTGTATTATTCAGTCAAAATAATGAATCAGCTGCCTTTCTATTAAAATGCCTTCACATATACATATGCAGGAACTGGTGGCTAGAATCTAAATTAACACTGCTCATTTTCAAATAAAAACAGTCAAAAAAGGAGAGAATACATTTAATTATTGCTAAGAGCTAATAACAATTTAAGCTTTTAAACACTCAGATGTGCCATCTGTTTACTGCAAACAGAGCTTAACTCAGAACTACAGCTTTAGAGGATGAGAATCAGCATACATCAGTCTGAGCTGCACACATTAAAAAAAACAAAAAAAACACAAGAGACGACATCTACTGCTCAGCTGAAAGAACAGGGCTGTTCTGTTTCAGGCTGGGCCACCAGCTGAGATGCTGAGATGTGTGCACATACAGCTTGACAGAAAAAAAGAGAACAAATTGGAAGAGCTTGTTTGAAATTGACCAGAAATACACCTATATTTCGCCTGCAAAATAAAAATGGAAAATGTAACGCAAGAGCAGTCAGCAAAAAAAATGCGTAAAACTCACAATCTGGAGCTTAATGGTCTTGCCATCCAGTTCAATGGTGCGGATCTTGAAGTCCACACCTATGGTGCTGATGTAGCTCTCTGTGTATGTGTCGTCCTGCAAAAGACACACACAGCTTTAACAAATGTTGCAACCACGTCACTTTGTGGACCCACTGACTGTCCAATGGGTTAGATGCATTTTACACCCAAATACTGGATGTCAAGCAGCTTTATTTGACAAAGAAACTCTGCAATGCAGACAAGACAGCACACATACATATTCCAGTTTTCACATCTTACTGAAGAGATCTAAATGCAGAATTAAATTAAATATGTCAATCTGTCCTGCAAATATATAGTGCGACAGCAAGTAACACTATAAAAACACCTCACACATCGCAACCCCAGTGAGATAAGGCTAAATATGTCACAGGAAACTAAATTGTGAATTCCTAAATATTGCTTGACAAATTATATTATGTAATTCCACACACAGATACATTAGTCTCTTAACTGCTGGTGAGATTCAGTTAAGAATTCTTAACCTTTTAAACAGTATGAATGTCTGCCTTGAAAGAAATGAAGCTGCTACATGCAACCATAAGCAGAAGGAAAGCAGGTATTGTAAGCTAGGTAAGCTGCAGACCAGGACCACATTGCTCAGCACTGGGCAAAATAATCCATTCATGTATTTACATTTTAATGATTACTGTTAAACTGTTTTTGATCATAACATAGGCTTATATACTGACTGTGGGCATAGCACTTAAAGGTAAGGCAAGTTAATACACAACATTTTTTAGCAAAAGTTAAACTAAGTAAAACATGCAAATATTGATGTAATTATAATGTCATTGGTAAGGTGGTTCACCAAATATTTCTGAAATATAATTGGGTCCCAAATCGTTGAGTGACTTGTAAACAAGGAGTACCACTTTGAATTCAATCACGTAACTAACCGGAAGGAGGTCCAAAGACTGTATAATGGAGGTAACATGCTCTCTTTTCCGTTTTTGTTAGATTGAAAAGGTTATGTACTTACGGCAAATCTCAACAGGAGACATGATTTCCCCACTCCTGAGTCACCAATGAGGAGCAGTTTGAACAGGTAGTCACTGAAAAGATCAGGGGAGAAAAAAAACTTGAAATCTCCTAGTCATACAGTCCAGATACATTAACAGTGTTTATTTAAAAGGAAGAGGGGAGTAAAGAAAGTGCAAGTGTATGAATAAGATAAACTGGGATTAGAGTTACAAGCATTCCTATTTATTTACAAGGGCGGATCTTTTAAAGAACTACTCGACCTTAACAAGTTTCAGACTGTATTCTGGTTTACAGGAAGGGATGCTCTGATCCTACTTTTTCAACCTTAATGCTGATACCTGGGGCTTTGGGCATCGCCTTTGGGTATACACTGTCGATCCAGCACCAAAGACCGGACCGGTGAGTTATGTGTAAGGCAAAATTAGGCTTGACTCAAACAAATACTTAATTGCGCACTCTTAATGAATCCAATATTCCAGAATAACAAGTCAGTGTTTTATGTCATCCAAATTAACACAGCTCCATCAAAACACAGCAGCTATCCATCACTAAAAGGTCATTCCTCTCACCCCAGCAACATTGTCTGGATGAAGTGATAAACACAAACAGCAAACCCCGACTGACAAACACCAACACGTCTCGCCCCCACCCCCCTCCCTAATTCCGAAAGTGTTGCAATCAAAGGGGCTATTCTAGAGTTCTCGGACATTGCCAAGGACTAACATTAGATATCGTTGCGTCACACGTGTGTTGTGAAGCTCGCTTTAGTGTTTGCGTCACACAGAAAGACGTGTCCGTACCAAAGGCTACACATAACGTGGCAGTACCTTACTATTATCTCCATTATCATAACTACTACTACTTATAATAATAATAATAATATAATAATAATAATAATAATACTTTCAGCTCTTTAAACCTGTCCTACGCTCAGTGGCGGAGAAACGTACAATTAGACGTACAATTAGACAAATTGGCCCGGTCTAAGAGGACCGACTTCATCTATGCCGCCCCACGAAGACATAAAATAAAGTTAACCTTTATGCCGTGAAACTCGCCTTCACATGCAAAAAATCTGGACTAAATTGACAGGTCTTCAACCTCGCATCAGTCCGGCCGGTAAATTTATGCCAATGGCGTCACTTTCAAGCCGACTAGCGCTCCATTAGTGAACCGAAAGCGTCGCGACGAATTTAACGTGAAACATTTGCTATAAGATACGTTATATACACAGATACGTTATAAAACATGAACACGAGTTACTACTAACGTCAGTAAGTAGTCATGTCTTATATAACGCAACTCATACTCTACTCGGAAAATACTCGCTTAGCTAGATTTAGCTATATCTGCCAAATTCAACAAGTTACGTCCCAACCGCGTACTACCGTAATTTCGCCAGCAGGCTACAACAGATGCGGTGTTCCATTCCAGCACTCAGTAGTGCGCAAGTATGTGAATTGGGAGGCGACCATAACTAGCTAGCGAACGGACGCGCCACAGCTAAAAGCTGACAAAGCTGGACGACGCTGTTTGCTCGGTAACGATTCGACACCAGCCGGTATATTACTCTTGTGTCGATGTGACAGAAAACACGCAACGTTACTTACTATTCTGGATTCATGTTGTGTGTGCGTGTGTGCGAAGGCCGGCGGGGTGTCTTTTTTTTTTTCAGCTGGAGATCGGACTCTTCCTTCCTCTTTTCACTCCGTGGAGAAGAGATGACTCGAGCGTCTGAATTCCGAGGCACTGTGTGACAAGCGCTGCTCGCTCGGTCTGATCCCCCTGCCGTTCTAACGCGCTAAATCTCCCTTTTGGCTAATTCTTATTACTTCGCGGACATTACTAGACTGAGTATTAAGATGCTTGTTTTTTGTCCTACCCCTTTCTTCCTCCCTATCTGCCCTCGCTCGAAGTACAAGATGGCTGCGCAGGTGCGGCAGTGACATCAGATGACGTGGCGGTGCGGAGCGAAGACTGAAAAAAAGAATGTTAGGCAACGCAGGAATTACGTCACATCCTATACCGGTTCTACTGGGTCATACTGGCATACTAGTAAGAATGTACAAATGACATAAATAAACAAATAAATAAATAAATCTAATCCTCGTACTTTTTCTTACCTTTCAGTTTTTGTCATAGTGAGAAAGATTTAATTTTAGTTAGACAAGTTTCTCTTTGTCTTGACTCAAAGTGTTAAAGTGCAATTATTACCAAAAGTGCTTTCTGACTTTATGATACACCTGTGTATCTGTAACTCCGTCTGTTTGATCTGGTATAATTAGCGATTCTCAGTTCTTCTGCATCCTGACTTCATTTTCAAACAATAAAAGTAACAAAGAGTGGCTCGTTACACTTTGCATCTATTGCGGCTGAATGAATCAACCTGGTCCTAAAGAATTACCTGGGTTCTTGATTGTTATTTGAAGCATATCAAATATTGGATATGTTTATGTTTTAAACCATTATAATACAGTTTGATGAAATATAATATTTTATTAGTCATGGCATTTGGTATTCGCTTATGATCTTGAACCTTTGTGGCTATAACAGCTTCACTCTTCTGGAAGGCTTTCCACATGATTTTGGATTGTGTTTGTGTGAATTTGTGCACTTGCCCATAAGAGCACTTGTGAGATCAGGTACTGGTTTCGGAGCCACCATTCAGAGCCAGAGTACAATCTAGATCTAGTAATTACCTTAGAAAATGGAGTGTCTGTGTGTTATATTTGGTCATTTGTGAGAACCAGATGTCCACACATAGACAGAAAAATATGAAAGTACTTAGGTGGGTGGATGTGTGTGTGTGTGTGTGTGCGGAGACTTCTGTAGCTGTGGTAAAGTGTAATTATCGCATGTCACAGAAAGGTGCTCACTCTTTATAATAAACATTTCAGCAGTGGAGCAAAGTGAAAGTGAGTGATTGTCATTGTGAACACAGCACAGCACAAAGTGCACCACCACAAAAAGTGACCTCTGCATTTAACCCATCCGCAGTGGGTAGCTTATATAGCATCGGGAGCAATGCTTGGGGACGGTACCTTGCTCATAAGTACCTCAATGGTAACTTTATCAGCCCCAAATCGGTAAAGGTGCTACTGAGGTACTCATGAGCAAGGTACCGTCCCCAAGTACTGCTCCACAGGCGCTGGCAAAAGCTGCCCACTGCTCCTTCATGGATGGGTCAAATGCAGAGGTCACATTTCGTTGTGGTGCACTGTGAAGGAGTGTGTAAAGGAAGCTGTGTTAATATTGTGCTGTGTCACGTAAATTTTTAAGCAAAGAAAAGGGAAGCAAGAGATACTCATTATACCTTATATTTTATTGGGTATGAAATAACCTGTTCTGGTGCATTACCTGGTATTTTGTTGTTATCTGAAGCAAATATAGAACTCAGTTATGGTTTCAATAGTTATGACTGATAGATTCAGACTGAATAATACTGCAAATAAAAGTTAAAAGGATAAAAGATAAAAATGGTTAAAAATGTATTATAAATGTATTATTAAAAAAATAATTTTCTTTCACTTATCTCTGACCACACACCCACACCCACACACACACACACACTCACAGAACTTCACTCAGCCAACACAACATATTTTGCAGCTCTTTTCCTTACAGTTCTGTTTTTTTAAAGAGCAGATATCCTTCTTCCATTTCGTCCTGTGTCTCTTCATGCTGTTTAGCCGAGACGGCGCCCACTGGGGTGGACAGGTATAAATTTCCAGAGGCCCCTTCAGGTTCAGGGGCTGCAGCACCACCCTGGTTGGCTGCCTCAAGTCCCAGGTTGATGTAGTGAGCCTCCTTTGTAGCTTCCCAGAGGCGGAAGCTCGGACAGAAGAGCTTTGAGTCTCTGGCAGAGCTCAGCAAAACAGGGTCGCTGAGAGGGGTCTTTGTCCCAGCAGCTCAGCATTACATCGTATCTGAGAGGGTCATAGAGGGAGAAGTAAGGGGGGGAAGAGGGCGCTTTTTCTTTCATCTGCCATCACTTCCTCCCTTTAAATCAACTCATTTAAATGAATTTTCCTATGCAAAAAGCAACAATTCCAGCTCTGTTTGTTCCTAAATAAGGATTTAGGTGCCTTATTCAACCTGTTATTGCTTTTGTTTCTTGCACCCTTTTAGGTATATAGGGACTTTCAAACAATCTACTAATACCAAATAACACTGATTTTGTGAGTCTCAGTGAGTTATTTTAGCCTCACTTATATATCCAATTCAGACACTGACTTGAATAGCTGAATCTCGGGTTTGTATATGTTGAAAAATAATTATATAATAACTATAACTATAATATAGTTATAGTATATAATAACTATATATGATATATAATATAATAGAATGTATAACATTATGTACAATATATGTAGTCAGCAATCATCAGTTTGTTACTATTGGTTTTGGCATGTTGCTGTAGTGTGCAACCCACCCTAACCAGGAAATACACTGCAAAATTTAAGAAAAGACTCACAATCTGCTGTCCCAGTCGCCCTGTTTGAGGCGATGTCCACCCTCCAGCAGCTCCAGAAGTTCATGGTTTGGGATGCCTGGGTACGGAGTCTTCCCCCGGGTCTCAATCTCCCACATGGTCACTCCAAAGGACCACTGACATAGAAACAGTTAAACTCTGGGTTCTGTACTCTTCCAAACGTAATAGTATAAAATGTCTGGACATTAACAAGCTTTTTAATGAGCTGCAGTGGTACTGACCACATCACTCTTGGTGGTGTAGATGGACTCAGAAAGGCTCTCTATGGCCATCCACTTGATTGGCATGCGTATTGCAACCTTCTGCCTGTAATAGTTATTGCTGCAGATCTGCTTGGAGAGGCCAAAGTCAGCCACACGGACGCACAGATCGTCACCCAGCCTGTGCATATGTGGGCGGATGTGAGGAAGTGAGAGAGAATGGAATAATTATCAAGAAAAAAAATTATACCGACCAAGTTTAGTTTGATACAAAGTGTTTTAGTTTGGCACTGCATTACAGAGCCTCCGTAACCAACTCACATGCAGTTGCGTGCCGCTAAATCTCTGTGCAGGAAGCCTTTGGAGCTGAGATATTCCATGCCTGTGGCAATGTCTACCATGAAACGCAGCAGGCTCTGATTAGGCACAAACTGGAATAAAGCAAAGAGATGAGGGCATCTTGTCATGTCCCTGACAATATATCTTCAATTAAAATGAACAATACAACAATCAGGCATAGTAGCAGAACAAATATTATTACTAATGATTCAAACAAAATCAAACAATAAAGTGAATTTCCTTCCAAAGCCCAAATATCTAATTTTATACCCAGGAAAATCTTTGACCTAAAATGGGCAATGTTCTGTTCTAATTTCTACCTTCCCATTATAATTAACCAGACACTCTGATGACACACCACTCTCTAAATTCTAGAGTCACTTTGTTTTTTTAGTTCCACTTCTCAAATCGTCCACCTCAAAACCCTTGACCATTTCACTTCCGTTGTAAGCCAATTAACACACTTCTGATCACAAAATCCCAATCTGCACCTCACCAATATGAATCAGTTTGGAAAGAAAATGACATCCCTAAAATGACAGCCGCTTTGCAAATCATCTTGGGAAAACAACACCCTCTATAGGGTTTAAAAGCAATGGTGGTAAATCCAGATTGCAGAATGACAATACCTAACCAGATATTTAAAATATGTTTTTTAGCAAATACACTGTAGAATATTTATATTATATATATGAACAAAATTCATGCATGAAAGGGTTAATCACATTAGCATTTTAATAGTGTGCCTCTTTGAGTAAAGAAGATAGCAAGGAAAACTGGGTGGACTTACTAGATATTAATATTCATATCAATGCCTATGTGACTAGATGTGAGGATCTGAGTGTGAGAGTGTGTTTGTGTGTGGGGGGCCGGGTGGGATGGGAGATGTGTGTGTGTGTGTGTGTACGTGCGTGATGATCACCATGGGAATGTCACCATAGCGGGTTGCAATGAGAAATCGGCGCAGGTCCCCATGCTTCATATATGGCAAGATGACAAGTGGAATGGGGACAGTAGAGTCCTGTTCTCTCTCCAGGGCGACACCTGGTGGGCAGACGGGACCACAAACACTAAGAATTTCACAGCAGTGACTCACGGAAAGTGGCCTCAGGTCCATCCATTTTGTCTGTAATCCATAATCTGTAATCTTGTGTGAAATGGAGCTGATAGAACCAGATTAGTACTGCTGCTTATTCACACACAAAAAGAAGACAGAGCTTAATGCTTAAATCCTTTTAGGCAATACTGCATGTGTCTTTCTCAGCAAAGTCAATCCCAAAATGCTGTTCAACAGGCAGGAGTTCAATGAATGTGTTTTCCTTTATAAATGTAGGTAATTTGCCTCTCTTGTGGCATTTTCTCCCCGGGGATGATTAGCAGCCTGGATGAATACCACATTTGTGTTGGTTAATGAAAAGATGTCATTATACAATTTACATTTATGCATTCTTTCAGAGCAACTTCCATCATTTACAGTCTAGCTGGAGCAACTTCAGGTTGAGGGTCTTGCTAAGGGGCTCAAATAAAAATATAAGTGCAAGCAGTGATTAAGGGGGCCATGCAGTTTGTAGTCTTATCAGTTTTTGATGAATCGAAGTGTATAGACGTTGAAAAATTACACGTTTCATCCTTTTATCTAGGGTGCCACCAACTGCCAGAGTGGTTTTTTTGCCTGAGTAGTGGGTGGGGTACCGGACCTACCTGCCAAATTTCATAGCTGTAGGTCTTACAGTTTTTTCTCCACAGCGCGTTTTAAGGCAGAAAAATAATAATAGTAATTTTTAAAAAATCTGCATGATTCCAATAGGGTTCCACGCAGTGGTTCCACTAGAATGACACCACACACAGCACACCATGCACCACAAGTCTGTGAAGGGCAGCTCTTTCACAGCACCCGGAGAGCAGTGCTTGAGGATGGTACTTTGTTTATGAGCTCCTCAGCAGTACCTTTACTGGTCCAGGACTTGAACCAGTGACCTCTAATCACTGGGCCAACTTCCTAACCTAACCTACCAACTGCCCCAACGGTGGTAGCGTAATGGTTAGGGAACTGGTTGTGTAACGGTTGGGGCAGTTAGAATAGGGAGTTACGATAGCAACTTCCTAGCTGTTACTCTGTCACCACTGGGGCAGTTGGTAGCGGAACAGTTATGCTACCAACTACCAAACAATTGTACAGGGGAGTTGGTAGCGTTGGATATTATACAGATAGGATGGAATCAGCATCTTTTGACTGCTTTTCTTTCGCATCTACGACCACTTAGTTAAACTCCAAACCACATTTCTAATATAACATAAGTTTTGCTCAAGTGCACCATAATTTAGGCAGTGTAATCCTTCAGTGGACAATTAATGTCAGGTAAATATTAAAATATCCAGTGTAACTTTCAGAATCTTGTAACCATGTACAGTTGGCTGGCATCAGGAAATAAATTAATATCAAAATTTATATGAAGTAGTACTTATATAAATATATTTTGTTGATTATCATTGGAATTTCATATGAGTGAGATACTTTGGAATTTGATAAACAAATTATACTTTACCAAGAAGTTTCACCACATTGTTGTGGTCAAAGTGTTGCATGATCTCTGCTTCTTTGAGAAAGGACTGCAGGTCATCATGGCTGTAAATTCCCACTACAAAAAAAATCAATGTTATATTTTGAATTAATCAAAATCCATTTAAACAACTGATAGAAACCATATTCACATACCTCTCATGGTCTTTACTGCCACTCTAATGCTGTCTCCCTCTTGAGGGGAGAATACACCTTCATACACTGCACCAAATTCTCCTAAATGAACAGTGAAACTCATGAGACTCTTAAAAACAAAACAAGGGTGCCATTCTTTATGATGAACACATTAGAGTACATAAATATAATAATATCTGATCAGTGTGGACTGGTCTTTTGGCTTGTACTCAGTACTCCAAAGAAAAAACAATTACCTTTCCCAAGCTCCTTGCCCAGGACGACTTTGCTGCGATCTACCAGCACATCTCTTATACCACACAGCAGTCTGTTACTTATAGCATCAAACACCTGACCTGAACCTAGAGAGAGAAATAGAGAAAGATAAGGTGATATTGGTCACAAATTCACAAACAGAAGCCTGATTTCATCTATAGAAGCTGACTATACATTTATCATGATGCATGATCATTTAAATAAAATCCATGACATCCTTACTGCTGGACTGCTGCTGTGGAAAGAAAGTTTCTTGAGCCACCGGAGCACGGTATGTTCGGATGTTGTCCTGATGTAGAATGCTGAGCTCCATATCAGGGTCTTCTCTATACCCATAATCCACCATTTAAAAAATACAATTTAAAAAAGCATCTGACTCCATCGTCAACCAAAGATACAATTCAGAAAAACTTCTCAACCCATATGAATGTCCTCAACAAAAACCTTTAAGATAAAGTCATATGATGTATTTTCTAGTAAATTGTTGTTGTTTTTATGCGACTTTATTCATTTATTTATTTACCTAAGTTTATTGTATTTGCGGAATACAAAGCAGAAGATGGTTGGTATCAGAAAGAGTAGCAGCAGAACTCCACACACCACACCTGCAAGAACTGCCATTCTGGACTGCCGCTCCCCCTCCTTGGAGGAAAATGTTGTTGCAGAGGCGGGAGGAATTAATACAGGTGTCTTCCCTGAAGATTTAAGATGCAAGATTATTTATTTGTCCCATACGCAGTATAAAGAACATGCAACATGTAGTAAAATAACTGCATGAAAGTGTAACTTTAGTGAAACTACAGTGAAATTGCTGCTGAGACTGTCCAATTAATTTTAAACAGCATGAAATTATGTTGATGTAATAAATTACATAGAGAAAAGAAAATGCTAACAAATACATAGTAAGATATTATATTAAAATTATAAACATGTCTATGTAACTGTGGAAATGTAATGTACAATGTCCTAAAATGGGTGTGTGTCAGATAGATATTGTTGTGTTCAGTTTGTCATCTAAAATCTTTAAAAAATATATTTGAAATGTTTAGTAAAGACCAAGTACATTTTAAAAACTTCTATAGTATGCTTGTAAGTGATTCCATAGAGTAAAATTGAAAAAATAGAGTGAACTAACTAAATGTCTTTTTAAGTGGGTTTCTGTATGCCTGCCACAAAATATGTGGCACAAACACTACTTCCAACATTACTCTGCTTCAGTATAGGTAAGGAATTGTCACTCACACACACTGACAGAATTTTCAGACCCAGGTATGCCCAGCATAGCAGTTATGTTATTTTTGGCTCTGACAGAGATCTGGTAGTTCATATGTGGATGCACTCCCATGATGTAGGCTGTTGTCTCGGTCAGTCCTGTTGCCTGTGGGATAATATATGTGCTTTCTACACATGGGACCCACACAGCATGAGATTCTCCTGTTTTCTGTTTACACTCCACATCATACATCACTTCTAATCTTCCACCCAAATCTGCCGGGCGAGACCAATTTACAAGCAAGGCTGTGTCATTTAAGTTGTGGAGGAGTATGTTATGTGGTGCTGATGGAGACCCTGTGGATAAGGAAATAGACAAAAAGAATATAAGATGCATGGTCATAGCAATATTAAATATCTTTGTTCAAATAATGGAGACACAGCATTGAGGTACAAAATTAAAAACAAACATTAATTAATAAGGCTCTTAATAAATACATTAAGAGTACAACACATACTTGTACAGCCCAGTACTAGCGGGTCTTCATGTAGACGAGCGTATCCATCGTCACATTTACATTCTGATGCACCTTCTGAATAAGTTCGGCTATTGGGTGGGCAAAGCTGGCATTGTTCACTGTCGATTTTAGGCTTGTAGTAGCCCAAAGTGCAAGCTGCTCATCAGCAAAAATTAACAATAAATTAGTGATAACATTTTAAACTGATTTGCTATGTACAAATGTAAGCAGAGTATGCAACACATCATGCAAATCAATCGCATTGTAATGAAAACGTTCTTATAGTCATACGGTGCTTTTTCTCCACCCTAAATCAAACATTATAAAATCAGACATTACTCTGCCCCTAAGTACACAAAACTTCTTAGAAACTACCTTGATCATTTCTCTCTTATTTCTCACTGGTTCTGTCACATAGTCATGGAGAAAGTTGGTACCTATTTAAACAGGATGTGGTTTAAATTAGATTTTTCAGTCAGAATTTGCTAACCTCAAGGCTTCCAGATAACCTGGTTGTTTCTGTGCCCCATACCAGCTTTTCCAAGGCACTGTTTTCAAAAACTTACACTTATTTGCTATGCATAACCCATTTCCTGCACATGTCTGGCAAAAGGTTATTTCTTTTAGCTAGACAAATGCTGTAAATATGTTTTGACTGAGGTAAATAAATGTAAAAATCCATGTCTTGATTTATGGATTTGCTGTCACTCTTCTGGCTAAAACGTAATTAGCTAGCTGAATAAAATAAAGAACCAAAAGAAGTAATGTCTGACAGGAATCTATTTTTTGCTGATTTGCAGTCATGTCCAGAAGAGAAGGGTTTCATTTTAGGGTCTGGTTTTGCTTAAGTCTATTTCTGACTGGCAATGAAATGACCAAAAACATCTTTACCAATCTTTACTCATTCATGCATACATTTTGATTTACAGATTCAGTTTATTTACTTGATCTGATCTAAATAGAAGATGTTTGATATGATTTAAATAAGTATGCACTCAACTGGACATAATGAAAAAGGGTTAATGATCAGTTAGAGACTACCTGACATTATCTTATCACCAGTCCAATATGTAACTGTAGAAAATGCAACTACAGGCCAACAAAAATCTAGATTTGTTAATAAAGTCTCTTTATGGAAAGATCTCTACATGCCATGGTATACCTGTACTAAGCTTACAGGGGACCAAGCAACATTTAATTTCAAGTGATAAGCTTCAAAAACATCTGCCAAGCATGGGCATGTCATCATACCTTTGCAACTATCCCCTTCAGGTTGGTAACCAGCTCCACAGACACAGAACCCTTGCTGTAAACCCCAGTGACCATTGAACAGACAATCCATCCTTGGGGGGGAAATTTCTTCAGCCCCATCCACACACTGGCCTCTGCTCAAAAACGATCCTGCTGAGGTTTCCCCAAAACTTGTGTGGTTACCCATAAATCCAGGGCATTTCATGTAGAAGACTCGCACAGAGGAAATTAGCATACATGATCCACTGTAGGAGAAGCCCAGGTGGAAGCCGCGTCGTGAAATCTTTCCCAAACTAAGACCCTGAGTGTGATTCAAGTATTTTTTCACTTCATTTATTTGTGGAAATGGCTGAGGTGGTGCAACATCAATTCCTCCTTGGCCCCATCTTATTCTTTCCACAGGATGGTCAGACTCCAGTAACTGGACACTAAGTGGGATTTGGTCATTCTGAGCAAAAAACAGGTCCAGCAGCAGCTCATGGGCATCCTTCTTGGAAATCCATTTAGTCCAAAATCTTTTTGGTTTGTTTTCAAATGTCGAATCACATCCTTGTAAAACAGGGTGTTGAAAATTGTATCCCAGCTTCATGTTTATTTCACGCCACTGAAATGATATCAATCACAAGTTCCAAATTCCAATACACTGCTACTGAAATCATTTTTATTCATTTTTGGGCTTTGTGGGGACATTTGAGAGGTCCCTGTGAAGAGAAATGACTATAGAAAATGTGCATGTTTTATTTGAGGAACTAAAAGATGTAAAAGATGTGCATTTAGTTACTGAGGTTAAGGTTAGGTTTAGGGTTAGGAATAGCTGTAGAATTATATACATCTAGTCATTATGGGAGGCTATGAAATGTCTCCACAAAGATAGTTGTACAAGTTTGTGTGTGTGTGTGTGTGTGTGTGTGTGTGTGTGTGTGTGTGTGTGTGTGTGTGTGTGTGTGTGTGTGTGTGTGTATGTGTGTACTTACAGCTTTTTGTGGATCAGATGTTCCTAGTCCAGGTGTCTTCTCTGAGGTAGAATCATATATCTCCTCTGACATAGTGGATGATATAGTTATATATTTTTTAAAGTTATATGTTATTTTAAGTTAGTTATCATGTTTGTCTGAAACTATTTAGACTCATATCTAAATAAATAAACTCTTTAATATATGCATATGTTCTTTTTTACATTTATATTTAAAAATCTTTAATATATACACTTTGATGTAGACATAGAAAACATATCACCTTTATTGAAGCTTTTGTACTACATATAATATTCAAAAGATATTGTCAGAAGTTTGAAAAGATGAAATCACAGCTTCGTACCTCGGATCGGAGTTAATTGCGCAGACGTGCTGGAGAATAGAATTGAAAACAAGAACGACAACAAGCACTGAATCATAACCATGTCCATATCCAAGCCTGAGTCTGTGTTATAATGGCAATTTTCACACAATTACAAGCATATTATGTTTACTCCGACATTAACACTGTCCCACTGCCCCGCTTATTATAGCACATCAGTACACAGCCCGCAGTTCCCCAAATTCTGGACTTGCTGTTTGGAACAAATACGCGCCTCCCCTCAAGCTGCCTGGAGCTTTAACCTGGTTCCCTTTAACTGTCACATTCTGACCTTCCAGCTGATTTACCAGCACTAACTCCAGCCTGAAATACGAGTTTATTCAGTCTCTTTGCTTCATCTGTGGGCGGGATGTTTACAACATAGCGTCAGCAAACACGTTATACTAAAGTTAGTTTTAGCTTCCATTAGGTTCCTTTAGAAACAAACAAGTGCCTCACATATACAGCACCTCTACATACCATATATGGGTTCCACTTTGGTCAGTTATTATGTAAACACAATAGAATTCTTAATACTTTACTAATTAATATTAATAAGTTAATTAAATTAAATTAATATTAATTAATAATTAATGTATTGGTTAATATTAACATCCATTCATATATAGTGGATATATTTCATAGGTTTCATTAAAGGTCAAATGAATTTCATAATGTATTATTAGTCATCCATTTCGAAACTTTCCAAAACTTAGCAGAAAATAATAGTTGCTTACGACAGGGGCATTTGATACACTATTAGAAATTAATCTTTCACTTCTTTTTTTCTTCTTCAGTTTCACAATTTCCATAGTCATAAGACAAGAACTTCCACTTTTTTCTCATGACAAATAATTTTCTTTATAAGAGGATATGACAAGAATCAACATGTCAACACAAGCACATCTGAAGAAATCCATTCACATCTCTCAAAAAAAATTAACCATCAGTGCAGAGGTGTCATTGTGAAATCTTATTAATTTGTTAAAATTACCAGGCATGTTAGTGTATTTCTAGATATTATAACATTGTTATCCCTCCTTCCTCCAAAATTATTGTTAACAGTAAAAGGTTGAAAATGCTATGTTTTATGGCATGTATATTGATATTATGATGTATATTGATAATTGAACAATGAGTTATGTTGGGTTCTGTCTTAGCCTTGCTACAATACTGCCATGGGAAGAAACACAAAAATGATTACGTCTAAAAATGATTAAAAGCATAATAATTGTGTAAAAACACCTGCATAGCAACCAATCAGAAATAATGGAAAAAGAAAATGCTGTATCAAAAACAGTTTGGTATAACGTATTGGCAATGAATTTGAAGAAATAAGTAATAAGGTAGATTGCATTCCTGACATACAATAAACAAGTGTATATTTAATGTCACCATTAATGGGACTCACCTCACCGCACCTTATCTTTAACTCATTTTTGAATGTCTGTTTTGAATTTTCTCTGAACACTTTTATGTTTTTGTTTAACCTCTTTGTAACCAAAATTTCATTTTCTGTACGGTCAAGTACGATGACATTCTTGAACTTCCAGCTCATTTTAAAAGCATGTACTCTATCCAGTTGTAACCCTGTTGTAAGAACATGTTCACAGACATAGAATCAAGAAGTTCGGTCTTCTTGCTGATTCTGCACATTGTCCCATTTAGGGCAAATTGTGAAACTCTTGAGTTTCTGCTACCGTCTTTGTTTCCTGACTGATTTAACCACAAAAACATTCAGGAAAGTATAAATATAGTGGTCAGCTGTGAGATGCTTCACTTCCCCTTTTGGAATGCTGAATTATGATGCTTCACTGAAGTATCAATTTGGCATGAAAATATGCAGCATGAAACATTTTCATAGTCTAGTTTTCTTCTCCAAAGTGGATGAAAAACTACAAAACATATTCTGATACCTGGCTCCCTGTTAAAATACCTGGAAGAAAGTGACTTAAATAAAAATGTACTTACCATGTATTTTCAATGTAATTTATTAAAAATTGAAACTGTATTATGTGAATATATTCTCAGCTCTTGTAAAGAATACATAACAGTAATGTTTTCTATGACTGTAAAAGATAAAAGTTTTTTAAGTCATACTCCAAACACATCACATCAGGAAAAGAAATGTAATACAGCAGATTCACCATGTCTATGGCATTTTATTTTTCAGGGCAGACTTAAAACAGTGCAATTCAAAAAGGTGCAGAATGTCAGTTAACAAGAAATCACGTCACGGTGCAGAGGCAGACAGCAACCTGACGCATGACCTGCATTAACAGAATGAACTCAGCAGCACACACATTCACACAGCAACACATACATTAACTCTTTTCTCTACCAGTAACATGGGTGCGACGTAATACTGCCTTTCAGGAACTTGTGAGGAAATACATCCCTGCTGAGTTGATGACTCAACGTTTTCTGCTGCGCAATATGATGCATTTATGTCGCCTGACAAATAATGGCACTAATGGTAACCTTCAAAAATACTGTGAATGAAAGACTAAAAGGTGCTCTTTTCATATTCGACTAATATGGTGTATTATACATATTTCTACAGCTGAATAATATTGCTAAAAACATAATTCAAAATAACATTAAATTAATGTTAAAACCTTTTAAATACAGTAAGTGCTCTTAATGAGCTACCAGCCAAATAAAAGCAGTCTCAGAACCAGTGGGTATAATAAATTATGGCATCTCTCACATTTTCATTTCTGATTTTAGAAACCATTTACTAACCACAATCAAGAAATTAAAAACAATAGGCATAACTTTATAACTATGCAAACCTGACCAATCAATACAAGTGTGGAGTGTTTAGCTTTCTCGATCATTTCCCTCACATTTTCAGTGTCTGTGTAGTACTTTGTCAGAAACTGTCTCTTGAGAAACACCAGAATGTCCAAAATCAGATTGGGCAACATACAGTTTCACGAAGAAACAGTATATAGTCTTCATCAATATTAAATATATTCTAGTCAAAAAAAGATTTCTTATTCAAGACAAATATTAGTTTATAACAATTACGTCCTGATGTCTGATACCTCCCTGTTACGTGTCTGCAGGAACACAGGCAAACATCACTCCAAGGCAACAAATGTGTAAACAGCATTTTGACTAAAATACATGTGTCTAAACTTAAAAAATACAGTCTTGCACATTTCTAAACATATACATTTGAAAGCAAACTATTATCTGTTTCAGTTGCTTCCCAAAGTTCTAATATGCAGCAAAACATTTTTATAAAATGTGGTAAAGTCTCAGATCTATTAAAAACTACTAATTTAACTTTATGATACATAACAAAACAAAAAGAAACCCACCTCCCGCATTAAAAACAATCCGTTCTGATTTCTCATGGAATGAGGGAGAACTTCTCCCTCTCTTTCACAAATCAACCCCACTGGAGGGGAATAAGACAGCATCCAGACTGCTTCTCGGCTTCCATTCTGATCTTGTGTTCTTCACCGACATCTTACATGCTCTAGCCAGAGTATAGATTTGGTTGAATTAGGGATTCCTCACTTTTGACCTTCTCTACGGACTGCAGTACTCTCACTGTAATACACACTTCTCTTTCCGACTGCTGTACTTCCTACGTCTCTGCTCCAGACCTCTTTCCAAACGCTCGTCTTCTTCAAGAGCTCTACAGATGTGAAAACAGAGAAAAGATGTATGATATGGTCAGTTTCTGAGCAAAACTGGCTGATTGATGAAAAACTGATTTCCAGACGATGAGGTCACGTGACTACTACAAGACAAGGACCAAAATAAAACAGATTTTCTTTCACTTTCTAGTAACATATAATGTCACACATTCGCACAGAACTCACACTCTTTCTTTGGCATCCATGTCATGGACCAACTCATCTCTCTGGTTTACAAGAGAGACCAGCTCCTGTAGCAACAGCTGCTCCCTGTTTTTATGGGCCTGAGTTTTCTGCCATTCTACAAATTGAAAGACAGAGAGTCATGATGTACTAATGTTCCGTAGGTTTATTTAAAAACATACGTTTGAGAATCTGAGGAAGAAAAACAACCACGTTTTAAACATCTTAATTGTAATTTCGATGAACTTGTCCTGAAATTCTAATGAAAAGGGCATTTTTAAAAAAATATTTAATGGGCGGCACGGTGGCGCAGTGCTTAGAGCTGCCGCCTCACAGCGAGAAGGTCTTGGGTTCGAACCCCGGGCACGGCCGTATGGTCCTCCTGTGTGGAGTTTGCATGCTCTACACGTGTTCGTGTGGGTTTCCTCCAGGTACTCCGGCTTTCTCCCGCAGTCCAAAGGCATGCGATATAGGTTAACTGGTGACTCTAAATTTCCCCCATAAGGTGTGATTGTGTGAGTGTGTGTGCCCTAAGGTATGTTGGCGTCTGCCCAGGGTTGGTCCCCGCCTTGCGCCCATCAGCTCCCGGGATAGGCTCCGGTCTCCCTGCGACCCCAGCTGGGATTAAGCGGTTCAGATAATGAATGAATGAATAAACTAAATAATTTAAAGGTTGCTGTCAAACAATTGTGAAGCATAATGACAGATTTTCTGGCTTATGTTCAATTAATATGAGGGTTTTTGAGAAAATATTATATAGCCATTTGGTCTTCTGGGATATTTGTAGCTTGCAGCCATTATATATTTAATATATATATTTAATGAAAGTGCACCAATCTAGCAAAGGATTCTTTCAATGTGGTAGAGAATAAAACCCATCAAAAACTGAATATTCATAGAAAATGTATATTATGGGCCAATTTCTCAGTCGAGGATTAAGCCTAGTCCTAGACTAGCTTTGAGTTTAAATGATAAATCTCCATTGGTACTACAATTAAGTCCAAGACTAGGCTTAATCCATGAAGAAGAAACCAGGCCATAGTCTACTGTGTACAATGTTCTAGCAACAGTATATTAATTTTTACAGTTACGTGAAACCCTGCCGTCTTACCCTCTACAGCCATGAGATCTCTAAGCTCCCTCTTCAACAGTTCAAACTTCCTCTCCAAATCCTGTTCCTCTTGCCTGGTGGGAATCCAATTGAACATGATTTTAAATTAAATTCTTACATACATTTATGGGTACTTAGGTTTTCATCAGTGTTCATTTGAGTTTTTATCAGCAGCATAACAACTGTCAACACTCACAGTAGCTGGAGATGGTCTTGTCTTCTGATCAGTGCGTTCTTCTTGTTAACTAATGTAAACCACTCCTGGATCAATTTCTCTTCCTCAAGACGATCATTTCCTACAGAGACAAGGGCTTGCACATTTTATTTAGAATGATGACCGAATGCTGGGAACCATTCCTGGATGAATTGGACTTTTTTTTGTGTTGAAATAAGATCGCAATCTTAATTTGACTGTGTCAGCCTTTAATAACCATCCGTAGGACATTGACAACAGTCTTTTAGATTTAAATGACATATTATTACCTATTACAATTACTAGAATAAACTGTCTTTTATTCACTCTCATTTATTCACTCACTCATTCACTTAAGCCAAGCCTATCATATCCAAGCCTGTCAAATAAAACAACATAAAACAATAAAACAAATTCCTTACCAGTCTCCATAAGTAGTCTTAGTTTTTTCTCCACTTTGGCAGCTCTCTGGTCTATCTGCCTCTGTTCAGTTTCTAGAGCCTGTAGCTCACTCAGTACATACTGACTGACATCCTACACACACCCATACATGCACACACAACATTAAGGGTGAAACTAATCACTTAAAGGGATAGTTCATATGCAAAACATCTCAGCACAGTAAAACGTAAAAATGTGAGAACATTCTCAAACTACATACATGCATTTATACCATGAATGTTTGAAGCTGTAATTAAATCAAGAAGCAGCAAATATACATTTTGAAAGATGTTTGTCTACAGAGTCTCAAATTTATATTTAGGGCCATTTTAAACATCAGTTAGAAACCATGTTTTATTTTAATATTTTATGTTAATTATTTTTAAATGTGAAAACTGACCTGGTAATCCCCAGCTGCTCCTTCTTCACCGGACTCTACGTTTTCAGCTAAAATTATGCGCACAGACACATACACACGCAAATCATTACAAAATCCCAGCAATGGTTAGTATATTTTAAAATATTTAACAACTAACCAAATGTCATACCAATTGCATAAAACAATTATAAATCTTTCCAGGCAAATTAATCTACAGTAGAGTTGGTGACTTCTTGACAAGTTTCCCATCAGGCCTGGTGTTTTAATACCCTAGTCTGGGTGTCTACTAAATTTAATCTAAAAAATTACCGCAAAACGTTTTAAATATATCAACACAAAACTTCTGTGATTAAGCTGACACGGTCACATATAATTTTGCATCTGGAGTTTAAATGAGTCATGCAATTTTTGCCCGGTTTTCTACATAGAAAACATTACGATTTTTGAGAAGATAATTTGCTTACGTGATCCTGATCGCCTTTTGGCTGTTCCAGCATCAGCACTTTCCGGTGAACTCTGTGTAAACAGACAATAAACAAGGAAGCTGTAATAGGCACAATATAGGTCAAGTCAACAAATCTCATAAAGAGACACAGGTCCCACCCAGTTACATCACGTCTTGGAAAGTGACCAAATGTGGTTTGGGCATCTGATAAGGTCACCCCCTGTGAAGACCTTCTGGGAGGAGAAACAGGCGCTGGCCCAGGACACGCTGGAGAGATCATATCTGTCTGCTGTCCTGGAAGCGCCTTGAGAGGAGCTGAAAGAGACTGCTAAGGAGAGGGAGGTCTGACCAAACTTACTTACTCTGTTGCCAAGGCAACAGGGCCCACAGTATGCTGTTAGATTGATGGATAAACACAACTCTCTTTGTAACGTTACTTTTAGTTATTAGTAAGACCAGGGGTGTACAGAGGCCTTGTCATCTGGAACTTGTAGTGTCCTCCTGAATGTAATTGGTCATTTAAATAATAAAATCTTTAGTTCTACATGTACACACATTTACAGTATACGAGTGTGGGAGCTCAAACAGAAGACTGTCTCATTTTTGGAGCTACTTGAGAAAGATGGCGATTTTCCTGAGCTGAGTGACACAGACTGGCTTTGTGATTTAGCTTTTGCTGTGGACATACTGACACACATGAATGAGCTGAACGTGAAGCTACAAGGGAGAGACCATTTTGTGCATGAAATGTACACAAACGTCAGGGCCTTGAAAACCAAGCTAGCTTTATTCTCAAAACAAATGTCAAACAAGTCATTCGCTCATTTCCCCACACTGGCTATGCTGAAAGAGGCCCCTCGACATGTGAAAAAATACTGGAAATCACTGGACGACCGGCATGGAGAATTCTGCCGTCGGTTCTCTGATTTTGGAAAAATTGACAAGTCACTTCAGCTGGTGTCATGTCCCTTCACACAAGACCCTGAAACAGCGCCACAGGAGTTGCAGTTGGAACTGATTGATCTCCAAGAGGAGGAGGGAGCTGCTTCTGAGTCTTGGTTACTTTCAATTAATATGTCCATATTAAATCCATATGGGAATTATTGGTCGATGCCGATATCCAATATTTTTCATGCTTATATCTGCCAATCCTGATAAATGAGGAAGGCGGAGTCCAGCGCGAGTGCAGGAAGAATTGAGCGCATAAAGATATATTTTTCTCACCACTGCACGCTCAGAATTTTGGCATAAAAATAATGTCATAATTCTGACATTTCTAATTCAGTGCCAGGTCAGGCGAACGTGAAAGCGGAGTGGAGCGAGGATGGAGCATTTTGAGCATAGTGCACAACATTTTAAGAAAAAGTCATCTCCCGCCCGATGTGGTGTACCAAGACAAGCAGGGCGCGAGTGACACTCCATATGCACTACCTAGTGCGTAAGCTACAACCCCGGCTATTTGCTGAGAGGCATAGGAAAGTATGATAAGTGCTCCTTACCTACCATACTATTAAGTCCTCCAGTATGCAACTCGGGACAGTCCATGTGCAAGCTCATATTCGCTAAGTGAGGCAAACATGCAATGTGTGCGAAGGCAGAGTTGAGCGCGTAAAGACAAGAGATTTTGTTTGCGAACATTCCACTGCATGCTCAGAATTTTGCCACAAAATTATGCCATACATGTTAAGACAGAAGGTGCGGGCCGTATAAAATTCAACCTCAGACCTTGGACATGCCTGGCACAAGCGCTACCATTCCAATGTACAATAAATGCGTCTGAACATATGGGGCAAATCTAAGCATCGGTCTGGGCAATTATCGGACGATTCCGATAACATTGTGCATCCATACTTTCAATGTTTCATACAATTTACCTCAGAGAGACATTTCCTCATAAACTGTCACCCCTAAACATATGTAAAGCTACTTTGTGGCAATGTCTGTTTCAAAAAGTTCTATACAAATAAATGCAAAAATATTACTGAACTTAGTGTACCATACACCCAAAGTAACATCTACTGCCAGAAGCTGACACTACATTAAATGTGCAAGACTTTCATGACTTAACCTTATCTTGTCTATATGAGGAGACTAGAATACAGTATATGGAATATAAGAATTCTGATACTGCTTGTGCTTTGCATTGACAAGTATGAACTTTTACCTCTGCTGCTATGTCCTTCTCTGTCAGTTCAGCCTCATCTAATGAATCGCCCCGCAACTGGGATCGCCGCTTCTTCACCAAATCCGCATCCTTGAGGTGGGAAAAGCCCTTGGTGGATGGAACATGAGTCCTTGGCGGGGCCACCGGAGCTGCTCCTGTGCTTCCAGGCTGGCTCACCTTTGGAGTCCGCTTGGTTCGAGGTGGAGGCAGTAAACCTCCATGGCTATCTGTGTCTTTCTTGACCCCTGTGTCAGAGGTGTTGCCATTGCTCTCCTGGGCCTGGAGCCGCTCAGCACAGTAGCGTACAGCAGCTTCAGGGTCTGCTTCTGGAATTTTCTCTCCCACGGCATAGCTGGACTCTCTGCTGTCCTGTTCGATCTGCACTACGCTGAGCTCCTGGCCAGTGAAGTGAGTTCGGATCTGATTCAGGTAAGTCATGACGATGAGGCGGTCAGGCACAGGCAGCAACACCATGTCAGACGGCTCCATCAGCCTGGAGATGCCCAGCAGAGCAAAGCCATCAAAAGCCTAGGAGGATTAAAGTGAGCAAGGGTTAGAAGGGAATGTCTTGACAGTAATACTTAAGTAAATATAACCATGAAATAGCTCTAAAAAGAGTTATATTAGTCTAAAGTCTGAATTGTAATCCGAATATCCTAATTTTGACTTTACATTAGGGACTTAGTCGTTATGCTGGCGTGACGTTAAAATGATCAACAAAAAATAATTCAGTGACTCTCAAAAAATATTTTCTTGACATGACAAACTGCACAGCCATTATGAATTTTGTATCAAACTGTGAACAAACTATAAATAAAGCAACCTTCAATGCCAAGCGGAATGCAGCCGTATCGACTGCATCAGGTGAAAAAGTAAGTGATTATTTGTCATTGTGAACACGCCACAGTTCAACACAGTGCACCACAACGAAATGTGACCTCTGCATTTGACCCTGAACAGGACTGTACCATCAAGTTTCTGATCATGGGGCAAACGTCCTAACCGACTGCCCCGTCTTCTGAATTACTGCTTTTTGGTTGGTCAAATTGCGGACAAAAGAACAGAGGGAAGTGTCCGCACTCTAACAATGCAAATCAGATGCAAACCAGTGACACCTGGGAAATCAATGAGGTGCAAGCACTCTATATATTTGGGTAGAAGGTAATATTCATCAGGAATCTCTGTTCAACATCAAACTCTGTGAGAAATGCACAGAGTTTCCAGGACAATGCATGGAACATGAAAACGTGCTACACCTTCTCTGCCATCTCAATAGGGTTTAGGTATGTTTTGTTTCTTGGTGATATTATTGCGCCCATAAGTTCCCGGGATAAGCTCCGGTCCCCCACGACCCCAGTTGGGGTTAAGCGGTTCAGATAATGAATGAATGAATGAATGAATGGATGAAATGATACTTGGGGTCATTGGTAGATTAAACAGTGATGTCTACCATCACTGTAAATTGAAAAGAGAGTACCTTTTTATTGTTCTGCTTGATGTCATAAGGGTCCAACATTTCATAATTCCTAAGTGAAAGAAAATTACGCAACAATAAGATATTTTATTTCATTTGATCATTTTGCATCACTTTAAAAACAACAATTTAAGCACTTACACTTTGTCAGGGTGAAAATGATGGAGAATGGCACAAAAAGCAAGACCATTTCTCCATGAAGTGCTGAAGTTTGTGATCTTCACTCCCTTGTAACCTTGTGTGACATTCTGACACCACTCCAGTAGAGACTGGCTTGAGTCTACCAGGCTCACCATCTGGTATTAAAAAAGACAAAACATTTAAAGTGGTACTCAAAATGGCATTAATTACAAGAATAATCGTAGTCCTGTACCTCTGCCTCACTGGATGCAGCAGCGCTGTCTGGGGAACTGCTTTGACGGTCCATGACTTCTGTGTCCGTTTTCCTCTTACTGCGAACAGGCACAAGTGGCTCATTAACGGTTATATCTTGATGGCTCTTTTTATCTGTGGGGGATGTGGTGCTGTCTGGGAATGAGTCACTTAAAGATTTCTTCACACGGGGCACTGGGACAGGTTGACTCAAGAACTCTCCTGCAGGATCATGTCTTTAAAAAAGAAAATCAAAGTGTTTGGTTACTGTTGTTTTATTATTTTAGTTCAAAAATAAAAAGACAATGAGCCAAGCCAACAAATTATATGAGTGTCAACTATTAAAAATCTAATGTTACGTATCCTCCATAATTTCTGAAAGAATAGTGCATAATGTATTGTAAACAAACAGGTAAATCAATTGACAATTTTATTCTTTACCCACACCATTGACTTCGGCCGTAGTTCCTTTAGAACTCACCTCTTTAAATCAAAGGTAACAGAAGTCTCATCTAAGTTAACTGTGTCGAAATGAACCTTATCCTCTCCTTGGTCTTTCTCATCATGCTTCACCTTTGTTCCTACATCCTGATTTTTCTCACCGTCACTCTCTTCCTTGTCTTTCACATCAACCTTACGTTGAGGAACACAGACTATTTTAGCGTTGCCCAAAGTTGCAGTCCTGTCAGCCTCTGTAGTTGTCTCTTTATTGAGAGTGTCTACAAAATCTTGTGTACTCTCTTTATTCACAGTGGAGGGAAGCTCTGATACTGTTCTCTCCGCTTGTAAAGTGCTCTCAGAAATTATATCTGGGGAAACGTCGTACGGTGTGGAAATGTTGTCACCTGAGAAGGTACCACTGAGTCGTTTCTTAGAGCGTGGAACGGGAACAGGTGGGGATGGTTCCTTTTGTCCTTGATCAAGAAATATGGAAGCATCAGAAACTTGGAGCTCCTCCATAAAGGAGCCACTGTAGTGCTTCTTCACACGTGGACGTACAACAGGTACATTTATGAGACCCTCCACTTTGCGCTCTTCACCAGCATCAAATGTAGTTTTTGTGAAACTCTCAGAATGTGATAAATCTGACATTTGACTTTTTGCCTTCATTTTACTTTCTCTACCACTTGCTCTCTCACGTTTGGGAGCAACTAACTCCTTGGTTTCTCGAATCTGTCCAATATCCTGAACATGTGGATCTGATGACCGTTCTTCTTTAGAAGGCACAGATGGAATGCTTTCACTTCTTGTGCCATGCTGCTGTGCTATCATTTCCTGAGGAGATTCTTGTTTTGGCTGTTTGTCTTTGGCAGATGTGTCCATCCAGTCACTGGATATTTTTACTTTAGCTGCTCCGTATTCCAAAGATACACCTGGCACTGTGCAGTCGTCAGGAAAAGAACCACTAAGGCGCTTCTTAACCCGAGGCATTGGGACAGGTAAATCATCTGAACCTTGGGAAGGGTTTTCAACCGTGGAGTCCTGCTCTGTAACTGCAGGAAGGTTATTTGAAGATGTGGCCATAATAGCCTCATGACCAGAGCTGTCTACCTGCTTAGCCTCCTCAATGGACGCAGAAATATTTGATTGCATGCTCTGGTATATATTTTTCTTGCTGCAACAAGGTGGTGCAACTGTTGAGGTGGAAAAGGCAGTGATGGGTTCTGGATCACCACTGGCTTGTATCTGGGTGACATCTTGTAGACTGTCTTTTCTTCTATTACGTTGTGGTGGTACAGATTGGTGGGATGTTGAAACAGAGGTCTCCTCATTCACAGTCTCTGTAGGTTTTTGTGGGGAGGTTACAGGCAAAGCTGTTACCTGCTGTCCGGGTAAGTTGGCAGGATGGGTGAGCACAGACACCTCTTGATAACTATGATTCTGTGTCCTTAGGAACAAGAATGCAAAATCACATCTTAAAAAATATCATAACTGAAATGACACATTAACCTATCAGCTGAACCAAATATTCACACCAATCACCAACAAATCCACACTTTTAGCCACTCCCAATAGAGAGTCATTTCAAAAACATCAAAACACTTAGACAAGTTACAATTCATGCACTCCACATTTTATTAAACCTGTAGTTCCCTTAACATTTAATACAATAATGGTAAAGTGCTTGATGGATGCAAAAATACAAGAAAAAAAAAACAAGCCAAGACAAAAATAAAATGAGGGACAAAGACAAAGGTAAAGGCAGCTTTGGAGTTAGTCTCTGAAGTCCAAACAGCTTGTAAAGTACAAAAACATACTAAAAAGAAATCCAAAGCGCAAAAAAGCCATGCTTACACTCCAAACTGTGCTCACCCCTTTTCTACTGAGAATGATGTTGACGAAGTTGCTCCCAACGTATCCTCAGATGCCTTATTTGACTGCCGTTCTTTTGTATTCCTATTAAAGTTGAACAGATGCTCTTTCAGGGATGTTGTGGTATCTTTTGCTGAAGTGCTTCCCTCTTCTTTGGTGATCTCATTTAGGTCAGCCTCTGTTAGTGGAGGCCACTTCTTCATCAAGCTGTACTCCCCATCTTCGGTAAACCAACTTTCTACGTATTTTGAGGACAAAGTGGAATCAGACTGACTGCCTGTCAAGCGCCAAATTTGTGGCTCAAGCATTTTAGGCAAATCGACATCTTGAGACGATGATAAAGGTGCTGGATTCTGTTCATCTGCAGGCATTTCAGGAGGTTCACATGGAACTTCCTTTGGTAATTCTGTGATGCTGTCTTCTGGATCCAATGAAGAAGACAGGTCGCCAACAGTGAACTGACCACCGGTAACAGCTTCAGAACCAGAGGGCTGCAACATGGCAGCTACAGTCTCATAACTAAAAGAAAATGATCGTATTTGTGGGATAAAAGAAAAGAATAAAAGAATAAAACAGGTTGAATTTATTTTAAAATGTGTCTAACAATATTAGCATAACACAAATTCTCTGAAATCATATATAGTCTAATTAGATGAGTGAGTGATTTGTCATTGTTAACACACCACAGCACACAATGCACCACAACAAAATGTGACCTCTGCATGTGACCCATCCATGAAGGAGCATTGGCCAGCTTTGGCAGATCCCGGGGAGCAGTGCTTGGGGACGATACCTTGCTTATGAGTAACTCAGTGGTACCTTTACCGATCTGGAACTTGAACCAGTGACCCTCCGATCACCGGTCCAACTCCTTAACTGTTACGCTACCAACTGCCCCAAGCTGCTACTCAGTCATCCGTTCCTGTATTATTCTCTTGAAACTTGTCATGATCAGTATTTCTGAATTTTAACCTTTAGACCAGTATCAGCTTTATTAAAATACAGAATTTCAAACAGTCAGTAGTTTCAACAGGCATTGTTCACAATGAGTGCTGCAATAATGCATGTTTTATGTGCAGTTAATAAAAAGGAATGTTCACAAGCACATGTATACACATGTACCGACTGAACCCACACCAGGACTCCATGGAGACATCATCATGAAACCAACTGGGATTGGACCCTATGGACCTCTACTGAATTAGCAGCACAATACTGAACTAATTTCAGCTTAATGTTGCTGAGAGATTCCTGCAAGTGGCCCAGCAACAACCCAGGATTCGGAATATCCCTTGGACTATTTTTGTATCTTTGCTTCTTTAAATAACTAACAACTCATCTTGAACTATTGCTTGTTGTGCATTAAATGTTCGTGCGCTTGGTCACCCAGAGGAGGATGAGCTCCCCCTCCGAGTCTTGGTTCCTCTCAAGGTTTCTTCCTATTAGAGGGAGTTTTTCCTTGCCACTGTCGCCTCAGGCTTGCTTGTTGGGGGGTTTAGACCAGTTATATGTAAAGTGCTTTATGACAATGACTGTTGCTAAGAGCGCTTTATAAAATAAATTTGAATATTCATACAGGATCATTTTTACCTGCTAATGCAGTCTTTAAAACATGCATAAAATGTCGTAAAGACTCAAATTCCAGGTGTTTTCTGGTTAAACCTAATTTAACCTACTACACATGCAACACTTAAATAAGGTCTGTGAGGTTCATACCCAGATTTAACCATAACAACACTGACAAAACAGTTTTGGCATGCTAGAAATGCGCTTACCCTTTGTGAAAGACACCAACTATAGTTTGCACAAGACCTGAGGACCCTTCTTTTTCAGATGAAGGATCCTCTGCCTCCAGTACCTCCCATCCAGAAGTTATATCTGTCTCTGAAAAGTCTGCGGATTCATGGTTTTTGTCTGAAGCTGAAGGCTCCACAACTTCCTCCAGGGACTGCTTTGCTTGTTGAGGACTTCTGCTAAGGGGTGGACCACTATATCAGATGTTTTGATAGAAACTAGTGCAACGTGTGTTTTTCCTCATAATGCAAACATGGAAACCACAGCACACAACGAACACTAGAAAATAAAGTTGCTTCAATCCCAACTTTTCCCTGCCATTACTGATCCAAGCAAATGAACTCAAGGTGCTGGCAAACATGGAGAATCAATAGTAACAGAATAACAGCAATAACAAAAGTTAAGAAGAAAATGCACACATGCAACTAGGAGTAGAAGTACTGCCATTTTCTAACTCCCTGTCCACAGGCTTTATCTCTTCACTTCTCAATAGTCAAATTTGATTTAGTGTCTTCCTTTTCACACAAACAGGCTTTTAATTAAACAATAGTTGTATCACCAAAGGTGGAGCAAAATGCTATCAATGATCCAATTCCAATGCCTTTTGGCAGTATGACAAACTTCAAACACAATATTGAACATTGAAGCGATAGTGGTGTTAGAATTCATCCTCTAAATGCATCATTGGTGTCACCACTGCAAAATATCTTTATAAAAGCACCAAAGACTTATGGACTTATGCATAACACGCCAACAATTAGGATAAAATGAACTTCCAATTGGTCCAAAGTGGAAAATGTTAGAACAAGTCACAAAAAACTACCTGGTGCAAATATATCACTGCAACCCATGCTATGACTCACCCCCAGGCTACGGACTTTTCTTTTGACTTCTCTAGAGGATTATCTTTAAAAAGACAAAGAAATCATGTCCATTCTGATGTCAGTAGACACTGCAGTATGAAACACCACATTCTGAAAGCACATCTTACCAGATTCTTTAATGTCCATTGCTAGATCCCATTGAAGTATCTCATGATGAGCAGCACTTGGTTCAGTTACGGACAATGTTTGGGTTTGGGCTGGACAAGTCATTGATGTTGCATTCAGACTGCTTTGTAAGAATTCAAGAGGAGTTGCAAACAGTGAAGGAAATCCAGAAATGGATGCTGCCTTTGGGCAACAGGACACAAAAGCAGACATATTTGTGTAATCTTCACAAGAGGGAATAGCTGTGAGGATGACAAAAGTCTTTGACTTCTGTGTGATTTTCCAAAGTGGCGGCCAATCAGACTTGACTTGATTGGTGTGACTAAAGTCTTGTGAAGGCATTCCAGGGATACTTGATGTTTTTGTACAAGATGGTAAGAGGGAAGTGATAGTGTATTCCACTTTTTTGGCTCTGCGTGCAGAAGGAAATCCAGGGATTCTAGACTTTTCTGGGCATGTTGGTACAAGTTGTGTTATTTTTCCATATTTTTCATGATGTTCATTAGGGATTATAATCAAATTGGATCTTCCCTTAACTGTCTTCAACCATATAGACTCCTTACTTGCCCATGTTGACTCCAGAGATGGTGCACAGTTTATTGAAGGAAAACCGGACGCAAGAGCAATCCTTGGGCAAGAATGCAATATACTAACGACATCTGGCTCTTTACGTAAGTAAAAATGATCAACTTTGACTTCAGGCAAGGAGGGAAAACCAGGATTGCGAGCTTCTTTCGGACATGTTGGCACCACAGCAGACATTGTCATCTTAGTGACATGACCTACTCGTTCATATGTTGGGGATAAGGAGCACTGGACAAATTCTGGCATTTTTAAAGGTTTCTCCCACAAGGATCCATTTTCAAAAAGCCAGACTCTTTTTTCTGTACTATCTCTTGATGGAAATCCAACAATTCTGGAAGTCTGTGGAAAACATGGCCAAAGATTAACCATATTAGGAAAAACTCTAGGAACAGAAGGGAATCCTGGTGTAACTGCCTGTGATGGACAAACCGGAGCTAAGGCAAACATGGTTTTCACAGAATCTTTGATTTCATCTGCTTTGTCCCTACTGAAAACTAGTTTTTGCTGCTGTACAACAGACCATAGTATTCTTCTGTCAACTAGCCAGTCTAAATGGATAATGTTATTTTTAGAAGGCAGTCCAACAACATTTGATCTTTTGGGGCAGGAGGGAAGAATATTGTGCATTTTTGGTTCTGGTACAGATGGAAAACCTGGATTTTGGGTTTTCAGTGGACAGGTTGGCACCAAAGCAAACATCCTCTCAGGATTTTCATGGTTCACTGTGGCTATGTTTGTAATGATGGGAAGCTTCTTGATTGGCCTATTCCACAAAATACACTGGATGTTTGACCAATCAACTGGTGGGGAAACCAAGATGCTCTGACATCCAGGTACTTGGGAAAGAACAGGACAAGAAGGACGAATGTTTTGCATGCTTGGCTGTGCCTGACATTCAGGTCGTGGTGCAGATGGAAAACCTGGAATCCATGATTCCTGAGGGCAGGATGGTAATAAAGCTACGTTATTACTTATATCTTCTTTATCCTGATGAATGTCCATTATAGTAATATTGTTTTTTTTCATCGACTTCATTAAAATTAGTTTCTGATCACTGAACCACTCTAAATCTTGAGATTTATGTTTAGATGGACATCCAGGAATTGCAGATAAATCTGGACACGATGGAAGTAGCTCTGACATATTTGGTATGACTTCGGCTTGTAGTTGTGGTGCAATGGGATGCTCAGTTACTTCAGGAACTGGTGGAATTAAAGGCATCAAAGGCTGTTCAAAAATGCCTATACCCACTTTGTCTAGTTCATTAAAATTCAAGTGCTGTTCACTAATTGTTCTTTCACCACTTGATATGTGTGCAAGTTTCACATGAAGCTTGCTGTCTTCTTCTGAGGATCTTGAGGTTACAAACAGAGATCTTTCTGGATAAGTTGAAAGAAGTGTGTTTAAAGGTGATGTTTGTGAAGTTCTGCATCTATTACCAGAAGGAAATCCTGGAATACTTGTTTCATCGGGACATGAGTAAGCCAGAGAGATCATTTTTTCTGACATTCCTGTAACTTGCTGAAGACTTTCCATGTTGGGATTATTGGTGGCATCTAATGGTTTTGCTCTCACTATCCTCCACTCTGTACTTGCATCTGTAGGCCAATCCATCCTCTCAGTCTCATAAGCATCCAACAAAGCTGTAGATGGGAATCCGGGGACTGTAGAAACTCTCGGACATGATGGAAATAGCTCCACTATGTTTGGTGACCATTCTTTCTGCAGTTCATAGGAATGTCCTTCATACTTGAAATGGACCAGACTCTCAGTAGCTTTGACTTTCTCTATTTCATTCTCATATTTGCCCATGGATTGTTCTGGACTTTGTTTCAACTTGCCATTTGCATACGCATCACAAACAGAATACTTCATTGCTGCATGTGTGTTATCCTCTGCGTTTGGGACCTCAGCATGTGTATCTTTTATTCTGATGAAAATAAAAATGTGTGGTGAGGGATTGATACATCTAAGTATTCAATGTTATATATAGCTCTTTCATATAAGCATATACATGCAAATAGTTAATATAAGCAGAGCGTACAAATCAAAGTGACTACATGTCTACAAAGTGAAAACATACTAAACACACAAAACAAAGACAGAAGTCAATGACACTGGTCTATTAAACAGCTGAATGTGCTCAATGCATTCTCCTTGTCACGGATCACTTCTTTTTAGTGCCAAAGTAAACCAAATCAGTAAAATAGCTTGTGTCTGCAATGGCATGCCTGTTACGTTATCTGTTATGGGTGTGCCCCATGGAAGACAGTATTTGGAAAGTGTAATGCAGGCAACCCAGCAGAGCATGGCCTTGGTACACTCAAGAGAGCTGCAAGCACAACTCACCTCTCTCCAGCAGTCAGTAACAGTGGCATGTCTGGAGGGAGGGTGTGCCACATTCTGCAGCTTATTTTCCTGAAGACATGGTTTATGAAATGATTATTTGTGCACTGGCCACAGGGTGAGAAATGTAAGTTGTCTGTTATGTATAACTATGTTGGTATCCTAAACTTACCCACACTCCAGAACTCCCTTCTCTCCTTCCTCACTTCTTGCCCAAAAGCCCATGTCCTCTTTGGTCTCCTCCAGTGAACAGGGGTACAAATGTGTAGAGGGAAAGCTACAAGTGGAATCTGACTCCAGCAATGGATGGCTTTGAGTTTCAACCATTTTTGCATGTAATCCAGGAATAGGTGACATCATAGATTCTTTTGATATGGATCTTGGTGCAGATGGAAAGCCGGGTGTTCTTGCTTTTACTGGACAAGAAGGCATCAATGAAGTCATGGGTTGTATACCATTGACATCAGCTTTAAGTTCATTTTGAGGAGGATCAGAAATTAGCAAACAACTTGGATCATTCAGCATTTTTTGGACCAAAAATGGCTGCGTGTGTCTTGACCATTCATTTAAAGATGCACATTCAGACTTCAGCACAGATGGTATACCAAGTGCACAAGAAACATTTGGGCAGGAAGTTAAAAGCCTTATTATGTTCTTTGGGCTCTGTGCAGGTGCAGATGGAAAGCCAGGCATCTGTGCTTTCGAGGGACATGTTAGCACTAAGGACAGCATTGAAAAATCATTGTCTTCAGTATGTGTTCTTAAAACTTGGTGTGAAATGAGACATATATTCATCTTTTCCCTTTGTGGCAATATAACTGAAGAATTTTTAGTGGATTTCCATTGTTCAGTTATATCTTGTTTAGTTCCCTGTAGAATTTTGGATGGAAAACCTGCAATTTTTGAACTACTCGGGCAAGATGGCAGCATGTTAACAGTACTTGGGTATTTTATAGGTCTAAATATTGGGGCAGATGGAAATCCAGAAATTTGTGATTTCGTGGCACAACATGGTCTCATTAGAACCATGGCTTGTTCTGGATTAGCTCTGGATGTGGGAAGATCTATTTTATTTCTGCTCAACTCTCCAACCCACAAGATCATACTATTTACAACATTGTATTTGTCTTCTGGCTCACTGACAGCTTCTCTTGAAGGTAGTCCAGATATTGTTGATTTTTTAGGACAAGTTGGAAGAAGATTAGCCATATTGGGGACATCTTCATTATGGAATGGAACAGTTGGGAAGCCAGGGGAAATGGCAGTTTTAGGGCATGTTGGTCGCAGTGACACCATAGTTTTCACTAATCCCATATCATGGTATGGCCTTTCCAAGTGTACAATCTTTGTTGCATTTTCCTTACTTGGCACCTCAAATAATGGTGACTTGCAGGATGGCCATGTTCGGACATCTTGGTCTACACTGTGAAGCAATACAGATGGGAAACCTTCAATACCTGAATTGTTTGGACAAGATGGTAGCATATACACTATACTTGAGTATTCTTGCGGCCTGGACCTTGGAGCAGATGAAAATCCAGGTACTCTGGATGATGTTGTACAAGAGGGTCTCAAAAGAATCATTTCTTGGGATACATTTAAATTTTCTGCACGTGTGGGCAGCACCAGAACTTTCCTTTTCTTTAATTTTCTTTCCCACAAGAGCATCTTATACCTCAGCCATTTGTCGTCGACAGAACTAGTAACTGGTAGTCTTGAAGGTAAACCACAAACGATTGAGGCTTCAGCACAGGCTGGAAGGAGAACAACCATATTTGTAAAGTTTTCAGAAGAAAATTGAAAGATAGATGGAATTCCAGGAGTACTGACATATTGCGGGCAAGTTGGTCTCACTAAAACCATTTTTCTCACTTTTTTAATGTCATGATACAATACTCCTAGGTTGTGAATAACAGCTGTTTTTTGTTTAACTGGTATTTTAAATTCTTTCATCAATGGACATTCTATAGTCTGCTCTGACAAATGTAATGATGGTACGCCAAGTATGACTGCAACTCTTGGACAAGTTGGTAGAAGGTTGACAATGCATGGTGTTTTCTGTGACTGCAAATCTGTTCTTCCTTCTGAATTATTCTGTTGAGATTGCAGATTATCCTCAGAAAGCTTTAAAATACCCGCAGTAACTTCAGCTTCTTTTGCATGTTTTGTTTTTTGAAATTCAGAGGCAACAATGTTGACTTCTTGACCTTTCCTCTTTGATTTGATTACTGGAATCTCTGGGGCTTGATGATCAGCAGTACATGTGGAGTTTGACCAAGAGGAACTGGGCATTTGAGGGCATAATGGCAGAAAAGCAGCCATTCCTTTTGCTCTGAGGAACAGGAGACCAGAATGCAGGTAAAGGAGGGGGAATGTCAGATGAATTTAGGCTAAATTAGCAATGGCACACAGATGTCAAAATGTGCATGCTATAACTGAATTGGTGAAAAGATTACTAAAGGTTACTGAAACTCAAACTAAAGTACATAACACAATAACTTAAGTCATGCTACGCCATGCTACACTTACCCCTGATCCATTAGAGAGCTTTCTGGACTAAATGGCACAACATCGTTCTTTTCTCTCTCTTTCTTATTTGGCTGCACATCATGACTATGACTTGGCTGAGTTTGTTGCTTTTGTGTTGTCTCTTTATCCAGTATAACATTATCCTCTTTAATCTGCATTAATAATGGCTGTGTTTCTTTTGGCCATTGTATGATGCCCTTCTGAGGGTCAGTGGGCTCTGAGACAGATGTCAGCAGTGTTTGAGGGGGTCCACGTGTGGGTGTCCTTTCTAGAACATGTCCCTCTGGTTTAGGCAACTCAAAATATTTGACTTCTGTGGTATTGGCAGCTTTGTGACTAGGGGGCAGTAGAAAGGCCAGACTCTCAGGTCTGAGAAGGAGAAATATTAGAATAAGAGATGGACCAGTTATATACTAAACAAACTGAACATCATTGGAATAAGGAACATGCAACATGCATCACTACTTATATATTAAATATTTTGTCACTCTGAAAAAGGACTTTAGTTTTAACAAGTTTATCACTCTTAGTTTTCGAAATGTAGCCAGTCACGTTGTCACAGACAAAGGAGGACTTACGTTCTAGTTTTTTTTTTTTGTAAAAAATATGTAACTGCATTTTGCAATTACTATTGATGGACAGAATATCGTTTGGTCAAGTTAAAAAAAAACGAAAGAAGTATGGCAAGAGCTGTCATGGTTAATTTATCAAAATTTTTTGAGGGTGGGTTTTAGATTATATTTATGAGATACATCAAAAAAGATTTCTTTTGGCCCTTATATGATGAAACCTCAAAACAGGTTCATGTAGTAAAAATGTTTGAACACCTCTAGTGTAGACAATGAGACTGATGATAAACATTTATACTGATGTTCAAATTCAGTGACATCTACAACTTCTGTCACTTTAGAAACTATAAATAATTAATGTTAACGGTTAATAGTTCTTGTTTTCAACATTTTTTCCAGTTAGGTTAGCTAACACCATGCTAGAAACAACCATCAGCCAATGTTTGTAGGCCAGAAAAGACTGCATTTGGAGAACTTAAGCAGAACTGTAATAATGTTGTTGCAGTAGCACTGATCACGTGTGTGCAAAGATGTTTTTGGAAAGTTTAAGGAAGCCATCAGAAATGTGACTGTAAACAAAGAGAATTTTCAAAACAGCATTCTAGTTTAGGTTCATAAAACTAAACAAAAAGGACAACTTTTTGGATGTTTCAACAAAGACCTCCATGTCTAGTCAGAGACACACCAAAATCTAAAAAACAATCTAAGAACACAGACCCAAAAAATACAATTTGAATCATTTGATCGTCTTCTTTCAACAAAAGGAACTAGAAACTAAGGGTAACAAGAAACATAGTAGATGAATATTCGAGTACAATAAAAGTAATATATCAACCCTCAGCTGGGCTACTGTTAATGTAATAATAATGTAATTATTGCTCTTTTAAAAATGATTGATATAGCACAGCGTAATACAAGTAGTAGGTTGCTCAAAGAAGTTGGACAGGTCATGTTAGCCAGACAGAAGAATGTACAGTAAAGATGTGGACAAACCTCTTACTCATGAGAAAGGACCTTATTAGCAAATGTACACTGGAAGCTTGTGTTTGCTGTTAAGCAACCCTTTTGGTTGAAGTAAAAACAAATGTGTATATATATATAACCATGTAACCACTCTCCAGTTGGAATAAAAACCTTACCATCACCTCAGTACCCCTTGTGAAGCTTGTGTTTGCTGTTAAGCAACCCTTTTGGTTGAAGTAAAAAAAAATGTGTATACATATATATATATATATATACACAGTATATATATATATATATATATATATTATATATATATATATATATATGTATATAAAACCATGTAACCACTCTCCAGTTGGAAAAAAAACCTTACCATCACCTCAGTACCCCCAAAAAATATTTTGATGCTTCTTTCAACTGATTTGATGTCCTTAGTTTCACACCCAAAATTGATCGATTACTCCTGTTTTGATGGGTTTCAGTTGCACCCCAATATATTTTAAACAAGGCTTGAACAACAAAATATATTCCAATAAACCTAGGCAAAAGAACCCTGATCTGTTTTTCACTGCAACAAATAAAGCTGAATATTATTCTAATAGATACTCACCCTGGTGCTTGTTTCACGATCTGCAGTCCTACCACTGCTTCACCTTCCTGCTTCCTCATACCAAGGCTGACCAATGGTTGTTTGTCTTTGGAGTGGTCTGGTGTCTGATTGGCTATGCTGATAACTCCAGCTTTACGAGGAGAGGAGGCCAAGTCATTGGTTTGGTGGGTATTTGGTGTTTTGGTGTCTGTATTTTCTTCAGCATTTAGTGTCATAAAACAACAATAAAGACAAAGTCAAGAGTGCTAATAGAATTAGTGTGCAATTAAAGTGCTTTGTGACAATGACTGTTGTTAAGAGCGCTATATAAATAAATTTTAATTGAATTGAATTAACAATGTAACATTGAGGGTTCCCACCATTTACATCATTTACTGACCATTCTTCGTTGTGATGGGAGATTCCTCCTCCTCCAGTACACTCAGATGTCTGTGGATCTCTGAAAAACAGCATATAAACACGCCTACTTAAGGATGGAGTCGTTCCATTGCAGGCTGCTGAGTTTGCAGGCAAGCATCAAGCCTGACGGAGGAATTATGTCTACAACTTCATAAACATCTCTCAAAATGAAATGCAATGTGAATCCGCAGTTCCAGAAGATAAAGCATGTAACATGCCATGCCTTTACATCTTAGTTCTATTAACATCATCATCATGACACCTATCAATGCAACAAACTCCGTACTCCAACATAACTTTGCATGTCCTACTTTGATTTGCATAGCAATGACAGTGGCAACACCTAGGAAATTATTCACCCTCAAAACATTTCACATTCGAAACTCTTAACACCGGAAAGTTGCCTGTGACACGATTAAACATTTTGAAAGGGGTGAATACTTTCACTAGACATAAAGGAAAACATTATTAGTCACAGAAACATTAAGCGGATTATTGTTTCCACGTTGCCCTTCAAAATACAACCTACTACACATGTAGCATGAAAATGACACATTTCTTGATGCAATGGAGAGCGATACAATGTCTGCCTATATCACAAAGTCTGCTATGATATGATTTACTTTGACTTTGATTTCAATTAATTTCAATTCAGGAAGCAGGGGTTCGACGTGTATCATATGCTGGTTTAACAATCACTTCATACCAGATCACAAAAATCAACTGAAATTTAATCATTTGACATTCGTCCTCCTGAGCTAAACCAGACCTTTAAATGAAAAACAATCTTAATAAAAATATTCTTCCTGCACAATATAAAGTGACGTTATAGTATGCATGATGCCTGATCAATGTTTTCATGTTGGATCAATGTTATGAGTTTAATGTATCGTTAAACCTCTATATACGTGACGTTCACAACAAATGTAGACAATACTGTAATCTAAAAATTCTCCAGAGGGCAGCACTGTGCAAGTTACTAATATAACATGGGCTATAATTCACAAAGCATACACACAACGCCAGCTAGTACACAGCATGCACAATCACACACAACAAGAATGGAGCTCTTCTGAAGCTTCAGGCCACCACTGTGTACCTTTACAGGTGTCAGAGGGAGTTACAGGAACATGTCCAATAACATTCACAGACCGAGTCTGAAACTGAGGGCAAGGAAGCACACAAGGGGCAGCGGGGTAGTTAGTAGGTTGAGAAGAGGGAAAAGGAGAGGTGGGGATGTCCACAGCAATGGAGGCTGAAGGTCTGAGCACATTTGGTCTAATCACGGTGGGAACAACCTGGTGCCTCCATTCTGATGTTTGGACCTCTTGGAAAGGGATCAAGACATATCAGCAGGCAGAGGAGGATAGTATGAAGGCAGGAGAAGGAGAGAAAGAGATATTGCAGAATAAGTGAGTAAAAAATAGGATTAATGTAATAGTTTTGTGTTTATTAGAGTGATTCTGAAACATGCAGTTAGATGTGAATGTTAAATAAGTGATGGTTAACAAATACAAACTATGGTGCCACGTATTCGTCCCCTAACTGAGATTCACATTTCACTTTATTTTCCACTAGTTTCTGACCCCAAACTAATTTAGTATAAGAGTAATGACAAGCTCAAAAAATATTATCACAATATATTTTGTCATACTGATCGATTTCGATAATTATCACGATATATTGTCATATTATGTTCGGGGTTTTTTTGTGAAAACCGCTTACTCGATTTTGATTGGCTAGCAAGAGACAAGTAACATTGACAAGCTCAGCACTGTTCTAAGTTAAACAGATTTTAACTTGAAGCGCTCTGAGTGCTGTGGCAAAAAAACGTCTCCACTAGGGTTGGGTACCTTTGACATCTGAGCCAACATCGGTACTGTTACCAGTACCTGGTGTTTGGTACCAATACTCAACGGTACTTCATTTTGATACCTTGCCCTGAATCTGTAATACCTGGTTTGTATCATCATAAAAATATAGTAATAATGAACTAATTTCAAACGTTACTTATGCTACAACTACAATTTGTGACCCGATCTGCCGTAATGAGTCGGAAGTCGGCGTTCTGTTTATTTAGATACGGGCCGATTATGTTGAAAAACATCACAAAAATATCGATTTTTCTTTTTTGGAGACCAGATTAATTTTGAAGACCTTTTCTTTCATATAAAAAAATTCGATATTTTTGATGTTTGTCAACATAATTGGCCCGTATCTAAATAAATAGAACGTCGACTTCCGACTCATTACGGCAGATCGGGTCACATATAAATTTATTATATTTTTTATAAAAAATATCCCAGATCAAGAACTAAAACAGACTGATCACTAATCACCTTAAGCTGCAGGGGTGACTGTTGGTGCAAGCACTGTAGTTGCGTTTGTAACTTTAAGAGCCCGTGTCCACCAAACACGTTTTTTTTGTGCTGAGAGCGGTCAAAACCTCACTTCCAGAGCGCTTTCTCGGCGCTGGTTGTTGCTAAGCGACAAAAAGCGTCATCGGGTTAAACTTGGGATGTCAGTGATGCCGCAAATTCTAAAAGTTTGGGCAGAACAGTTCTTTAAAGGGGTTCAGTACCTGGCTGAGAATCAGTCGAAGGAGTAAACTCAGGATCAACGGAGGTCGAACACAGAGCAGGAGAAACAGAAATGTGGAAAGATGAGGGCAGATCTGAAGCAGGAGGATGAGGAGAAGGCAGAGAGCTGGATGACACAGTTGGAGCAAGGGAGCGATCAGGGCACACTGGTGGTGGCGTAGAAAAGGGGGGGCTGCAATGGGGAGGAGTGAAGGGAGCGGGGAACGAGTGGACAGGTGGATGGGGCTCTGAAGATACAGGGAAACAGGATGAGGAGAAAGAAGCAGGAACAGGAGACGACTCAGGTGGATGGTTCAGGGGAGGCGGAGGGACTAACGTAGAGGTCACAGGTTTCATTGGCTGGACTAGATCAGGTATGTGAGAATGCATTTGGCGAGGGGGCAAAGGAGGTAAAGATACGTTTGGGGTATATGTAGGGGGAGTGGCCTTCTTAGGGGGAGGGTCTAAAGCAGGAGGAGAAGATGAAATGGAGGTAGGTCTAGGCTCTGTTAAGGTAGCAAGAGTTGGACAGAGACTAGGCTTCACTTCAGGTGACTTCCACTCTCTCTGCCATGATGCTGATGGAAAACATGAAGATGGAATTTTAAAGAAAGGTGGGGAGGTTGGAGATCATGACAGACATTTTTAAAAAGAGAATGAAATGTGGGAAGGCGAAAATAGAGTTATATTTTAAATATGAGTGGAAGAAAAAGAAACAAAAAAAATTAATATTACATGAGTCATAATAGAAGCACTATAACATATGACCAACAATAACAAAAATGGAATAAAAAACAAGTCATTACATTACAACATGACAACTCCTTAATGTTCTAAAGAAGGGGTGGCCAGTTCCGGTCCTGTAGGATTTCCGTCATACATGGTGAGTTGCTACTTGAGACAAGGTTCCAAAGTTCTCAAGTAACTTCCAGGAAACTGTCCCTCCAGGACTGGAGCTGGACATCCCTGTCCTAATATATCTGTTGAATGTATGTTTACTTACTTAATTTAAAATAACTGCTTTATAAATTCCTACTTTTTGTCAGATACTTAATTCAACTGAATCATTTACTTCAATTTAAATTAAAATGTTTTTTTTTTTTTAAACTAGCCCATAAACCCTAATATTTATTTGCAATAATTGGTTTATTAATTCATACTGTTTTGTCAGGTTTAATTCAATTATTATATTATTTACTTTAATTTAAATTAAGGCACTGGCTTTTTCACATTATCCTATAAAACCTAATTTGTAAAACTATTTAAAGTTTGAACAATGGTTTGTAAAATTATATTTTACATTAAAATTATTTAGATGTTGAACTGAAAAAGGAATAAAAGAAGAATTGAACCGTAATCTTTTTTTTAGATGTATGCCAAGTGCTGTAAATGTATTAAATATAACACCTAGTACAGTGTATGTTAATACCCCGTGTACTGTATAGTAATAATTATAAATGCACCTACACTTATCTTAATCACATTCATTACTACTCCAACTCCATGCACTGTTGTGCTAGCAGCTAACGCTTTAATAAGAAAAAGACTCGAGACACGGTGCTCCTATGTGGTTTTGAAATACCTGTCTCAGAAGCAGACGGAATACTGGTGGGCTTGGTGAGGGGGGAGCCTGGCTGAGCCAGCAAAGTGCGGTATGTTTTTAACGGACGTGATGCAGGTGGAGGTATAGAGTCAGGGTGGGAGGAGCCAAGGAATGAGGAAGCAGGAGATAGGAAACTCTGAGGTCTCCAGGAGCCTGGAGGAGTGGGACAGGTGGCTAATAGTAGGGTAAAAGAAAGGCAGAAGTGACAATAAAACGAGAGTGGCTTGGTGGAAATAAACAGTTGTTTATAAACACCTGTTACCTTTCTGAGCCGTGTCAGGCCGAGAGGGAGAAGAGGAGAGAGAGGAGAAGGAGCAAGGGAGCGGAGGAGCACTGGGAGCAGGAAAGGAGGAGGAGAGGGGACGCGGACGGAAGGTTACGGCTTCCTCAGCAGACCTACTCATTTCCATCAAGCCAGATTCAGCCTGACCCCCAGAGGGCCTTCGTGGAATACATACAGGCACTTAAAAAATAGCGGAAAGAGGACATCAGAATAACAAAGTGAAATTAGATCAACACCTAATGAGGTTAAGGAAACTCTTTCACCAGTGCAGACTCATTTTTCACGCTGAGTTGGCATCGACTGCAATCACGAGGCACTAACTCACTCATTTGGAAATAGGCACAATTACTCTAAACCAGGCACATTAAGGCAGAAATGAAGGCGGAAAAGACAAACACACAACTTATGGCTTGTTCTATGGGCAAATTCCCAGAAAGCTGAGCAGGTTACCATGGGACTCAAATGCCTATAAACACATGAGCTATAAAACTAGCCAATTTGGATTAACATTTGAACAGAAGAGCAAGCCTAAGAGTCCTTTATTATGGATTATACGTATTTAGACATGGTCTGTTTTAGCTAACGTCCACCGGGATGTGTAAAGGAATGTGACAAAATGTTACACAAATAGCCTCTATTACAAAACTCTTCCTGCTTGTACTTTCACCCAGCATTTGCATTTTTTGCCCATTGATATCTCGGAAAGTCAGCAGTATGTTTTTACTCTGGCAATAATTTAAGCCAAATGAGGGTGAGATTATCACCACCTTGATGTAAATGATAATATTTTAATAAATCAAGAGCAAACTAACATGTTTACGAGCCAAGAGGCTATGGGTGCGAGCTCTAGCTGCATTCTGCCTCCAGCACTACCACCAATTTGTGACTGGGAGACAATCCTTATAATTAGGACATTTAAAAGTCTGCATAAGTGTGTCTGATAAATAGCATCAATATACTGTAAATGTAAGGAAACGCATAGCTGTGCCTGTAATGTTTTATATTTAAGAGTAATAAAAACAGAAAGGTGCCCCATTGCTGTTCTTTTTCACACAACTTGTATGTATTTGTGTAAGTAAAGCCAGAAGCATGGGGAGAGAAATGAGCAATGAAATGGAGAGAAGTTATGAGAAAAACAATCAAGACAGATATGACATGGATGAGGCTGGCTGATGAGCAGGGGCGTTTTCAGCCTTTAAGGACACACTGGATGTAAATTCAAAGAGTAGCCAAGTTTTTTTTAGTTATCTGTATACAGTTTGTAAAAGGAGTTATACAGACTATAGTAGACCGCCTAAATTATCATTAAATTTACTAATGCATGCTTGTTAATTAAATAAATAAGCAAAACAACTGCACAATTATTTTGGCTACTCGGACTAGACTCAAAATATTCCCGGTAAAATCAGCTGGCGACAACCCTGCTGGTGAAAGTAAAACTAAAACCAGACTGAAAAGTAAAAAGATAGGAAGAGTGCACCCTAGTGGTTTTTTTTTACAGCATTGTTTGCACGCATGTGTGTACCTGAGCCTGTGTTTGGCTGGAAGATTTTGGGCAGGGCAGGAGGATGGGCTCGTATAAATGCAGGCACAGTGAAGGCATAAGGGGAAGGGCGCGGCTGCTGGGTGCTGCCAGCAGGGTGAGGATGTTGGATGTGGGAAGTAGAGATGGGAGGGAAAGAAGGTTTGAAGGAGGTCTGGGAGAGGCGACAGGCTTGAGGCGGGAGGTTAGAACTCGTCCATTCTGTTTCAGAATGAACTGGGTGACCAAGTAGAGGACGGAGGAGAAATGAAGAGAGAAGTGACACAAGGAGAGAAGTGATGGATTTACATAGTAAAAAAGAGGAAATAAAATAAGGAAGACGTTCATAAAAAGGGTAACTGGCGAGAGTAAGAGATACCAAAATAAAACTTAAACTGCTAAAAGATAGATACATGGATAGTATATACAGAGCTGGGTGAAACCACTCAAAATTCAAGTTATGCATATATATAATGCATATATAAATGGATTTATAAAATACACACTTTATGTGTATGCATATTATATATTGTATTTCTAGAGCGGAGCATTATCAATATATTCTAATAATATGATCATTTTAAGTTCATTGTTAGTCATACAAATCTAGCTGTTCCAGATGAACAGTGCTGCTATTTATAAAGAATGAACAGCATGTTATAAGGATGACTGTGTTCATATGAGTATGACACAGGAGAGAAGCACTTTAAGAGGGTTAGAGAAAGGACAGAAAACTACCTGTGACAGGAAGATTTGTGTCTGCAGCAGGCCTCCATGCCTGATCATGAACTCTCCTACCAGGAGGAAGAGCGGCTGACCATGCAGAGGAAGAAATGAAAGACACACTAAGACCCTGAAATCATGAAACCCTCTAAAAAGTGTGGTCCTTTAACACTACGAACATCAACACAGCCTGACGATGAATTTATACATTTATAAATGAATTTTAATCACAACAAAACAATTAAAACATGCTAAATCACAAAGGAAATTTATACTGTTTTCTCTCAGGTAGTATCAACGTCAAATGTACTAACTTGCATGCTTTATAATATAGAATACAATTATGAAATAATAGTAAAAAGTTCAGGTTTCTGAACTGTGAATACAAAAAAAATGCATAGAACAAAATGTTCAGCAAAGAATGGAAAAGAAGAGGGGAGTATGAGGTATGGGAAGGCAGGCTCTAGAGTACATACTTTTGCCTTTGCATGCATGCAAATATGTTCGATACTGTATGCGCATGAATATCAAATGTCTCCTACCTGTGCCTGCTCTCTTCTCTTCCTCATCACTGTCGTTGAAGTCGTCCAGGTTTCCAACATCTGACTGCTTGAGGCTCATCAAACTGGCTAAACTTTGCATGTCTTCATCTCTGCAGAGAATAGAACAGACTTTACACGAAGACTCAAAAATACCCTTTAAATTAATCTTTAACTCTCAAAGTACAGTGGTGTGAAGAAATATTTACGTGAACGCAATACAGAATTGCATGCAATAAATAACTTGACAATAATTGAATGCAATGAACAAGTGAAGATGTGTACCAAATATTCACACATGCTACAGCAAAGCAAAGCAGAAAACCACAGCGGAAAGCTGTCACACAGCACATCATCATTTACTTTGCGATTATATTTATACCTCTCTTGGTATTTTCACTCTGTGGCTCATATACATCTCAATACATGTTCTAAGATCAGGAGATACAGTGATGACTTACGTGGCCTTGCCCTCTTTCAGGAAGACGCATGTTAGTGTGAGTTTAAGCGTGGCCTCCACCACCTTTACAGACAGAGGCTTAAGCTGGAGCGTCAGATCGAACTGGGCAGAAGTGGCGTTGGCATATTTCTTCATATTCACGTCTGCAGAGGCCAAGACTTTGCGATGACCCTTTGTCTCCTATATGAGTTTGAGAAGACATCGGGGTACAAAGTAACATAAAATAAAGCAGCAGGTATTAGAACTGAATATTAACTGCTAATTCTACTAATATCTGAAATGAAAAACAATCTAGATTAATTTGACAAGATTAGTCTACAAATATGGGTTGAATTAAATATCTTAATATGGACCATAGATAACTTTGTTAGTGCTTAATCCACCATTTATTTCATAAAATTCCACTCTCCAGCAGAGAAAGCAATATTCTATTGATTTAATACCCATTTCAGACAAAACTTTGACAGAACTAAAGAACAAATCACTGCCAATTAAACAAGCAGCAAGGAGACACCATCAACTATTTAAATGGCAATTTTTCTACACTAGTGTTCAGTATGAAAAATAAAGAATGGTAACAGCAGGCTTACATTTTCAATGACGAATGTCCAGTCTTTGTCTTCAAATTCATTAGCATTTGGATCCTGAAATGTGATTGGAATCATATTAATGATTTTTCTAACACGGCAAACAGATGTCTCTTTATTACTGTAATCTACTGTAATGGAGAAATGCTAAAGGAAGAAAAATACATTAATGACATTACATTAAATACATTTTTTCTAAAACAGACTGATCAAGTAATGAAAGGCCTACCGCACCCTAAAGAGTGTAACAGTGATCTCCACATTCTCAGGCACCTGCCACACCACCGTCCCTCTGTAAGGATTCTTGATGCCAGGCTGCCAGCCGTGAAGCTAAAAATATGTATTGCAGGTGAACACTGCATTATTAAGGACACTGTTATAGGCAGTAGGTGACTATGATTTTAACAGTACAAAATGCTTGAGAATTATTACAATACTACAGAACTGTAGAAAAATGTTGCACACCTGTGGCTTGGTAAGTTCAAAATGTTATAGTGTACAGTGTCATATACAGTTTGCCGCAGATCTCAAATGAATTCCAAGTCACACTTTGCTCTGGGCTGTGGCAATTTAGTGTTAATCATAAAACACTCACAGTCATTTATCACACAACTGTATAGTATTCACAGTTCTTAGTGCAGGAAAAATGTTTCAAGTTATCAGCGTTACACTACCATGTCACTGGCTCTACGTTTAGAGCTAAGTCTGCACTAAACTCAGTGCTCATAAAGCTTTATCAGAGCGCGGAAGTCTAAAAGGTATCACCCTTTCATATCACAGCTGCAGAGCAAGAAAGCGAAACAGCACTGCAGTAGAATCCACATCCTCTCCTCACCTTGGTGCTGATGCGTCTGTTACGTCTTGTCCAAACCACTCTCAGCTTGTCTGGCTGCCTACAAAAAGAAAAAGGGCATAAGACGAGTTATTATACACAAACAGTTCTAAGCCATTATCCCTTCAAAATAGTGTTTGTTTAATTGAAAAACATCAGGTTTCAAAATCAGAGTAATTATGTGAATCTGAAAAATACAATTAAATCTTATAAATACGGGATTCAATTCATTTTACAATGATTAGACAAACTGCTATATGTACATGCCAAAACAATGATATTTTTCAGCAGGACTCTAAAGACCTGAAATTCCTGACTGGATGTGTTGTTCGTGCAGAGTGGGAACATTTACATCCTGGAGGCAAATGAGAAGGGATATATGGGAACTTTCACAGTTATTTGATTACTTATCTAAATCTACTGCAATATAGGGTAAGTGGAAGTTGGTTTCATCAACTTATCACTGCTTATAAGGCTTCGAATCATACATATAAAATGTGTGTTTAGGCCCCCCTATACAGTACTATTATCCATTATATATTATATTGATTTAGTATGATTACATTGAAAGATCTTTTACATTACAGTAGACAGCAAATCCTAAGCTGCTGCATTTGTGCTTTAAATGTTGCATTTCTTGTACAGTAGATACTTCACGCATTACACTATGTAATCAGTCACGTTTGGGTGGCTTTGAGTGTCCGTTGGTGTAGGCAGGCTTCTTATAACTTTAAGAAAAGCCTGGTTGCCAGAGGCAGAGGGAGGGATTTACCTGATATAAGATAAGACTTGCTCTACTTCAGCTTGCTCTACTTTACTTTTACAGTTACAGACAGGCATGCCTCAACGTCTGGGTGTGTTCCTGCTTTACTCACAACTGAATCAGTAGATAAACACACTGACACCTTTCAGCTGACAACCAGAGCACAAGCAGAGAACTGTTCTGTAATCCTAGTTGCTATTGTGTCTTTATAGTAGATTTAGTTTTCAGTTCCATTACCAAGTTATGAGGAGACTAATGGACAAACCCATTCCGATGTGTGAATATATCAAGATCTGAACAAGAACCTTATATATTAATCACTCATACATTGACCCATAATTTGGGTCAATGTATGACCCAAAAAATATGTTTTCTACAGCCACAAGTTTGGGCTGTGTGCCCTCTACTCCAGTCCTCGCTTTATATCAATCAGTCACAGCAATACTGGAGGAAATGCTGATGAGTTAAAACTACCGGGATCTGTGCTGTATCCAGACAGTAATTTCCTCTGATCAGTACTGCAGAACAAACATGTAGAGGATGAAGCGGAAGGCACTGGAGCTGCGTCTGGTACAGCCATGGGTACCAGACTAAAGCCGTTGGGGGAGCGGGATTGGCGCTGAACTCATAGTCTCAGGTTGCAGGTCACACTAAACAACAGCTGTACAAATGTGCAAAGGGCCTGGCTGACTGCTGATAGAATCATGAGAGTAACCGAAATAGACGTGGGGGAAAATGGCAGCAGAGTGGATAACAGAAACCTAATTCAGTCCTGCACAGCATGTGAGAGCTGTACGAGGGAAATATGTGTGAACAGAGAGTATGGTAAAGGAGTAGTTAGTAGTTTACAAGATTCTAAATGTTTCATTTCTGGAACTCTTACCATACAGAAAAAAACAGTTTCTATTGCTTGGAGACAAAGAACACAATTTCAACAGCATAGCAACATCACAGCATGTGCAAAGTTAAGATAAATAGGATCAAAGACACTAAGACAGTTGGTAGCGTTAGGGTGTTGGTTGCCTCCCTGATCAGAAGGTTGCCAGTTCAGGTCCCGTTCCAGTAAACGCGTCACTAAGGTACTCGTGAGGGAGCTATCTTCACCAAACACTGCTCCCATGGTGCTGCCAGAGCTGGTCACTGCTCCGTCATGGATGGGTCAAATGCAGAGGTCACATTTCGTTGTGGTGCAGTGTGCTGTGCTGTGCTTGGGTGTGTTCACAATGACAAATAATCACTCACTCACTCCAGTTTAAAGATTTTTGGAAGTAAGGCTTAAAGGTGGCCTGGGCAATATGTTATTTTTTATATCCTATTCATTATTATTTTTCTTCTCTAGCAGTACCCTACAGATAACCTCAATTATTCCCTGAATGGTTCATTCTTTATAAATAAAGCTATTCAAGTCATTTGGTTAAAAAAGCCATATCATATCCCATTCAATATCACAGTTTTAAAAAATCCAAAATTGTGCAGCTTGAATGTGAAGAGTATCTAATGTAAAATGCTGATTCATGTTGGGGTAATCCATGCTTGAGTCATGAAGCTCATTTGAGAGTGGAGACTTTTATGACACATGGTTCAGGAGGTCTACAGATAGCCTCATCTGCCCTCATCAGGCTGAAACAGATGTCTGTTAAATCAGTCATTCCTGCCTTTCAACATTCTACACCTTGTCCCAAGAGACATGATAGCCTAGGCCAATGTGTAGCATTTGTGTGTGCACATGAGTGTGTTTGTATAAGCTATGAAGGATGACTGGGGTGGTTAAAATTATCAAATGCTTCCAATGCATGGCCTCTGGCCTTGTTCATCAAGTTTTCACCCTATGTCATAAGTCAGTTAACATCAACTGTAAGAAGAAAAATTAATACTCTGTTCTATTTGTGCCATGTTAAATGCCTGATGAAAAGTCAATGATTCAAACAAGTATAAATGTTTGCTGAGAGGATGGTAAAGTAACTCCAGCAAAATGGCAGTTAGTGATCCAGTTGTGGTTTGAGAATGCAAATCTTATAAAAAGCTGATTCAGTTAAAACTGTATTATTGGCACATCACTTCCCCAAAACTGCAGCCCATGTATAAATCCATGAAAAAGTGCAAAGAAACAAATTGTTACAATAACATGGAGCAACTGAATAAACTGAATAAAAAAGTGTGCAGCAGCATGTGCAGCTGCTGTGACAAAATGTGACCTTTGGGAGTATGACTCTCATGCATCTTCATTTAGAATGTCCAGGCACATTATGTGACAGAACATGAAAACAAACACCATCCTCTCTTCAGAGGATGAGAAAGAACAAGTGATTATGTCAATTAAGAGTGCATATAAAGGGCATATAAAGATGTTTATTTTGATGGCAGCAGAAACAATAAACCTCCAAAACATGGATGCAGGACTAAGGTTAGGCAATATACTTGAAATTAATAACAATACAAGTCTAACTTTCCCATCAGTTACAATTATTGAATGATTTTAATGCATTTTGTTAGATGGGCCAGAGGCAAAGAAATGAAAATGACAATATATTTAGAGCGCACATTATGAACGCAAACACTGAGGAAAAGTATTCAGCAAATTAACCAAATCTATAAACTCCATCCATCCATTTTCTAAACCGCCTAATGTCTATCGTGGTCGCAGGGACCGGAGCCGATTCCAGCACTTTGGAAGCAAAGCAGGGACCAATCCTGGGCGGGAGCCAACACACCGCAGGGCACACACACTCACCCTCAATGACACCTTATTAGGGCCAATTTAGATTTACCAATCAACCTATAGTGCAGGACAGCAGAGCACCCGGAGAAAACCCACGCGAACGCTGGGAGAGCACGCAAACTCCACACAGAAAGGCCTTACGGCCGACCCAGGAATCGAATCCAGGACCTTTTCGCTGTGAGGCGGCAGCACTACCCACTGCGCCACCGTGCCGCCCAAATCGATAAACTTTCGATATGTTTCTGCCTAATTTCTCAGCCCTACCCAAGAGTTTATAACCATAATGTGGCCAGAGTGGGAAATGATGAAGAAGATACAAGGAGTCTGTCTGATGCTAATGCCTGCTGTGTAATGCTACGTGCTCAACATGTAAACTGCACTACAGAAATGCATGATTATGACAGAATCTGTAGATTAGACGTGCTGTAAAAAGAAGCTTTGCCATGACGTGTTTGATTTTATTTGGCTTAACTTTACAACGCGCGTCCTGCGATGCGATATTGCGCATGCGCACATGGCAAAGACGAGCCCCGTCGCCCTGTCAAAGCCTGATTTTGACAGCGCTCCAATTAGGACACGAAAGTGTGAGCATCCAAGTCCTGGAGCCAGAGGGGGGCGCTGGAATTTGTGGGATCCTGTTTCTATTTTTGACGTCCCAAAGTAAAGTTCCCGCAACAAGTAAAGCGTTCAGGGTTACTGTCTAGATCTCATTGGCTTCTCCAGAATAAAGAATTGAAGATACGCCGCGATTTTGACAAATAGAGTTTAAAAGCTGAACCCCTTGGGTGAAGCTAAAATGTGTTTTCCCATCAGTTCTCACTAGGGCAATGCTTCTTAAAGTGGATCCACCACGAATAGCATCTGAGTCGGAGTTGAGGATACCTCATGACACTGATTAGGGCAAACAGACTTGGGGCAAAATGAAAACAACACGGAAGTAAGAAGCAACGCACACACAGAAAAGGCCAACTCGTCGCTGACATCTAAAATAATTTTAGTCCCTTATCACATTTTATGTGCAATAATATTGTTTTACGTCACACTTTTAGTGACTTACTGCTTCGTACCCTGTATAAACTCTGAACCTGAACCATTTTTTTTTGGCATCAGCCGTGCTCGCACAGAGCAGTTTCTTTTTAAACACAACACACACCATTAAACCTATACTGGAAATGAGTACGTTTTGTTTAAAAGGGATTAAAGAAATTCGTCTTGATAATACGTACCATTTGCTCGTGCATTCGACGGTGAGCTCCTGACAGGACGCCACAAACTGAAACTTTGATGCTCTCTTACCGACGCGCTGGAGTCTCTTCCACACCGAGGTCATGACTGCGACGGAAAAAGCGAACTTCTCTGTCAAAAACTGGAGAAATTACCAATAGAGAACATCTGGAGATTTCTGTCGCTTCCTCCGTGTTTTCGTCCGTGTAACCCAACGGCAGCCCGGCACAAGGCTCACATGTCGCACGTCAACACAGCAGACGGCGAGAAACCAGCCACTCTTACACACACCCTCTCTCTCTCTCTCTCTCTCTCTCTCACACACACACACATCTTACTATCTGTCTGCTCCCATTTTCCGTTTTAATTCCTTAACTAATAATAAGATGTAAATAATACTACAGCTACACCTAGCCCCAACCCAGTTAACCAACAGTGAATCTTTTGACTAAAAGATTTGATAAAAATTGCAACTTTTCTACAAAGCATTTTTCCTTATAAAGACAATTGTGTCCTCACAAATATCTAACAATCTCTTAACACATACACACACAGGCCTTTCTATCTTTGTGAGGTATTACTTTTGACTCATATTATTGCAGGCTATGTAACTAATACTACAGCTATACCTAACCTTAGTAACCAAAACAATATGTTTCTTAAGTGGGCCTCAGAAAGCTACAAAATCAAGATTTAATAAATAAAAAAATCCTCATATTGCTTTATTAAGTTTTAGAACATCAAGAAAACAGTGAAATGTGATAAAAGTTTTGCTTTGTTCCCTATTTACCTGGTCTTGCATTTCAGAGTGGGCGGGGGATTAGGCGATATGCTCATCGTTAAAATATTGTATGCTGTTAATAAAATCTAAAGAAAATTTCTGTTCATATGCAATGTCATCATTATAATATATCATATTTAAGTTGTATGCTGCCTGAAGGAAAATTGCAATAATTAGCACATTTGAGAGCTCCTGGCTTTATAAAAACTCAGGGTTGTTTGCTAAAATGCTGATGGGCATCATGAATAATAACAAGGCATGTTTGGGAGCTGGATTTGGTCCAAACTAACTAGTTTGTCAATTAAACTTTTCCTTTGTTTTGCTATTATTATGACATACTGTTGTGAAGTTCTTGAGAAAGGAGGTAAATGTACAGTGACAAGGTATGTTGTAGAATATTAAAGAAAACATGTTAGAAAAATATCAACGGCATCATCACAAAATAAGAAGCAAGACAAGCAGGATGTAATATATATTCATTGCTCCTATAAAGAAAGAAGGCATATTTTGAAATCTAGTCATCAAGGTAGACATCACAAAATATTCTGAGTAGCTTCAATTTTCACTGGTCACTTTGTGGGAAATTCCTACCTAAAAGTTGGGTTTGGTGTGCAATTATCTGAAATAATTGCTATGTTCAGCACTGCTGTACCATATAGACAACCATGATGTAATTGCTACTATAACACTGGGAGTTGTCCGGTAAATAAACACCCACTCAACATTGTATTTGTGGTCAAATCCTAACCAGTGATGAACAGATAAATATAAAAACTGTGAAGCCAAATTGTTTTAATTTAACAGACACAGGCTACAGTCAACACTACAGTCAACATTTTAGCTTTTGAGCTTATTATTTTAAAAATGCCTTGCTGTTATTATAATGAAAAAGATTTACATGAGGAAAAAATACTAGACGAATTTGAGAGAGTGAAATGTAACAACAGTTGGACAAGTAGTATTACTCCACATCCTCCATGCCAAAGTAATTTACAAAGGAAATGACCTGGAAACACACAGTTCCCATTAATATACAAACAGCATCTTAGAAGTATTCACTGTTGCTCTGCTGGTTTCTTATGTAGGTAAGTAACTGTTTACTTTTTGTGGCTTGTATTAAATCTAAATCACAAAAGATGCTGGCATACAGACATAAAGACAGAACAGTACTCTCCCATGCTATTAATTTCTCTTGATGAACTAAATAAAGATAGGATTCCAAGGATGCTTTAAATGGGTCAATCCCCACATCTGGTCATGGTTGGAAAATATCATCTGGGGCCAAAAACAATTCCAAAGTTGTTTCATGCTTTAGTATGAAAACATTTTTTTCCTCTTTTGACACTTAATCTTTCTGCACTAATAAATGTGGTCCAAAGTGGGTGCATTTATTACATCTAAACAATGGCAGGAGAGAAAGAGAGAGAGAGCAGATAAAGGCACCTGAGGTCATGCTGGGGTGAAAGGTCACTATTCACCCCAAGCCATTTCCTGCAAAGGCTGTCCAAGCACTTCCTGTTTTTTCTCTCTCGCATAGACCATTTACCTAAGAATTGCCAACAGGAAATGCACTTTCAAGAGCCCGGCCTCACCTGACCAGCCCTGATAAAAGACACAGAAACCCCTGAGCTATAAATGGGTGCCAAGCATTAGAAATGCCTAACACAAACTAGAAATATAAAATTACGTTCTCCAGAAAATAATATGTAGCATAATTTTTTATGGCAAGAAATGACATAGATCACATTATCACAAGGTTCTTGGGCTTAACATTTTAAACAGATATTAAGGTACTTTGTGGCTGTTTCAGGCAACACTCTGTTTAAAAAAATAGTAAAACATTTTCATGTTCTTGAAAACTTCAGAGATAAGAGGACACCCCGCTCTTTTATCTCCAGGAGAGGAAAAGTACCTCTAGAGTTGGGGTAGTATTGCGCCAGACTGAAAGATCAGAGCTAGTGTTTAGGCACCCTTGATAAATATAGACATGCACTGCAAGACCACCTGCTAACAGTCTGTCAAAATGAGAGGGACATGGGGTAAATGCCACAAAAGTACAAAGTAAAATGGTAATTGGGTCACCCATGTCCCTGCTGTGCAGTCCAAACACAATATACAGAACTATACGTCCAAATCTGCCAAAAAGTTATCATTTCTTTCCCTACCATCAAGCTCAGAAAAAGACATATAGACATAAGTGAAGTGCTTTTTCTGGTCAAGGACTTCCCCTTGTGTCCCACAGTTATTCATAACTGGATCACAGGGTTTGTGATGCTCCAGCTATCAAATACATGAAAATTACACCACCATCTACGATATGTATGTCAGTTCAAGCAGGTCAGGCATTTCATACCTCCATTCCGGGGTTTTACACTTTCTCTGTCCAACCGAAATGCCTTTTAAACAATGGGTCTTTGAAGCAATTAAACAAAACTTGAGCTTAAAAAATAAGTTATGACATCATAACTGACATCAAAGAAAAGAGTGTGCTGATATTAAGACTTTGTCGTTTTTAACTTTCAGAAACATTTTTGGATACATGAGGAACACTTATGAAACCGCCCTTTGTGTTGTTAAAATCCACAGGAAAAAACATGAGGCACTGCAGGTGAGTGGCACTGAGAGTTTGGGGAACCACCGGGCTTCATTCAACTACTGATTAAATACAATGAGTCTGCAGCGTAATGGCCTGAGTGACGGCGTTCCTTAACAGGAGAACATGACCTCATCTGTGCATTAGGCCGGCAAGAGTGTTTATGTCGGGGCTGAGTGAGGAGAGGCAGAGCCGGCAGTGCTGGGCACAGCCTCTGAGTCACTGTTAACACACACACTCTCATACACATTTGTGTGCGCATTCACTCTGTGTTACTACTGTGTAAATCAAAGGGCATGATGGCAAGGCAAAACAATGAGTGGAAAGCCTCAAATACAATGTGAAGAAAATAATAGAAGGATATGAGGCATACTAATCTGACGAGTAGAAGTTTTGCAATTGTCTCGAAATTTGTACTGTGACTAAATTAAAGTTACTATTGTTATACCACAGTTTGAAACACATGTGTATAAGTATATTGATGTTGGTGGCCTAGTGGTAGGACACTCGCCTTTGGACCAAGAGGTTGTGGGTTCAAATCTGACCTCTGGCATTACCAACACTGGGTCCCTGAGCAAGACCCTTAACCCTGAGTTGCTCTCAGGGGAACTGTCCCTGAAATTAGGAAATGTAAGTTCTGGATAAGAGCATCTGCTAAATGATGTAAATGATGATCCTACATTAATAGTGAATTGTGGAAAGCAATTTCTTCTGCTCCAATAAAGATGGGTAGACTGTCATCTTGTGGACAACAGATGTCATTTCCAAATTACAGACTTTTCCTCCTGCCTTTTGTAAATATACCATATAGTATTCAATGCCAATACTTATGGACGTATTAAAAATACATTTCAATTTTAATGTGGTGCCATCTAGAGGTATTTTCTTAGAGGACACCAATTACAGATAATGCTTTGATAATTAAGACGAAAACTTTGTCTATTTATTTACAGCCATTTATTTATATGTGAAAATGACACTATACATTTATAACCAGAAAAAAGCCATAAGATCACAAGCCTAGTTAGTACTCTTGTTACCAGCATAGGTCTCTAACGTATGGTGATTTAATAAGAACAAAGTTGGATAGTGGTTTCATAATCTTATTTGAATTAAAGTGTAATTCTTCACAAATTACAGGCTGATTTTAGGGGTAAACAAAGAACTTAATATTTCAAAGAATTCTCTAGACCGTCAGAATATATCCTGCCTCCTACAGACAACACTCTTGTGTTCCTGCTTAAGGGTGTTCGCACCATTTTGTTCTTTTTTTTCACTTGTTTTGATTTAATGGTTCTACACTATTGTCTGGATGACGTGTTGGTGAAGCAGCCTTACATGCTGTTGTGTGGTGTTGTCCCAGTGTAAAAGTTTCTTCTCTTGTAGGAGTTGTTGGTGCTTCAGTGAAAGGGTGTGAGATGGTGGAGATTGGGAGTGTGTATCGAGCCTGTTCCCTCAGATTGACCGGGGACTCTGCTTCTCCACCAAGCACCAGTTTGTCCAGACCAAATCCACTCAGCTCAGACACCCGTGACCCTGTGAAAACCCGCACCACGGCCTGGACCTGCTGCAGCTGCCAGAAGCTCTCCAGAACCACAAGCAAAACCACAAGTCCCAAAACCAAGTAACCTGAGAATAAATTAAGCTGTTATTACTACAGTTAATCCAATTTTACTGAACCTAATTTACAAGGCTCAGTTTACTTTGACTTTAAATAAACCCAAATGGAGAGATAAAAAATTGATCTTTGAACCATGTCAAGAAGTTGATTTATCCACCAGAGGGCACTTTTGGATTTTAATCGCCACTATTTTTGGTATTTTTATACATTTGACTATAATTTATCTAAACATATCATGTTGTACTTGTTATATATAGAAATATAATATGCCATCTTACTCATGTTAAAGGAATTTTAAATACAATACATATTTTGATATTTTAAACTTTAAAAATTATATATTATCTAATAGCGTTTACACATAACATTATGATTTTGACTAATATTTGTTATGTTGCATGTTGATTTATTGGTCAATCTGCTATGCAACTGATCCTGGAATTACATCTGAACATCATGTCCAAACTATTTATAAAAAACCCATTTTTAATCACACTTAAAAATGGTAGCCAGACTGGATAATCAGACTCACACGAAGTGGCAAACTCCAGCCATTGGTGAGCAGCACGACTGTGTGTCCTACCAGGCAGGTAATCCCCCAGCCCAATGGTGCTCAGAGAGATGAAGCAGAAATAGAGCGACTCCAGGAAACTCCAGTCAGTCTCCATTAGGCAGAGAACGACAGCAGGCAGCAGGAAGAAGAGGAGGGCTGTGCAGGCCGCAAGCAGACAACAGTACAGCAGCGCAGCCCCGTTGTAGGCCAGACCCCAGTAGAGGTGGATGTAGTGTATGGGGGCATGGGTCACCCAGGGCAGCAAGGACTGTGTAAGGCAGGAGAGGAGGAGGAGGGTGAAAGGGATACCCAGGACACAGTAAAGCATACAAAAGACACGGCCCTCATCTGACAGAGGGATGGTGGTGCCATAACCTGTAGACAGATAGAAAAGATAGCTGTTAATCCCAATAGAAGGCTGTATGATATTGGGGAAATTTTTGACATTACATTTATGACAGCTTTTTTCCTGTGGTATAAAAATTACAAGACTTTTAAAAGTTACTGTCTTAAATATCTATATTTGGAATACTAAAAAGCTGAAACAACTTTTTACTGTGAAGACTTTTTGAGTCTCTTGAAACTTACTGGGGAAAAACGTTCAATCAAAGTAAAAATTAATGTTTACACATTTTCCTTTTGTATAAGCAGCAAAAAAGTTGCTTTTGCTGCTTGATCAAAAAAAAAAGTTAGTGTGAAAATGTTTATTTTTCGTCTTTTTATGATTATTGTTATTGTTTCCTATGCAGTACCCTAACATTAATCTAGTCATTCTAAATATTAACCATTTAAACCATTCACGCCGTATAAATTGTATTTTAATGTACTAAATTGTATTTTTCTATTGCAAAATAACAAAATACTGCATTTCCATTTCACAGCTCTTTGTTCGGTTCAGCCTAAAGATTATAATCAGTCAAGCACTACCCTCGGCTTGTACAATGGATCCAAGTACAGTTTTAGGAGTCATACATTCTGGACGTGTTGTTGTCCGGACTCACCCGTCGTCGTGAGAAAGGTCGTGACGAAAAACAACGACGAGGTGAAGTCGAAGTTATACTCGTCACTTTCGGACTTCAGGGCTGCGACGCCGCGTTTGCCGGCAGAAAGCACTTTACTCAGTAAATCACTCAGACCCCGTTCGTGAATACACGGGTTATCTTCTAAAAACTTCTCTCGAAGATCGCGCACCTCCGCCATCAGCAGGTTCTCTTCCGTTTGTTCTAGGGTCATAAACACAACGCCACCGAGTATAACGAAGAGAACGTAGGAAATGGTCAAAAACGTGAAAGCATGAGCACGACAAAATGTCAGGACCGAGTCGAGGGTTTGGGCCATGACTTCAGTCAAAGTCCCCTGGCTAACGTTGCATCCTGTTGTGTTTCTGTAACCCAATGCCCAGTGGAAAATTGAACTCAAAGTTGTTAAAACTTTAATGAACTGACCAAGACACTTCAATTACTGGAGTGCCAAGCTGTAGAATCTTCTCCACTAAATCAAACTTCTCTGCCCAATCTTGAGTGTCTGACTCGTGGCTGGACTTATTTTATTATCTTGAAGACTTCTCACCTTTAACCAAAGGGTAAAAAGCCTTTTGGATGAGAGGTTAAACATCTTAAAGAACCTAAAAGAAATTTGTCTTTCTGATTAAAGCACTCAAGACTACATGTCCTTGACGAATGATAACCTACCCAGACATTCTCTGCCCAATGAATGCATGAAGGTTGTATTTATATAGCGGTTTTCTAGAGACCCAAAGTGATTTACAAAGACAGTGTGCAGCTGCTTCAGTGGCCATTTTGCCCCAGTACACTTATCTTACATTAGCTAAGGTGGTGAGGGAGCAGGAATGAGTACACCACTTCGATAGTGGAGGATTAGCAGGCTAAATTTGAAGGAGAAACTGTTGTTTTCAAGGATCCGTCCCAATAAGCGCAGAAAGAGAGCTGGAATCATAGTTTTATGTCTTGTCACTTTGCTGGGATCCCAGACTGACATACATTTACATCATTTAGCTACACTCTTATCCACACGAGTGTTGAGACTGTCAAGAGTACAAATAAATATCTACAGTCAAAAATATATAGACGGAAACTTCTATGCAACTCCTCAAAAGCGCAGAAGTGAATTAGTGAATTTTGTTAGTAGTGAATTAAATAAAAATCCTAAGTAGCTAAGAACGAGCTAAGGAATTTAACTACACCAAGTGACAGCAGTTCTGGTTGTGAAAGGAATTTGGTTCTTCAACTGATGAGCCATTACTGAGAAGAATCTTCATGCATCGCAAGGGGTCAAGACATGCATAATGGATGCTTTTAAAGGACGGGAAGCATCCACTAGAACTTACCACAGTTTGGTGCCTAACACATCTTCCAGCAGCCATCCAGCTTTTCTGTTCTTTTCCCCTTCTAAGTACAAGGGAGGGCCAAACCTGCTATGCTTCAGACGTCCAGATTACCAGCTCTGAACTCCAGGTGTTATGAATAATGGCATCTTGCAAATACATTGGCACGACCATTTGTTTTCCAGTATCCGTTTTTATTTTACTAAATTTCAACTTTACAAAATACTTAAGCATTACAAAATGTATGGTCCCGACAGACCAACCAGTACAAAAACATCAGAGATGCATCTTGCACAAAATGAATAGATGCAAAGCATCACAGTGCATGCAAGTTCATTCCTCCAGTAAGTGTTACTCCATTAGCGATGACTAAGTTTGAGTGCAGTTTGAATCCCTTAAACATGCTTCAGGTGCTTAGTTAGCAGTAAGTCTGTGGACAAACAACTGTACAACCTGCCAACTGTGTTGATGTCTGTCTTAAAGAGGCAGATATAGCGAATAATGCGAGCATGTCCAGCGTCTCACAGGCTTGCTCACTCTCCCGATAACAGGGAGTTTGTGGGCATAGGCACGAGGTGGAAGGGAGGAGATGGGTGGAGTTGGGGTGAAGCTCGTCTGGAAGCGTCGTCCTTGGCATCGCCTGCCCATCTGCCGACCACCAATCAGAAAGGAAAAGGTTGGAGGTCCAGCCTGTGGGGGCATGAAACGAGATTTGGGGAAGATGTCTCGCGACTGGTTGGCTGAACGTCCAGGACGTGAGGAAGAGGATCTGGAGCGAGGGACCGAGGAGGATGAAGAAGAGCGAGCAAGAGACCTGTAATGGTGCAAAAAAGGAGAACGGAGGCAGAAGTTAGCTCTCGGGCTTAGCTCTACAGTCTAGTGTAGGACTGTCTGAAAGGACTGTAAGACTAAGTTTTCCAGCGTCAACACTCACCTCCCTCCCGCCGTGGCAGCCAGACTTGGAGGTGCTGGTTCAGTGCGTGGGCTTCCATCCTGCCTGGGGCTAATGTTCATGTTGGCAGTGAGCTGAGGCATCTTGCGAGTACTCTCTAAGTTAGCCGCACCACTGGCTGGCTCTTTCCTCACATCGGATGTCTGTGCGGGAGCTGCAGGCGGGGCGCTGTCTAAAGCAGGGCCAGTGCTGAAGCGCACAGCCAAGCTGTCTCCAAAGAAGGAGTAGAGCTCACAGTACATGGCAGGAAGAGAAACGGGGGTCCACTCCTCCCACTGGCATCCGGCCCCACCCGCCTGCAGGTGGCTGGCGATACCAAGGGGAGGTTCGGAGAGAGGTTCAGGAGGTGGGCTGAGGCCAGGGGAGCTCTCTCTGAAACCCATCATCCCACCTGCTGAGCTCTGGGGAGCGGTGCTGTTCCCTTCAGAAGACACAGTCAGACTCAGGGCTTTCATTTTTAGCAAGCGCTCTACAGCCACCTGGTGGACACGGAAAGAAATGACATAGATCTTTAACAAACGTTTATACTGGGAGCAGCGAGCACAAGTGACCTATGTGACTCATTTTCTGTGGGAGTGTGCATCTCTGGTTGGCGTGATTCGGTTGGTGTGGGCATTACAGTGATCTAATCAGCCAGGGTGGGCTGATTGGAGGATTCTACATAACAGAAGCGTGGACATTTTGCATAATGTGAACTGTATAACATATTTCTGAAAATAAGAGCGAAGGCATATTAATATTGGTACACATCATGCAAAACACTGTTTGCTGTTACACAGGGTTCTTGCAGGTTTCAGTAAGTTAAATTTAAGACCTTTTTAAGACCTTTTAAGACCATTATGAGTAAAATTTAAGACCAACACAATGTATTAGGCTACTAAAAACTTTCGAATGATACCAGAAATTCTCAAAACTTTCTATTTTTATTAATTCAGTATTAAAACAGAATCAAAATATTTGAAACTCACTCACTCTACATTATCTAGCCTATTAATTAACCTATTGCAATCAACATGTTGAAAGCTGAATGCTGAATGTTGAATATGAATATACAATTGGCATGCTGAATATGAGTGTGAATCTGGCATGCACTAGTCTACTCGTTTTCACCCCTTGCATAGGGTATATGCCGACTGAAAAACCATTAGGCTTTCATTTCCGTAGGATACAATGCTATCGCACAGATCATACGATATACTGCTCTATCTGTGTGTGAGTTGGTCAGTGTGTGAACACAAAATAAACAGCTAGCCAAACGCGTTCAAGAGCCAGGGACGCGAGCGCATTGCTCCATTATTTTCTGGCTTCAAAGTTGACAGGTGAAAAGCGAGTAAAACTGACACAAAACGTACTGTACAAAATAAACTTACAGCCTGACACATAAGTTATGGAGATCGCTAGGTTAAACCAGCCTAATACAGTGAAATTAGCTTAGTTCTAACAAACCACTTAGCAGGCTAACTGAAAACCGCATCGTTAGCTGAACAATGCATTGCATTAACCATACAAAGATTAGCATAACATTCTAATCGCTAACACTTATTTACGGGTGAATGAAGAAACATTGTTCACTAATATTACGTCTACAGCAAGGAAATATGTAAACTAAAGTGAGAGACAGCTCATAGACTTACAGACACTGCTGTCGAGGGCATGAGAAAAAATATAAATTAGCCAATATGGTTGTTATTGTATGGGACATTGATATGGAACGGTACTTAAACTTTGCAGCGAGCCTCATGCCTACTGCTGGGGACAGCTTGTAACCAACTGCAAAAATTTGCATTATCAAGCCAAGTGTCGTTAAACACTTACCCATCTTTAAAAACTATACTCTTGACAAGAGTGCTCTCAAATTTTCCAGTTACTTTGGCGGGAGATTGGGGGCGCGAGCATACGCGCGCTTGCATCTGAAACCTATTTCAGACCTCACCCGAGGTTAACGCCCGATTCAGTCGCTCCGTCCTACATCAGTGCACTACACAGGGTGTAATAACATCAGTTGTGTGTCCTATGTAGTGCACTACACAAGGATGTGGAAGGCGTTTGGAACTCAGTCTCAACTATAAGTGAAAATCTTTTTTTTTTTTTTTTACAGAAATTCTATTTTCTGATTGGCCGATAGCTTGCTAATTCAAGGATTAGCTCTACAGTGGTTTAAATTTTTATTTTCTGCGGACAACGCTTCTTGGGAATGAACAGAGGCAAGAATTTTAAGACTTGGGTAAATTAAATTTAAGACCTAGGATGAAAATCTGGGCATTTTTAAGACATTTTAAGGCCTTAAATTTAACTTTCTGAATTTTAGACTTTTTAAGACCCTGCGGGAACCCTGTTACAAAACCAAGAACTGTGAGAGATTTTTGTTTCTGCCCACTTCGGATACGTCAAAGACCATCAACAGCATTTGTTAGCATTGCATCGGGCAGCAAAAGCAAATGTTTACACTCTTAACACTTCTGAAAATGTGTTTAATGATTCTTTGCACTTAAGAATTTGCAGATCATGAAGCTCTGCAAATTATAAAGACTTACAAGAATAGCTCCATAGACTTTGTGTCCATCGGCTTTCACCTGTGCATTGGACACAGAGTAGTCGTCCAACACAGCTTGCAGATTTGCCCAGTAGGCAGGTAGATGGGGGTAAAGCACACGTTCAACGGCCTGGAAAGAACAACCACACACATACTTTTACAGCATTTATACATATACACACAGATACAACCACATAAAATTAACTATCTGCAAACGTGTAATGTGTCTGTAGGTTACCTTCCACCCAAGAGCGTGTAACCCAACTACAGCACCATAGTGAGAACAGAGAGGTCGGACCGGGTCTGACAGGACTTTCTGGAGAGACTGCAGGATTTGATGATACAGTCCACTCACCAGGTCACCATGAGTCCTTAATTACAAAAAACAACAGATGAACAAAAACAAATATCACAACGTGCAGTTTTTCCCTCATAATTAGTAGGAGTGCAAATCACAAGTTTCATCAGGACAACATTTTAATGCCTGCTGATATCACAAAGTCTGTATGACAATTTCAATTTTATTCAATTCATTTCAAGAGCCAGTGATCAACATGAGACAATATTGTATACTGATTTAACACAATCACTTCCATTCATATCAAATCACAAAAAGTAACTAAAGTTTGACATTTGCGTTCCCGAGCCATGGCTGACGGTAGCCCAAATTAATACTTGCATTATAAAAGTTGAGATGAAACTGATATGTTAATGTGTTTTTCTCATCTTCACTCTAATTTATCATTGAATGAGTTGCCTATGGGAAACCAGCTGAAATCGCGTTGTATCTAAGGACATGTTATTGATGTGTGAAAGTGCTGGTGCTTAGGCAGCATACCAGAAGATGTGGCTGAGAAGCAGAGCACCATAGTCCCTCAGCGTCCAGTGGTCATTGAGAGGGTTAATGGAGGCTGCCAGCGGCTCCAGTATACAGTACATGACGCTGGAGACGAGGCTCCGCACATATGAGCCCAGATAGAGATAAGGGTTCTGAACCAGACTCTTCACCATGTGCAGTAACCTGTTCAGCTGATCTAGGTCATGACTTACAGACTTCACCTGAAAAGCAGCATGGTGGGGAAAGTGTTTCAGCTCCAACAAATAAAACATTTGCAGACATGGGGACTTCATTCACTCGTGTGTTTTTTTTCTTAAATTTGTTTTTAAAGCTTAGACATTTAAATAATATAATAACACAATAAGTTAATGTTTTCCACAAACATGCAACGACATTTGTGTATGAGTGTAATGTAATTTAACAGTAATTCAATAATAATTGTAATATCAAAAAGCCAATTCCATTTTTAAAAAATATTTTACAAATATAATCTACCTTAATATAATCTAATTAGCATAACATTTACATCATTGTTTATTTTGGGAGCAGTTTGTGATGTAACGGTTAGGACATTGGCCCCGCGATCGGAAGGTCGCTGGTTTAAATCCCAGGACCGGTAAATGTACCACTGAGGTACTTTTGAGCAAAGTACCGTTCCCAGACACTGCTCCCTGGGCGCTGCCCACTGCTCTTTCACAGATAAGTCAGATGCAGAGAACACATTTCATTATGGTGCATTGTGCTGTGGTTTGTTCATAATGACAATCACTCTCATGACTTTAACTGCTATATAAAACAAAACAATGTAATAAAAGAAAATACTCTTAAATTTTGAAATGATAATATTATGCTGCATTTTCAAGTATTAAAAGAAAGGACACATACCCCACTGATGACATAGACAAAGTATGGTAAGAGCGCTGCAATCTTGGAGTTGGACTGAAGATCCAGCAAAGCGACCTAGTTTTAACATAACCATACATTAGCTGTATAACATATGACTTTAACAGAGAACTTAAATCATGTTAACCAGTAAGGCTGAACACGGTTCATGCCTTCATGAGATGTGGATCCTCTCCCAATATGGCTCTAGTGATCTGCTGGTAGTATTTGAGGAGGTCATCAGACAGCGATTGCACAGCACTAGGAACTGGAGAGTACATACACAGTCAAACCACAGTATACCAAAAATGCATTCTTTAATTTAGAGTTTTAATAACCTTAATAAATGTGAAAGAGCTGCCATACCCTAGCTTCCTATTATTTTATTACAATGAATAAAATGTACCTCACCTGTGCCTTGAGGCTCCAGGTTTCCTTTTCCATCAAGATATGACACATGCACTGCAAGAGAGACAAGACTACCAGTTCATAACTTAACATGTATGGCATCCAGCAGACTCTTATAGCAGCTTAAAATTTTTAATTACAGGGACAATTTTGCTGGAGCAAGATTAAGGGCTCTGCTCAAGGGCTCAAAGACGGTTAGTGCTGATGGTAGGATACATCCAGGCGTAAACCCACGCACTCTTGGAACAAAACCAAGAAACCTACCACTAGGCCATCACCACATTTAGCAAAAGATCATAAGTCCTACCTCGCACCATGGTCTCAGCACAGCCTTTGGGAATGTTAGTAGCCAGAGCCAACTCCACCAAATTAACCTCACGGTCCTCCACAAAGAAAAGCTCCCCCTCTTTCAACGGCCGGAACGGTGAGGCATCTGGTGCGCCATAGCCACAAATAGCCTGAAAGAAGAAATGAAGAAACAATAAAAGATGAAATGCGCAAGCACACATAGGCTTGTTTTTAGCAATGTTGATAAGACCATGATTAGAATATCCTGCTTCAAAATAGTATCATGCATGGGTGAAGAACTACATATTGACCTCAGTATTACTCCAGCGAAGTGCCCTGTTGAAGTCCTCTACTGTCAGTTTTCTTCTTTTGGCATGTCTCATGAACTGAGAGCTGTTCTGTGATGACAACAAAAGTGTCAGAGAAAAACAACTTCTATAGCATCAAGTAGAACCGCCTATCCAGATCAAAGGACATTTCTTCAGTTGTTAATTTGCAAGGATATCTGAAGCAACATTAAGATACTTGCACATTAATGGTAAGATTATTGTCTACCCCTTTATAACTGACATATAACCATGTTTGTATATACTGGGAGGTGATTGCAAAATTGGAGGTTCAAATACAGGAAGAGCTGAATGCTAACAATGGACCCCTGAGCAAGGCTCCTTAACCCCAAGTTGCTCAGTGGAGATTGTCCCTGTAATTCTGAATTGTATGTTGCTTGGGAAAAAAGCGCATGTAAAAGGCAACTGATGTACATATACTGTTAAAAAGTGTCCTCTGGGTAGAAAAGTTCATGAAGGATAACATTTGTTTGTTTCGCATATCTTGAGATTTTGAGTTATTTCTCTTAGGATCAAGATTGGGCAATAATATATTTAAACATTTCTAAAACCTTATCCGCAGTTTGTTCTTCTGAGAAACAACATAGAGTTATATGTAAATAGCATGAGAAAAATAAGCTTTGACTTCAAGATAACGGACATAATAAGTGTCCCATCTGAACACAAGAAGCCAGACATGAACACAACCACATACACCAACAACTGTGTGTATATTTATACTTAGGACACTTGTGACACAATTCTGGATTAAGTGTCTTAACCAGGATTCAAACCCTGAATACAGTTTCAATTTACTATTTATCAGATGCTCTTCTACATTTCTAATTTCAGGGACAGTCAAGGTTGAGGTTAAGAGTCCCAAATGGTAAGATGGTGGAGCTGGAGGTTGGATAGAGCTGGATATAAACCAACAACCTCTTGATCAATAAATGTGCATCCCACTACTTCACCACCACCACTGCTTCATCTCTCAGATTGCCACAACAACTTAAAATGTGGTAATACATGGCCCATCTTCAGGAGGGGGGTCCAACTGGACACTGTAGTTGTTCAAAGAGGTCATGGCACAGAACAGAACATATAAAAGCAGAGCAAGGAAAGAATGAGAAAGAGCTGTTTAAAGGGGTTCAGCGGCTCCGTTTCAGCAGTTGAACCTGAGGGCACCAGTACCTTGATGTGCCGGCTTTTGTAAGCACTACTGCACATTATTCTGAAACATTAGTTACAGATGGCTGGATATCAGCACTTTAATGGTATATTATCGATGATGTTCATACTGTTAAAAAGTAACTCTGCCTAGAGGCAACCGAACTGATTAATATTCTGGTACCTGTGTTGCCTCCCTGAGCCGGTAACACACGTCCTCTGCTAGCATCGCCGCCGTCTCGTCGCTCAGCTCGACCCCCGCGCTCTCGGCCATCAGTTTGACGGAGTCCCGCGACACCTCTGCGAAGCGCCGCTCCTCCCGGGGTTCTGCCATCTTCACAACGACACCGTGATTAAGGGGATGCCGTTGGTCATCACACGAAAACTAGCAACGTTGCTTAAAAAAAGTTAAATCGGCTTTAAATGAATGAAAGCTAACTAGCTCCCTCGCACCCGCACGAATCATCAGTCGGCTAGCAGTACCCATTAGCTTGTATGTACTAGCGGCATTAGCGCGTGACAGACAGAGCGCACCTTAAATAGAGCATCCCACTTCATCCATAAGAGATAAACATTCGAAATATTCGCCGATGAAGTAACCAAGGCTACAACAATGACGCTCATACCAACAGACTAGCCATGATACTTTAGTTAGCGGCCATGCTAAGCAGACAGAATTAACCGTTTAGGTAACGTTCGCTCTTCCCCAATATACTGTGCAAGCGCCGGTGAACTTTGTTACCTTTGTCGTAATTAGTTCCAGGGACACATCTGCAGACTAATATGCGTGTATAAATGCTGCAGTTACGAATGTGGAAATAAGACGCTAGTTTATGCTACAAACAGAATAGGAGACCGTTGATTGGTTGATTTTGCGCATGCGTAAAGCGGACGTGCCAAGTGCGTCAAGTTTCTCAGTACACGTCAAAACAATGAGTAAAGCTGCAGGTTGGAACGTGCCATTTTGATATAGTATTGCGCGAAAAGCTTCCTTTGCTAGAATGAATTCTAAAATATGCACCATATGTAGCCAAGGGAGTCTGTATAGAGTAAAAGAGCTCGAGCTCTACTTCTTAAATCTAAGTAAATATTAAGGAATTTTTCCTTGTCAAGGAAACGAGGTTCTTTCTGTACGTGGCGTTTTTTACGAGATACTGCATGGGCGAAGTTACATCGCAAAGGCGAAGCTGAAGTGATATGGCGCAGTTCTATTAATAAGCACAAACAAGGGTTAGAGTTAAGTAGTTTTATTAAGATCCAGGGACACAAAAGCTTCAGTCCTGAAAATAATTTAGGTAGCACACTTTAAATTAAGATCCATAAATAAAGACGTTGATATCGCGTCCCAAAGATTCCATAATATATACAAGGTAAAAAGTCAATTTACAAAAGTCTAGTCCATCAAGCTCCCCGCTCAAAAAGACTCAACAAGAAAATAAAACAATTACCCCTCCCATCACCTACTCCAGACAAGGGCTTAAGTTAAGGTCACCAAAAAAAGGTGACAAGGCCATCATATCTAGGACTATACAAGCGTTATTTACTATTAAAAAATGTTATTTACAAGACAGCTTTCTGTAGCTTTAAAACAGCTGTTGATCCAGCACATTGTGTGAGCTCAGGCTGGATGCTTGCTCAAGCTGTTGGAGCCTGATGGCCAGTGGCAGCAGCAGGTCATTGAGGTGCTGACTACTGAAGGTGAAAGCATTGTTGGCCACAGCTTCTCCAGAAGGAGGGGTTATGGGACTAAAGTCATCAGGAAATACTGGCGAGGCCAACATGGACTGAGGGGAAGAGGAGGCAGAGGTTGGCGAGGAGGATTGTGTGTTCGAATCTGGGGAAAGGGACCTTCCTGGTGCCTGAGGAGACCATGGGGCCTGGTTCAGGTCCACACCCTTCACTGTGTTGGGGAGCCCATGCTGGAAGCGGCAACGCGTTCCGTACAGACAAAAACCGAAAGCACTGAAGGTACGGCACAGAGCACCCCGAGGCTTCCAGTCGCTGGAACGGGAAGGTGGCTGCCAGTTTGCCTCTTCCGCGCAACCACTTGACTCCAAACCATCTTTAATGTGCAGGAAGTGACAACGGGTTCCAAAGGGACAGACTCCAGAAGCACGGAAGGTACGGCAGGGTATGTTCTTACGCTTGTGGCGAACGGGCCTCTGCTCCTTCAGGTTGTGCACAAACAGGCAGCGGGTGCCATACATGCAGTAGCCAGATGCATGGAAGGTGCGGCATAGCTCCGTCTTGTACTTGGGGTGGCGAGATGGCACATGGAGGTCATGCAGCCCATGAGCAAATTGGCAGCGTTCCGCATACTTGCAGTTGCCCGTTTCAGCATAGCGGCTGCACAGCTCTGTCTTGTAGCGGGTGGAACAGAGCCGAGGAGACTCAACCAGCGGCAGCAGGGCCTCAGCTAGTGACAGACCTCCACTAGCCAAACTCTCCACTGGGAAAAACTGCTCATCGCCACCCTCCGAGGGAAACAGCAAGTTGTCTTGACTGGTCTGAGGAAGAGATGCACATAAGTTTGTTATTCTAAACCATGTTGTGTATTGGGGTGGTCAAGTAATGGTTTTAGTTCAATCACCATTGAGCCCTTGAACAAGGCCCTTGCTCCAGGAAGAACCCAGCAACTTACCAGGGTAGCACTAAAGGTAGGCCCAAGATCAATTTGAACCTTACATCTAGCAGTTCACGAGTATTCTAGCTTTATGGAGCTCAAACCATAGCTTAGTTGTTTTTTTTTTAAATTAATGCCTCAACACATATGGAAACATGTTTACATTTGCTTTTGTTTTAACAGTTACACCTTGGAGCAGTCTAGTTTAATGATGTTAAGCCTCACATTTAGCAAACTGCTGGTGTAGAAAAGAGGAAAATACTCTACCGCAAACATCACTGTACGATTTGAAGCGTTCCAAATGAGCGTTGCCGCCTCCACAAAGTGCGTTTCAAGCCACACAAGAGCAAAAGATTCTACAAGTGCCAACACCCCGAGCAGAAACCCGAAAACAACAGGTAAAATGGGGATGATACACGCGAGGACGAGGACTACAACCCGAAACCCGGCAAGTCACACGCACAGAATGACCCTCCGGCGCAGTATAATAAGGCCGCCGCTTCTCCCGCTCCCGCCTTCCCGTTAAACTGCGGCAGCTGCGAGGCCTGTAACGTCACGGGGAAGTTCGAATCGTCCAATCACAGCGCGAGATCTGGGCGGCCAATTTAATTAGTGCTAACGAGGGCCGGCCTTGTTGCCTTTACCTTTCATCCCGGCTGGATTGAAATTTGATGGTGTTTGTTTACACCCGCAGCCTTATGCGACGCAATAAACATTTTTCTGGTGGTCCCGATGCTCAACTTCAAATGGCAGGAGTGTAAAGCGCGCGGAGAGCCGTGTCCTGTGCTAATCACCATCACACCTCGGCGTGTTAATTGAATGACAAGTCTGTGAAGTGGAAGGTCGCGGTCGTCTGATTTCATTGCATTGTGTGAATTGGAAAAGCTTTTCAAGTAAAAACGCGATATACTGAGTGACGTCCAGGTGACGTGAAACAGAAAAATGTACTTTTTCCAAATGTAAATATATTAATTAAAATGGCCTAATCAATTGATTCATTTTCATAAGAGACCATCATATGGATTTCATTCTTAAATGTCTTGAAAAATATTGCTCATAAGAAGCCTATGAATTTGTCACCTGAATAAATGTACATATAATTGTACATACGTATAATCTTTATGTTGATTACTCAAGTATTTCTCCACTGACATATCCTGATACACACATGCTATAAGACAAGACTATAAGTAAGACTAACTTAAATGTTAGTCATACTTTTTTAAGAGATACTGTTTTATTAAGACTGGTTATAGAATTTTTTTCATATTGAAACTGTTACTAACCTGATTCACATTCAATGCAAAAGTCAATTCAATGACCATAGTTGTGGGTTAATACTGCATCCTAATTGTCTATCTACTTCTAGTTTAAAGTTTATATTTAATACTCAATTTCTAGTTTAAAGTGTATATTTTGTATTCTATTTACATAGTTTATTCTATATGCCCTATTTGTTCTTTGTTCCAATTCTTGTTGCACTGTGAAAACTGGAGCCACGTCGTCTCGTCTCTGTATATCTGTACAGTATATAGCAGAGATGACAAAGTTTACTTTGGCTTGATATTGACTTTGACTATTTTACAAGAAAAATATGCCTAAAATGAGTCTTTATCACTATTATGTAATGCATATTGATTTACATTCATTCACATTTCAGTTTGCATAACAATCAACAATTTTTGTATCTATAGCTCACAATTAATCCTTCGATACCTTGTGAAACAAAGGCCGTAAGAATGATCTAATTGCAAAAAAATTAAAGAACAAAAAAACCCAACTCCATCAACCTTGACATTTTTCAGACAGTGGAAAGGATAATCATAATAAGCTTATTGAATTAATTGATCAGCACAAAAAGCAGAGCCAAAAGAAAGAAAAAACAACTTTATTTTCTTATCAAGATGCATTTAAGGATACAGAGACATTAGAATAACATTAGAATAAAAACTGGCTGAGAGAGGAAGGGAAAAAAAGTCACCGACATACAAAACTGGAACCTTTTGCACCCTTGAAGCTACCATAATCACTTAATCTACCCTCAAGTCCCAACAACCCGCCCCTTAACAGAGGGCAAAGTTAAAGAGAAGCTTCGGCCTTAGTTACCACTTTAATGCAAAATGGTTGACACTTGTTGGGGACAGGTTAACGTTTATTTTAGTCTTTAGTGTGCAGTGCACGCTCAGTTTAAGAAACCTTACAAAACCCCCAAATGGGGGAAACAACGTACAAGCAAATATCATGGAACTCATTCACTGGTTGACATTTAACAGTGTCGTGAGTGAAAAGGGAAGTCCAATTATTTGAGTCTACACTTATCCAAAAAATGTAAAGAAACCATAAATGAGAATATGATTCAATATCAAATCAGTCTACAATCTATTGGAGCAATTACTAAAAAAAAATTCATCTTGCATCACAATCAAAAAACGTTGTCGTTCCCTTTCTCTCAATCCATAACTACTTACTTGTTAAACTTTATCTATAATCACTACGTTACCTCACAGGTAGCTCCATTTTCAAATTCAGTCACTGGATTATGGAGTACAAGAGCATCTTGGCATACACATTTGTATGGCTTTATTCAATGTTATACACATAGAAAGGGCAAGTCTGGAGAAAAATAGGCAGAGGCTGAACTGATTGTGAAAAGACCAAAACATTTACAGGTTGGGGGAAAAAATCTTGAAAAACGACCCTGAAGAACTATTAAGAGGCTTCAGGGTTTCTCTGATCTGTACGTTTCTTGCCCTCCCATCATAACACCTTTTCACTTTGATCTAAATGGGGAACACAGTTAGGAGCCATCAACATTCTGACACCATTTGTACTGAAGAACCATCCAAACAGGACACAGCAAATCCCACCTACCCAAAAAAAGCCCAGTAGAAATCAGTTGTGTCGATGACCGTCAAGCTCCTTCTACAATTGTGTGACCATACATAAAAAGCAGTTTTAAAACTTCAGGTCATTGGTCCACAGCATTGTTCCGCACTGGGCACACCCTGGACTCGCTGATTTAAGAGATTATTTGAGAATTCTTTAAGTTGGATGGTGCAGACATCAGAACCACCTTATCGGCTGGGGAAAATTGACACTACATGTTTTCCAGCTTGAAACTGACTACGGAGTGGGGAAAAGTACATGATGACACTGATGCTTTAAAAAAAGGAAACAATGAAAAACAAGACATGCCAAACACTGTCTAATTCCGACCCTGTCCCCTGCCCATTCTACAGCCGGCATTTAAAGACATCACTCCTGAAAAATGTTTATATTTACACCAAATAAGAACGACCTGGAGGAAAAAAAATAAAGTGTGCTTTATCACCATTATTTCATGTTGAGCATCATCTGATTTAAATTACACAGTTAAAAAATATTTGCCATTTAAAAAAAAGGAATTGGGGAAGGGAGGAGGGGGAACAGTAACACTGGAATAAAACACTACAAAGTCCATGCCCGAAGCCTGGTGTGTGCTGTTTGTGTGATTACGCTGGTGTGTGTGTGTTTACATGTGCACACGTGTAAAGTCAACAAAGGACAGAGGCTTACTGCACATAAATGTTTTGAGCGAAATGTAGCAAAGAAAAGAGAGAAAGAGAGAGAGAGAGAGAGAGAGAGAGAGAGATGGGCAGGTAGAAAAACAGAGGGATAAACAGAATAAAGAGTCAGATGGGGCGGATAGAGGGAGAGCGGAATCAAGAGAAAGGTTTAAGTGTCAGAGATATTGAAAAAAAATGTTCACGTTTTGCTGGAAAGTAATGAAAGAAAGCAGAGGCAGTGGGGAGAGAGAGAAAACAATCGGTAGGGATTTGACATGTGGCAGGGGTTGTGGCCTAACAAAAAAAAACAAGGTGCTTAGTCCTCCAACACAATGGGCTCGCTGGTACTGGAGGGCAAGACGGGTACAGGAAGTGGCCGTGGCAGAAGAGGAAGTTTCACCCTGACAGGGATGTTTGGTTTCCTAGCTGCCCGTCTCATCTCTGCCTGGGTGAGGTGTTTCCTCAGAGCTCTGAAACACACACAAGAACATAAATTCTCCAAATCCCTTTAAAACTAATTTTCAATTAATTGCACAGCCCTAACTATCTGGATGTACCTGGGTAACGTACCTGGTGTCTTTAGTGGCCACAAACACTACAGGATTGGGAGCATCTCCTTGAGTGACCCTCTGCCGCTTAATGACTGACTGAGAGGTTGTCCTCATGCTGGCAACAAATGGCCTGCCGTTGGTGGAGAAGGGGTAGCCCCCCGCCTGCGGCGAATAGAGACAGGGTACATGGTTATTAGGGGTGTGCAAAAAAATCGAATCGAATTGCGATTCCGTCTCTGTTGATTCAAAAGCTATTCATAGTTAACGTGAAAACGCAGTTTCACTCTGTGTGTGTTACTAGAAATAACGAGAAGAGGGAAGGATGAAACTTACAGCATCATAGGGCCTCTTGCCAAGCAGGCCACTGGCACTGCGGGGCTGGTTAGCCTGGTTGCGGTTGATGGGGGTCGGGGCACCACGAGGAGCTTTGAGTTTTAGAGGAGCCTGGACAGCTGAAGAATGAAAAGACATGTCACAATGACACCGCAAACCCATAGAGGCCTTTTTTGTTCCTTTCAAGTTGTGGAGGATGGTTATAATAATGATAAAAAAAAGTTCTAACCCAGTTCTTTAACAATGTTGGCGAGCGATGGCCGTGGGATTGGTCGGTTCTTCATCGCACTTTTCGACGCTTTAGGAAGTCTTATCATACCTGGTGGAGAAAAGAAGCTTAATGTTAGCATCTTATGGTTACAAATCCTATTTAATGACTGACCAGGTGCTCCTGTCCATTCCTCAGTCCTGACTAAAATGTGACAAAGCCTTATCTGGGAATCCAACAACACTGAATCTTTTAAATCTTGTTTAAGAACCCATTTTTACTCACTTCGACCTGTATAATGTTTGTCATTTCAATAGCAAATCATTTTTATATACTTTTCAGACATACAAATAGACAAATATTTCGAATCACAGTATTGCATTCTGTACATTCAAACACTTGGGACGGCAGTGACGTGGGCGCGCACTCACACTCCGCTTTGACGGCATTGGCGTTGATGGAGGCGTACGGGCGCCGGGCGGCGCGACGTGGCTGCAGGATGTCCTGGCAGACGCGGCGGGCAATGCGCGTTAGCTTGGTGGTCTGCAGGATAAACGTCTGTCGGTTCTTAGCCAACAGCTTTGCCCTGCCTGCAGCGCTGGTGAAAGGAGACATGCCCTGCACCTCTTGACGAGTCATGTGACCACGTGGGGCTGCTTCCTGAAATGAGGAAGAGGAAGGAAATTCAGAGTCAACTTATCAGGAATTGGCTTTGCTGTTTTATAACTGAACACTACAATGAAAATGTAGCAGGGTATACCGAGCCGGTTCTTGTAGCACCCTCTAGCTGTGTGGGGGTCTTTAGCCCACCATATTTCTTCCAATAAATCCAGCAGGAAGCACAGAGTCGACACTGCATGTTCGGAGGCCCCCACGCGTACCACTGAGGAGATTGGGCAGCTGCAAAGAGTAAATAGTATTTTAAAAGACTCAAGAAAAAACTAAATGCACACTTACACATAAAAAGGCTAAATGTAAATAATAAGGTTGAATTTGACCAAACCAAAACTTGTAATAAGTAGTATAAATATACAAGTAATGCAGGTTAAGGGTGCTGTGAGAAAGTAATAGTCTGGAACTCACTATGGCAGCTCTCGCAGCACAGGCCTTTCTGGAAGCCTGCAGCACCATTCATGCCAGGCTTGTTACCAGGTGCCATGATCTGGTTGGGATTTGGTTTGGTACTGATCGAAGAGGGAGAAAAAAAGAGGTTTATTTTTAAAGCAGTAACAGCCGTTTCAAGATTCAGGGTGTTTTCTGCTAAAAATAATTTAAGTCCCTATTTAAATTGTACACAACATAAGATACAATTTCATAGACATTTCATAAAGCAAACAAAAAACTGTTTATCAATCAAGATGACCATTAGAATAAAACATTTATAAGGTGGGTGACATTTCACCAAATACTCACTAGGTGGGGATGTAAACCTGTTTCAGTTTACTGTCTGCTTCTGCTGCCTTCAATCTTTTCTGGAAAAGAATGTAACAAAAGCATAACCCACAATGCACTACTAAACAGAACAAAATTTACTCCAGTGATTAGGTACATAAACATTCAGACAGAGAGAGCTTTGAGAGTTTTTGAAGTCTCACCTGCTGAATGTAACGGTCTGTGGTCTTCCACATATAATAGAACTGAACCACACTGGCTAATGACTTCCAGGGCAACTGGAGGAAAATTATCAATAAAATGTCAAATAAACCCAGTAAACATACACCAGCGTAATCTCAGAAGATTTAGAAGACTAGAAGATTTGTAAGTCAATTTTAAATACGACTAGGGACTCACAAAGTCCTGGCGAATATCGTTAAAGTCTTTCCCATATTTCTCCAGTGCTTCTTCAAACAGCATGGCCTCTGAGGCGCTCCACTCCTCCATCTCATCGCGGCAGAGCACAGGGCCGCCCTGCGGCACCAGCGTAGACATGGCTTTGGCCAAGTCGTAGCCGTTCTTCTGCAGTGTGTCCATGGCATGGAACTGGGGATGGAAAGAGCGGAAAGAACTCTTAGGCGCTGAAGGAATCATTTGTATTTGTTGAGGTTTAGTCATGGCCACTAGCAACCAAAATAAAGCAGATACGAACAGACAGAAGCTTAGAACATATTACAGCTTAGTCTTGGTGCTAATAAAAAAAATATTCAAGATTAAATCACACTAGACAATACAAGGTAGTCTTGTGAGCTGGGTCAGTCATCACTGGGGATGTCAACTACTGCTAGTGAGCTTTTGTTAGTCACATTTGCATGTCCCAAAATTGTTTGCCAGACTGGATTCTGAGAGTCATTTAAAATTAGAGGGAAAATCATTAGTTGGTACTAATCTATGTAACTAACACTTAAATGTGTGAACTAGAGACGCTCCCTACTTAAAGCAGCAAAGGGAATAATGCCACTGTGTATGTTCTCTCACCAGGGTGATGTCTCTCGATGCAGCTGCGGCGCTCATGTGCAGGCTTGGTTGACGAATGGAGCTGCTGCAGTCTAAGGCGCGGGCAAACGTCCCCACAGCCCTGCAACAACAGCATTAATGACAAATTATTAGTAATTATATTTGCTATGATGCTAACTATCATATGTAATACATCTGTAAATATCACTCATTAACAGGCATGACCACATCATTCCCCTGACAAAGTGGAGTGAGATTACTGTATAGGGGGTAACTGAGCCAAAGTTACCACCTGTAGAAATGTTAATTAACATCAATTTAACAGCACATTTTATTTCTAGTTTATGGCTTGTAGCCTATGTGCATTCTAATACTGTAAAACTTTGGCTCTTCTCCTCATGTAAGTGTGTACAGCAGAGAGGCACTAACAAAATACTTTTCAAATTTAAATATTCATTTTACATGCAAAAGATACATTTCAGTGAAAAACATCTGCCTGTAAAAGATCAGGTCCAACTCTTACATTATAAACACATATATTGACAGGGAACTAGGGGTGGGTATTGGCAAGGACCTCACGATACGATACGCATCACGATGATTATATCACAATATATTGTGATACTACACATATTATGATTTATTGCGATATTCTACAGTTCACTGAAAATGCAAGTTGCTGTGTACGATCTGGATGGTCTTAATGAATCACATTACATTAATAATTCAGCCAAAACAACATAACTCAGAACTCAATTTGAACTTTGTCTTTGCATTTTAACGCATTGAACTAGTGGACACCAAAAACGCTAAGATAAAGTGCATGAGATTGAAAATAAGAAATTAAAGTGCCCAGTCAGTTATCTGAGGCTGCTTGTGGTGCATGATTCTCCCCCTTGGGAATATCGATTTTTGGAGCTAGAAATTGATATATATCAACCGTAAAAGGAAATATCGCGATATGCTGATGACATTGATTCCCTACAGGGAACACAGCTAAACGATGCTAAATGAATGAATTTACAAGTCCATATGCATTGTGCATTTACTAATAAGCCATATGCTTGGAGACTTCTCAACCATGTAATGTTCTACATGACCAACAGAGGGAGACAATTATCTCCAGCTAAACACAAGGAAAAACCGGATGTTGTATAGACCGAGAAGGGTCTGGCTGCAGACCCCCTCTGCGGGTAAGCTCCTCTGTCAGTACATCTCCTCTGAGGGAAAGGAAATGACGCACAAGGACGAAGAATCGTACCTAACCCTAACCGTAGGTATGTGTATGACGTCATTCCCTTTCCCTAAGAGGAGACATACTGACAGAGGATATTTACCCACAGGTCTGCAGCCAGACTCTCTTGTATAGACCAGCTGTACCTCAGCAAAATGGCATTAGGGATATCAACGCATGTTACCTCATTTAATGTGTGCTTTTAATAGAACGTTAATCCTGTTCAAAATGCATATCATTTTGTTCCCAGCATATTGAAATGAGATCAGTGTATGTCACCTAGATGTCTGTAACTTCCAAAAACTTTTGAACTATTATTTTTTATAAGGGAACTTCCTATATTTATGGGGGTTTTTGTTTGCAAAAATCACGTTTTACTATTGAAACATACAATAATAGCGTAATATGCCGGCATGAACACCACCAAAATGTCTGGTAACAGAATATTTTTAAAAGTAACCAGGGTAAAAATAACTTTATAAAAGTGATTCTGGCTTGAGATCATTACCAAACCGTCTAACTATTCCGAACTGCTAATGTTAGACAGGAAGCTCCTTACTACTTCCACAAATCTACAAGTACAATCAGGACCCGTTTAAGATTGAGTCATTTGTGAAGTTAATGTGAGCAGTGAGTATGGTCTCCATGGCAACAGGAGCAAGTTGCAATCAGATGGTGAATCTGATCACCATGACTCACCGGGCCACCACCAGGAACTGATCTATCTGAGAGTCCTTTAGCTGGTTATCCGGGTCCCACACCTTTGTTTCCAGTTTCTCTTGTACACGATTGTCCGATTCACCTACAACGGGATGTAAAAATTAGCGTCCGGACAGTGGGGAAATAGTCAAATCGAATTCAGTGGATTCAACATTCTCTAGTCAATCATTCTTCACAGGTGTTGATCCTCACCTTCAGCCAGTTTCTCAGGGATCTCTGCCTGGTATTTGGACCCAACCCTGATCTCACCCTGGTCAGCCAACAAGGTCTTCTGCACCGGGTCAAACACCAAGGAGTAAAAGAAACAGTCCTGCAGAGCACAAGATCACCCACAATTTCATTTCATGCTATGTATAACAGTATGGTAGCAGTCAGTGCTGTTCACCAGACTAGCCGAGTTCTCTCAAACTGTGTTTCAACAGGTAAGTTTACTGTAAAGTATAATTACCTCTCGCTCTAGGTAGCTTGTTAAAACATCAGTTTCATTCAGAAGCGTGACGTTACATTTCCCCCTGAAAAATAAAAAGAGTGAAATTCCATCATCTTTTTCTTAGTATTCTGAGCACCCACAAAAATGAACACACCATATCATATAGTATACTGTATGATTCACATATAAAGCAGTATAAAAACTCAAATTTGCACTTTAAATGTCACACTGCACCTGTCATTGTGTATATAAGAACAGTTATTTATTTATTTGTACCTTTCCCTTATCTCCTTTTCAATTTCAATTTATACTGTGACTATTTTATTTTAATTTTAAATTGCATTTATATTTTTAATTATGCCTAACTGCAGTCAGGAGCGGTTCAGGATACATTTCACTGCATTTTGTACTTGAATAACTTGCATGTGACAAATAAAGAATCTTAAATCTTGAGAACGTTCCAGTAATCAAGAGCAATTGCAAGTCATTTATATAGCCTCAGTTTGGACACTGGACAAAATAATAGTAAATATAAAAATACAGTAACAATGACTGAAAATGTGTGTGAAAAAGAGAGAAAGTAGTGATTGATGGGGGGGTTTGTTTGTACCTTATGTGTGTGGCAGGAAGAGACTCAAACTGTCGGGACAAGAACAGTTCTCTGTGTTTTAGCTGGTGTTTCTGCTGCTCTGACATCGCTGGCTGCTTAGACTCCTCCTCAAAGTCTCCTGCAAAAAGCCGCAACCATCCATCAGTTCCTGATATCAACGTTTTACTCCATTTAGGCAAAACGGAGATGATGTGAATATTAAACACAAAGTTAATGGGAGTTGTGAGATTTGATGAATTGTTAGTCCAGAGAGTATGCATGTGAACCTTGAAGTTTTCACAGTTTATTTCTTTTAAAACATACTTATAATCAGTAGACCCTAGCATGGAACCAGTATTCTCTCAATTCCTACAAAATTTACATCATACAAAAGTTTCATATCATGCACAGTTACGCAGTAGGGCAATGTGAAAGCAAACTTGTAAAAGTTGCTAATCTGCATAATATGAGCTTTTACACGTACAAAAATTTTTCCCCTGGTTTCTCTGAAATCGTGGTGTTTTGGGGCAGGTGAGGCTGTATCAGGGAGATCTGTCTGGACTCCGCCCCTGCACTGAGCCTCAGGAAACCCTGTGAATAAGTGGGAGGGACCTCTGGCCACACCCCCTTTCCATTAGCCCCGCCTGCCACTCCAGTGCTCCCCCTCCCCCCACCTTGCCCAGTCTGTGTCCCTGCCAGCTTAACTGGGAAACCCTGTGCAAACCGAACCTGAAGCGTCCCTCCCCCGCCAACTTGCTACCCCCCACACCCCCCCAAACGGCGCGTTCACGCGTGAAGAAAAAAAAAAACCGCACACGCTCCTTGACAAAGACACTAGCGAGTCAGCGTTAACTCTTTCCGTGCCGGGCCTGGAGAAGCCTGAGAAGGCTCTTTTGTTCGCCGCTGAGGGCTGAGGCCGTGGGCGCGGGGCCAAGGAAGGACAAGCTCACGGGAGTCCTAGACAGGGAGGCTAAAATATGATGGGGGGGGGGGGGAAAGGAAGGAAAGCAGTGGCGGGTAGGGAGGAGGTCGTCTGAGTGGTTAAGAGAGAAGCCTAAAGGTCTCCAGAATAAGCTTGAGATGGCCACTGCCGCAAACACAAAAGCATCAGAAGTAAAAATGGCACGTCTGCGGCCTTAATCACTTAAGCGCTCAGGGTTGTAGACTTTGTCCCGCTTTGGGACCGTGGGTTTAGTGATAACTTGGCCTATTTCACTACTGTTCCTTCATCTTTAAGGGAATAAAACATGTACACCAGGAGTTTTATAGACATATTTATAGAGACTATAGTAGTTTTGTAGACATTTATCTTTTAATCTCACAGATAAAGACTCACATTTTAGGCTCACATCACATTTTTCTCAACATTTTTGTCCTTTGTGCATTATTTACTCTTTATTAGTAGACTACACAACCACCCTGCTGAAAATGACACGTTGTAACGAGATTTTAAAAAAAAATAACGTTAAGGGTTGCGTAAGGGTTAGAGAGTTGCCCCTTTGTTCGAGTGCCTAGTTCAAACCCTTGGGCGGTAAACGGATCAACCCTGATTGCTGCCCACTGCTTCTACATGCACTATGTGATGTGATGCAATAGGTACTGTTTACAACGACAAAATCACCTTAAGTTAAAAAATGTTCAAAATGGCCAAGTAACTTAAACACAAAAAGCAGCATGGGCATCCACCACCTTCAGAGGCACAAACAATGTGCAAACGCTCTACTATGACAAGGTTCAAGAGCATCAGGCTCAGATTTAGGTCCAGAGTAAACAGCACTATGGGAAAAACCTTGCGCGACTCCAGCAGTAGCATGATTGTTAGTGCCAGACAGGATGAAGCAGGCAAAAAAATCCTCCCTCCAAGTATTTTTAAACACACCACTGTCTAGAATTCACACAGAATAGTGAAAAACAGCATCCAGACTGCTTCAGTTCTGTGCACAGAAACACCTTAATAAGAGAGGTCAGGGAAGACAGGTCAGGGTAGTTATAGTTGACTGTAAGGGTTCTGTCACTCAATCAATCTCAGACCATGTTTAACTGTACGGTGGATGAGCTGCAAAAGCAACAGACCACAGCGGACTTTTGTAAGAGTAGAAAACTGAGGCTACAGTTTGCTAAAGACTTGTCAAACTGGACAGTTGAGAATTGGACCAATGTCACACGGTCTGATGGATTTCTGTCGACATGTAGACAGTAGGCAGAATTCTGGCATAAACAGTATGATATGATGGACACAACACAGCCTCAAGTAAACAGTCCAAGCCAGTGTTGGTGGGGGGATTTTGTCTTGGCTCACACTGGGCCTCCCACTGAGTATCGTTTAAAAGCCACCGTTTACTTAACTGCTGCTGACCATATGAATCCCTTTATGGTCACAGTTTATCCATCTTTTAATGACTCCTATCAGCAGGCTACTGTGCACTGAGCACACATCAGCCCAAACTGGATCCAGAAAAAAATGATTAGAATACTGCAAGGGTGTCATAAAAAACGGAGAGGCAGCGCCCACGGAGCAGGGTTGCTTGCTCATGAGTACCTCAGTGGTACCTTTACTGGTCTGGGATTTGAACCGGCGGCCTCTCAGTCATAGGGCAAACTCCCTAACCGTTACGCTACCAACTGCCCCAAAAGGTGGCTACTACTACTTCTTCTTCTTCCTCTTTCGGCTTTTCCCTTCAGGGGTCGCCACAGCGAATCATCTGTCTCCATTTAGTCCTATCTTCTGCATCCTCTACCCTCACACTAACTACTACACGTGCAAAAATGTGAACCAATATAACCTGCCAAGCAGCCTTTCAATGCAAACACCTTTAAACTGCTGCTTGGGGTCCACCGTCTATATCACAAATCTGTGACAGGAACATCACAACGACATGCCTATTAAAAAATGTTTTGCAGCTTCCGGCTATTAGTTCACGGACCGCTTGTTAGAGCATGTAGCCTTACGCATTAAACCATTTACATCTGATTCAATCTCTCAACATACAGTCATTCATGACACACTGAGCCTTCCCATGTGGTTTAGCCTTTTTCCTCTTAATATGAAAAGCACATATGTAAAAGTCCTGCACGCACTCTAACATGGAAATCCCCATTTAAACAGACAGGGCTTTAGAGCTGATCAGCTCAAAATAGCTGCCCGAGGGGGCGTTACCAGTGGTGCTAACATGGCGCCCGAGCACACAGACATCTCTTAGAAATTTGGCACAACATCTGAAGACATAAGAGCACACAACACCACCACCCCCCTGTAATTTTCATGCACGCCAGCATCATTTAAAATCCCATTTTGTTTGTTTGCAGAACTATTTCGCAGGGTCGGAGATGTTTTAATTTTTTACTTTTTAGCAGTGAAGGCCATAAACAAATATCTTTACAGGACAAAGCGCAGCAGTAACGTTGAACTGTAATGTTGATAAGTTGTTATTACTAACTGAATGTAACAGTAAGCGAGAAAGTGGAGTGTCTTAATTTTCACACACACACTTATATACTGTACACTGGACACTTTCCAAAGCCAAAATTTCTTCAGTCACCAATAACAATAAAAGGCTCAGAATTTTATTTGCTGACTAATCCAAGACATTTGACAGTGAACTCTTTTATTATTAACAGATCAAACATGCAACAGCTACTGAAACAGCTTTGGTGTGTTGCCCTCTCTTTTATTAAGATCTAGTCACAGTTCAGTCATTTTCACAGATCCATATTCCTGAGGCAACCCAGAGGTATATCTGCTGTATTCATCATATATGGAATGTACAGGTAGCAGCCTATACTTCATCTAGTCAAAAATAGCAAAAGTTGGACCCTTATTAAAGTCAACATGTCTCAGTCACCGATAACAAAAAACATTTGACTTGACTTTGTATATGTGCATTCTTAAAATAATAGAAAACTTGTTTCAGCACAGACATGCCGCTTTAAACGAAGACAAATTATGAATGTGAAAGTGTAGCACAAGTGTAGTTCTTGTATACTTACTCAGTCCAAACGCTCTGTCCAAAGTTCAAAAACACTGTGCTTTAAGGAGCACAGATTGACAGGGTTAGGAAGAGAGAGGTAGAGAGGGAAGAGTCAGGCTGTGTATATGGGAAATGGTCAACCACTTACTGGCATTGCTGTCAGCAAGAGTGTTGAGATTGCCAGATATATCTCTCCTCCTGAAGAGACACACCACCTTGGCTTCAACGTTTCCATTGGCCGTCTGCAAGAGACAAAATGACAAGGCGCGACGATTCCGAGATTAATACATGCAAAATAAACTAGTTTTTGTCACGTTTCCACAATTCATTCCCTCTCCAAGTAAACAGGTGTGTTAGTTCATTACCACACCGTCCTCATCACAATCATTAATTAGCTGATTTAAAAAAAAAAAAAAAAAGGTCAAGCGTCCCTTTAGAAAGTCATTAAGCCAATTTTACACATTTTTTTTTATTTAATAACTGATCAAAAGGCAGGGTGAAATTAGCAAGTTAATGCTTCATTAAGTCATGCCACTCTCACATGCCTAGGTCTAGATTATGTTAATGCATTTATGCAAGATCTGGTCTTGAATGCACAACTTGAAGTCTGGCAGGCAAATGCTTGGGTGCTGTCTCTGTCTCTCTCTCACACACGCACGCACACACACACAGACAAACACCAATACATACATCCTTATGCTGTACTCCATAGCGGCATGTGTGCAAGTTACATAAATGCATTTTAATCCCTGTTCTGGGAGACAGACTAGTGTGTTTCTGTATTATGTAAGCATCTCCTATGGCAGAATCTTCATCTCTGAGAGTACATTCTGCTAAATGTCACTGTAATGCAAAAGCTCCAAAAGAAATAAGTTAACCCCAATATAATGATGTCAGGAGAAAAGACATTTAATAGACGTTTGTGATCTGAAAATGTCCGAGTTACATAGCGTAGTCATGTTACTGCAAACAGGGGAAAGAAGCAGTGAAACCCACCTTGTTGAGTTCTTCTATTCGGCGGATCAAGTAGGGATTGCTAGATGAGTTCTCAAAGTACACATAATCTGTAGGAGGGGAAAAAGAAGATAAAACACAACGGGTGAAAATGATTTTATAAAGTGGCAGGACTCTAAACATTTTCCATTCAAAACCTCAGAACGGAACAACAATGACTAATTTAATCCAGTTTCAATGTTAAATATTTAATAAACGCTAAACTGCAAAACTGTAACTTATCAGCCTAAGACGAAATCCCAGTATTATAACCTGCTACAGTATAACCAAATTACAATCCAGTTGTGACTTCAGCCTACAGACTGCATTAATAAAGCAGAGACATGGAACAAAGGATATAAAATTGACCCTCAAGGTAGCCATAGGTAACGAAAGAGCTTTTGATCAATGGCAGCAAACAGCACACAGGAACAGTCTGTTATATAACCCCTGCAAACATATAAGAATTTTAACACAGCTCCTGCAATCAAGCGGTTTTCTTGTCTTCTTTCAGCCATGTTGCTAGACCCTTCCCACAGGGCCAAATTAAAATGGAGGTCTTGCCAGGTTTGCACGCTTTAGTACTGCAAGCGACGGCAAGGCAGGGGAAGCCGGGCTTCAGATCAATAATGTCTACAAGAACGGGGTCTAATGGTAGAAGATGCACTCCCAGTCAAATAGAGGCAGGACTGGATGTAAAAATGTCATTAGGTCTTCATCTTCTCATGTTGGGTACGGACACTTGTGGACAGGGTGAAGATACCGTGCTCAATCCTTTGAAACTCAGTCATGCCATGCAGCATCCCACTCCCGTCTGGCGCCTCAGCTGGAGCTCACACATGCTTGGGATCGTATGGGGGGGGAGTAGAGCAACACCGCTCTTCACATTTTGCTTAGACTCAAACCACACAGGACGGATGCTTCACCACTCTCTATGCAGGGAGCTGCTTCGCCACACGCTTGCACTCAGCTCAAACGCTTTGTGTGGAGACTGTAACTACACTGCCCTGCTGTGGCCACAGCGAAGAAACTGTAAAAATTCAATGAGACAAATCCTCTTGTCTAGACCCCACCGGGCACGACTTATCATAGTGCAAAATATACAATGCACAGGTTATGCCGCTCTCATTTCATTAACAAACCTTTCATTCTGGGTCTTGCACAACTCCTTCCAACAAAACAGGATGTTTTCTACCACTTCTACTCTAGAAAAAAAGGATCTAGAGTACACAGTGTAATCTGTCACCTTCAGTAAATTACAAAGTGCCAAGAGTTCAGGAAATGCAGAGCATGTGAAAGCACTGATGATTTTTATGAATAGCAGAGAAGGCGGCAAAAGGGTGAAACATTTGGGGAGCTGGGTTTTGGCTGCGATGAATCTACTGTTACAGCAACTAAAAGTTTTTTTTATTGGTAGTTGTAAAGGTGTTGCAAGACCATTCAGCACACCTATGAACTTCCACAATTCCTACTAAAGGCTTAATGGAATATTCAAATTGGTATTTTTCCATGATTTAAATCTGCTTTATACAGAATAAAAGGAAAACAATCAAGAATGGACTCCAACAACTCAGCAATAACCTTCAAAACACACACATCTACCACTGGAGGCAAAGACAATGGCATCGTGTTCCTCTCATCAGGACACAGGCTAAACAACAAAGCAAGGACCTGCAATGACAAGCAAGGATTTATCAAGGATATTCTACCAGCTCAACTGGGATTTGAAGAGTTGACTAGCACCGCTGCAAGGTACTAAAACTGTGTTGCCCGAGGAGCTATGACTGAATCATAAATTTTGCAAAATCTAGTGGCCATTTCACGAGCATAAAGATACGTACTAAACGTACTAAAAACAGAACAAAAAACATTTTGCAAGACAAAAACAAATCTGCTCTTAATGTCTTCCACTTTAATGTGTGTAGAGCAATAAAAGATACAAAGTGAGAATACTCTACAGTCGGTCGCAAACTTTTCAAAAGTTGCTAAGAAAGCCTTCGGCTACTTGCTAGAGAGACTTGGCAGCAGCAAAACAAACAATCGAAAGAAAATTTACACGCTCAATTATTACATCAAGAATACTACAAGGTTTGACTCTACAAGTAACAACACTCCTACACCATCTCAGTCATTGGGATGAAATCAAAACATTTCAAAATAATACCTAGACTTGCACACTACAGGTGAATGACACAGAGGAAACTCAAATACAGCAACCTGATGACTTTTCAACCAGCAGTTCAACAGACATCCTAGTTGGACCAGAGCTATTGAGTTTTAGCTTTAACAAAATAACACTGAGCATGCTCACTTGCCTACTTCTTTCGCAACGCAAGTCATATGTAGTGTTCAATGTTGGTAACTGAGTCCATTCAAAATTCATCAGCTTCCCACCTTAAATCTGCAGGTATTCAAGTAGAGTCTACATATAACGTTCACTTTCTCAGTCGATTCTACTCACTCACAATCACAGTCTTCCCTCAACTTTTCCTCAAACAAGTTTGTTTCAGTAAAAAATAGGTCTAAATTCACACTTGAAAATAACTTATATTTAAAACACATCTTGACATGTGTATTTGTTTGTAGCAAATAAGGCCTAATTCCTTAACAGTATAGAGTAAATTACCACTGCACAATATATCTTCGTGGTGCGAGCATAAATGTAACAGCATTATTCAATTGATACATCACAGGACATGAAAGTAAGATCAAATTAAACAAGTCACACTACAACTTTTTGGCCACTTAATACAGAAGAAAAATATGAAAGACTAGATATCAATCTAACATCAATTTCTTGCAAGAACAACTTAAGGGTTGAAAGGAGAGTCAAGAGAGGATACTCCACAATGTCAATAAGTGAGTAAAAGTCATTTTTCAGCATTTTTACACAATTGGTTAAAATCTTTATTTTTATATTGCAGTATACACTGGATAAAAACTGCCGTTTTTCCCAGCATCGTTCAACCCTACTATAAGGGTTCATTAGAAGTTGCGCTCTAGAAACTGAAGACTGTATATGAGCTGACATTGTTTAAATGCTTATTGTGGGGTTACTGTTAGATGAGCAGGTTAAGTTGTCATAATTAGGTTCAGAATTAGAATATTAAACTTTGGTGTGTGGAAGATTAGGTTCTGGATGTTGCTGCAGTTTATAACAATGCATGCTTACAGAGTCCACTTGAAATATCCAGGTATTACTCATAAGCACCACCTTCAAAAAAGTACAACCAACTCCAAGCATCCAACCCTACTGAAGATGCTCACGCGCAAACCCAGTATTATTGATGACTGGGTTCCCGATCGGACCTGGGCAGGGGTGTGAGCACGTCACTCGCTCTAGATGCACGAAAGGAGCTGAGCATCACACCGGCCACGGTCTTCACTGGACTCTGGCCAGGCCTCCAACCCAGGCCGGAAGACACCATCTGGAGCTTTGTGCCACATTTCACAGTTTAGTGAGGCCATGATCACAGAGGAAGAGAAAGAGAAGGAAGGGAGAGAGGGATGGAACGATAGATGGACGAAGGGAGGTGGGGACGGAGGCGGGGTGGTGGGTCTGAGCTTAGCCTCACTGAAATCAAAGGGTCAAGTTCACAGACGCCATTTAAATCAGAGAAAGCTTTTTTTTAATACAGAGCTTACTTGCACATGGTGGATGGTCTAAATATAAAGAATGCAGCATGAAGACTAAACGTGGAAAAGCACAGACAAAAACACGCTTAAAACAGGCACTGACCTATTTAGCCTCCAGTTGCATTTCAGGGCTGAATTTACTAACCAAAACACAGAAGAGCTTTATGACATCGCGCATATAGCAAAAGCATGCAAAAGCTCGGCATCAGTCAATTGCGACTCGCTTTGTCATGACTCTAGCCGTCAGTGAGAAGCTAAACTCAATGCATGCAGTAAGGCGAGAACGGGAGCATCACATCGACCGGTGAATGCAAGATTACACAACAGCATTTGTCAAACAAACCGGTGTGTTGCATTCGGAACCGCTAGAGCTTCACACTGACGCGAGGCTAAAGTCCGGTCCATCTATGCTAAGCCGGAGTTTAGACTTTCACACACTAAAGAAGACCAGGCTTCACGTGGTGTCTAACAGGTGACAAGACGAGACGAAGGATGCTGCAAATTTGTCTGTAAACTGCTCAACTGTGCGATATATAAACCGTCCAGTCGAGTTTAAATTACAAACATTTATTAGTGTTCTAACTGTGAAGACTAATGCACCCTGCGTACATCAAGCTACGACAGAATTGTCTTATTTCTTCAATTAACCCGTCTGCTTATCTAACTATGCTCGTTAATGTTCTGTGTACAGCAATGTTGCACCCGTCTGTACAGAAGTGCGACAAACCGAAAGAAAGTAGAACGCTCCCATCATTTAGTCAAGTCAAAGTATTTCAAGTTAAAGTGTTTCCGACACAGCACTACTTTGGGACGTGTCATTATCTCCCCCAAGCTATTTACTTCTACTGAAAATAAGTTTCACTTTGTTACTTTCTCAATGTGTCAATTTTGTTAGCCTAGCCTAGCTTGTATAGCGTCGCTAGCTAAAAAGCCGGCCATTGTAATGAAGGCGGAAATAAAGAGCTACCGCGGCCACGTACCTAAACTCATTCAAGCCTACTACGTAGTGCACATTCAGTCCTGGAGTGCAAATAAGACCCACTTCGGTAGCACGCAAGTGCGGTTTGGGACAAAGCCCATGAGAAAAGGCGCTCGCGCGCTAGTTAGCATGTAGGCTAACGAATTTGGCTAGCTGGCTATTAATCAGACAGCTTGGCTCGCTAGCGGCGACGGCTAATGCTAACCGGCTAAAGGGTCGCGTAATTACGGATTATATTAAAAATCTATATACTCACCTCCTACTCGATACATGTTGGCCGCCATTCTCTTGCTCCCCTCAACAAAACGTAGATTGAGGGATTCCCCACTTCCGTGAAAAAAATCGCGAACGGGGCTCGCTTTATTCCTGCATGTATCGGCGCAACGTAGCGTTACCACTCCGGTCGCGAAACAAAGCCGGGACCCGGCACAGGTTCCCGAGCTTCGGCGGCGGTGGCAACGGTGGCTAAAAGTTTCGAGTTTCCGTCACAACGCTTCTTATGGTGCTTTAAACCGCGTCTTTTGTTTTGCAGCGCGATGACGAAGTCACTCGGAAACTCCCGGCCGCTCACGCGCTCACTCTCGCGGGCATGCACGCGCCGTCCTCGGTAGCCAGCCCGTCGCTCTCTCTCGCGCTCTCTCACTCCACACTCTTCCTCCCATCCTCCGCTCCCAGCTTCATCCTCCTCTTCTTCACCTCCGCGCTGTGTTCACACCCCCCTCCCCCTTCCCTTTTTCTCCAACGTCATCTTCGGAAGCTCGCGTGACGTCGCCTGTTAATTCGGCTCGCGCCACCGACTGAACTCGTGCGAGCTGAGAGCCGACGGATCTCTCTCCGGTTCACCGAACACCACGAGAGCGGGTTCGGTGGAATCGAATTACTTATTATTTTATTTAATTTGCGATCGCCGTTAGTCAGAAGGTTCAAAGTATCTATGCGCTTGACCGGTGCTCAGAATCTATTTATTCACCAAGAATGTATCCATTGGTTATGTATAATGATAACCAATTTCCTTTTCTTAAAACATCAGCATGACGTGTTTAATGTATAAACTTCAGTTACTTTTATTATTTCGCGATAATACTGTAACAATATACTGTGCAATCTTAGCGTGTGTGCGATTTCTGATTATCTGTATAGTGTGCCCGTTATACAGTATATTACGCTATATATAAATTACTATAGTAAACAATTCATCCTTATAATTCTAGAATGCTTTACCTACCGAAGTTTTGCTATTTGCAATATTAATGTATGTAAATTGACATTAACATGTCTACTTTATGTAGAGCTGCTAATGTATAATACATCTTTCACATCTTTAAACATATATATAATTAATTAAGTAATTTAATTATATATTTCTATTTCTATCAGATGTGAGATGTTGGCCCCTTGTTACCCCCAAGTGCAGTTATTAGATGAATTACTGACACAAGAAGTCAGTAATTTAATGTTGTACTGCCCCCTCTTGGATAAAAACACATCCACTCTTAATGCCCCCAAGGTCCTCTAGGGGGCGTCTTGGAGCATCGCTACAGTTCATCTGTATCTCACTCTCATGTGCATTGGCAGGGCCGCCGTTCCAAAACGCGCATCACGGACTGCCCTTAGGGCACCAAGTGCCGGAGGGGACACCCAAAAAATCGGCTAATGAAAAATCACCACATTCATGGAGTGTGGAGGTAGTTAGGGCACCCAAATGGCTAGCACCGGCACTGTGCATCTGCCATTTAATACTCAGATCACTTTGCTTACTTAAGATCTCAGTTAAAAGTAAAAGCAGGAAAATGGTTTATCGTAATATTTATTTTAAACATCTGCAAATACAGTAACTGCTGGTGTGTGAATTGTGAAAGGTAGTTGAGTAGTCATTGCTGTATATTTCAATGAGTAAATACAACATCAAACTTAACACAGATATATTGTTTTGGTGTAATGATGTAATGACACAAATACAAACTGAAACACAGCCTGACATTATTGTGACAAATGAAATTAACAAGAGAAAGAGTTCACATCTATTAAAAAAAAACAATGGTTATGTAAACCTGTATTGCAGGTTATAAACCAGTTTGGTAAAATCCTTTCTATAAAACATGTTAATCCCAGTATTTAAGTGATGAATAAAGCACACATGAGAAGGGAAATCAATAAACCGTGCTGACTCCAACCATGAATTAGGCTTCCCTGATGGAAAGTTAGATAAAAGGTAGAACTGCATTTGCATGTCTTGAGATGATGATTTGTAAAACCACATAAAGACATTTTACATTCCAAAGTTGGCTGCTGGCAAACTGCAGTGTGAAAATCAGTTCACAGTGGCATGAAGATAAGATGTTTGACCCACAGCTAACAACTTTTGGTCCTTTCCCCTGTGGAACTTCTGTAATGTGTAAACAAATGAAGTGAATGTCCATGAACCAACTGACTCATTATTTTGGTCATGATTGTGGTTGCTCAAGCACTCTTTATTTTTCAGCACTTGCTGAATGCTATTTATGCACACTTTGTGCAGCAACATAAGAACTGTCCATCTCTGTTCATTCATTCTCTTTTTCCCTCTGCCCCACTGCTTCTTGGGGAGTAGTAGAGTTGAAGAGAGAAAAGGAAGAGACGGTGTGTTCTTTGCTATTATTAGTCCCGCCTCTTCTAACTCGCCATTGTAGGATGCATGTGTCCTTTCCACCCAGTGACAGGAGATGACTGTCATTGTGGGTGAAGCGCACGTTGGTCACATGACTGCCATGGCCATCATATCTGTGACTAGGTGCCTGGGGAACATCGAAAAAAAAAAAGAAAGAAATATTTTTAAGTTTGGGATTATAAGGTCAACGAAAATCTGAAATCTGTTCCAAAAATGTTCAATTTTTGGGCAACATAATAGTTGAGGTCCATTTGGCCCTCTTAACAAAATAATAGACCTAATAACAAGACAAACATTTACAAATGGCATTTATATGATGCTCTTATCCAGAGTGACTTTCCTAATTACAGGGACAGTGCCTAGAACAACTTTTGGGTTAAGGGCCTCAGAAGCTAAATGGAGGTTTATTAGGAGGTTTATTCTAACCATTAATTATATGATCACCAATACAGTGTCTTCTTAGTCACTCAGACCACTGCCACACCACTGAGCCCCCTAAACTACATCGTCCATATAGTCAAATCTAGTCAGGTAATATTACCACATTTTTGCCCCATAATAATATCCCAAAAATAGGTGCTATGTTGCTGAACTTGTATTAACCTTTGGTTTAGGACATGGATACTGGAATAAGTGAACTTTGCAGAAGTCATCAGCAACTGCCACCACTTTCTCACTGTGAGAGCGGCATAGAGAGTTGATGTCTGTCCCATCTGAACCCTCTAGCCACACACCTGCAGGAACAAGCAACAAAAAAGCGTTTACTTTAAAGCCTCAATATATCTCCACTTGAAGATTCAGAGATTAGAGATCAGGGGCCGTATTACAGAAACTTCCTATCTTAAGTATAAAGTTAAGATAGGACGAATTTAAGATGGGATTTTTTTCAATTTGGTATTACAGAAGCAAATCCTAATTGAATTTAGGAATCCTATCGTATCTCGAGTTAGGAATCCTCAATAAGCAATCTAACGTCGATGATCGACTTTTATGTCTGTTACCTAGCAACTAACGCAACGTCATCTCGCGAAGTAACTGTTACCTACTGCCACTAGTAACTTTACGAGGCTACAGTCCTTAACATTGTACCTACTGCAGTTACCACTTCTGTCAAATTTCTGGACATTGCCGGCTGAGAGATTTTTGCTAAGTCTGCCACTTCGCTTTGAAAATCACCTTTGGTGAAAAAACGAAGCGCATTTGTTAATTGTACCACAACCGGGAGAGCCCCGTGCCGATGGGTCGGCCTCTCCAAAGCTGGGCGGAGTTGATCGGCTAACTGCATTATCATGGCCCGGGGTAACCGGTACCGATTTATGAGGGTTTTATCGTCAAACCTTAACACATCGTTTGGGTCAGCCAATAGTCGTTCAATGAATAGGTTCCTCCGCTCACCATTTCGTTGTTGTAATAATACAAATACCTGCCATACCGTATCAATTAGCTGAAGCTACTCAAATTTATAGCTTAATTTAGTTTAAAAGAGTTGAAACAGTGTCTAAGTCTACACAATTATGCTGCAATTAGTTACATAAATTGTTACAAAACAATTAAGTAGTCACAAATAATCAGTGCCATAAATTCCATTTTTGTCTCACTTACCCATGACATGGAACCCTAAGACGCAGGTGTAGGAAGCCCACTCGCGATCTTTGCTCTCGAAACGATTCCGCAACAATTTGCAGCCTCCGGCCACGTCCCCTGTATCCAAATGGATTAGCTTAGATTTCAAATATGGAGATTTACACATAAATTCATGTCCCGATATAGTGGATATACCAACTTACAGTAGAGGATTTCATAATCGCCAGAATTGGACATGATATACTTTCCATCTTTGGACCAGTCAAGGTGAGTGATGAAACTGGAATGACCCTGGAACAGCACCAAACAGAAAAGAGAGTCATAACAACTACAGCCCTTAATGGGAAAAAACTTGCTAATTATTAGGGGTGAAAAAATACATCAAAGTAGGTTGATTCAATTACCAACAAATCTATAACACTGATCTAAAATGAAAACCCTGATCTGATATGCATACTGTAACATCACTTTATATTGAACAGGAGGTCTATTTTACTTAGTAGAAAATCGTTTTTTTTGTTTAAACATCTGAGCTCAGAAATAAAAATATCAAACAATATTTTGATGCTTTTTGCGGTCTGGCATGAATGGAAGTGATTGTATTAATCAGCTGAAACTGTTTCATATTGATCACTGGCTCCTGAATTGAATAAAATCGAAATCAGATTTTGTGTCCATTAGCATCAAATCATTGCCCGCTGTCAATATATTATCGCATCTTGACTAAAAACCTAATGTGATTTACACCCCTAATAATTATCAAATACAAGCTATATAATTTAGACCTAATGCAACTGGAACAGCAAACATGGTTATGCCCACACTGCATCCCTAAAAACACAGTTTCAAGCCCTCACAACCCAGTACGTCTGCATTACCTACCGTGCACTTTCCGTAGCGGGTGTAGCGCCGTCCCCCATCCGTCACACTGTAAATGTAAATGAAGTTGTCATGGGATCCAACAGCCAAAAAGCTGCCGTCTATGGAGAGAAAATGTATAAAATATAAAGCGACAGGAAAATGCTGTAGAGAAACTTTAAGAAGACTAAGAAATGACATATCTATAGTGTAATTAAAACTAACATTCTGGTCAAATAAAATGTTCCATTAAAATCAGATCACAGACATAATATTAGGAAACTGACTCAATTCTGTAATGTAACTACGGAAACTGATTCCAGCAACAACAACTTCACAAAGGCCATGAGCCTGGGCTGAACTGACCAGGTGAGTATCTCAACACGGACAGCTGCTCATTGCCGTCAGTCAGGTCAGACACTACGTCTCGAGTGTGTAGGTCCAGCACTAACCACCTGCAGGAGACCAAAACACAACCAGACACACCAGTGGGATTAGGAAAAGGATGGCCAGGATGGCATTCAGACTTTCAAACGACTATTTACTTCTTTGCCAAGTGACTTTGTAACCTAACCGTACACCTATAATCATGCTTTAATATAAATATGCAGGCTATACATTAAAGGAACAAGCCCATCATTTTCAGCTTGTTTTTCACCTGTAAATAAAATGAATGTTAAATTAGATATTCCAGTCCACATGGGAGAGACTGATGCCCAGGTGACAGCCTTTTCATTCCCTTTATAAGTACCGGCTCAGCAAAACAGTTTATAGTTTAAGAATCCAGACACATTCTTCTATTGGGGTCTTGTGTAGTTGTGAAGATCTCAGATCCTTTGGAAGCGAATATTCTCCTGAATTACATCCACTGACTCTAACTATTCCATTTACATTTATATTTAAGGCGTTTAGCAGATGCTCTTATCCAGAGCAATGTTCATTTTTCCTAATTTGGGGACAGTCTCAAGTTGGGGTTAAGGTTCTTGCTCAGGAACCCAATGATGGTAGTAATCCAGAGGCGAATATTTTAATCACATTACCGCAGTTGGCAGTGTAACGTTTAGGACGTCCACCCTGTAACTGGACTACTGAAGTACTCATGAGGAAGGTACCGTCCCCAAGCACTTCTCCCTGGGTGCTGCCCTTCTTAGCTGCCCACTGCTCCTTCATGGATGGGTCAAATACAGAAGTCACATTTGGTTGTGGTGCACTGTGTGCTGTGCTGTGGTGTGTTCACAATGACAAATAATCACTCACTTTCGCCACCACCCCCAATTCCAAACTATTTTAAATAATAGAATCTTTTAGTCTGCTTTCACTGCATCTAAAAAAGCAAGTCTTCAAGGGTGGTTTGTGTCAGATGTCCCAGTGTCAACACTGCCACGTCGTTTTCTGTTGGATATTCTTGTATTGGAACATATAACTGTTGGGCTTTTTAATGATAGACTTATCATTCATTCATTCATTTTCCCAACCGCTTAAACCAATTTATGGTCACGGGTACCGGAGCTCATCCTGGAACTACAGGCCAAGTCACTACAGGGCACATGCACAGACAAACACTCACACCCAGACTCACGCCCTCAAGCAATTTAGAGTAACCAGTCAACCTGTATTACTAATATTATTAATTCTATTCAAAATGGGACCAATGCTACTTATTTTGCTCAAAGATTGATGGTACAACTGTTTGTGGAGTGACATTTACATGTGTGAAATGGAGACTCTAAGTTCCTACTACGGTTTATCATGTTGTGCCATCCCATCCTTCTTCCACCCTTCCCCTGCCTGAGAAGTAAGTGAGGCTGTACTGGTTTTTCGTAAAAATGGCTGTTTAAAAAACAGATGCACCCACACTAATATGCATCAATACAAAGTCTCAAAAAACTCTGCGTTTGAAAGCTTGACAAAAAGAAAAAGACAAGAATAAAATGACTTTAAAATTCCAAAACCAAGCAATTTATTGGAAACTAATATTTTTTCTTATCTTTTTCAAATATATGTTGCTTTAATACAGCAAATGGCTCTAACTGTACATTTAGTAAAATTGGATAAATTTTTATTTGTCCATGAAAAAGTGTCATGTAAGGGCTATGCAGAGTAAAACAAGCTCACCTTCCTGTGCTCAGTCCAACAGAAACAACGGATCCGCTGGGACAGAAATCAGCACACAAACCAGACTCCTGCAATACAACAAGGCATTAAGTCAACCCACTTCTGAATGACTTTATTACAATGAGAGGCGTAGGTGGAGCTGTTTCTGACCTCTAATGTGGCGCACCAGCCCAGACTGTGTTCTTCAGTGTTCCACAAACACACTTGCTTGTCATTCCCGCAGGTGAGGAAAGTGTTCTGAGAGGGGTGTGTGGCCAGACCCCACATCTCATCCACATGACCCTGAGAAACAGAACCATTTGTGAGGGTGGTATAGGTATGTGTAGAATGGAGGGACAGATTATTGTTTTTTAAGCTGTGTACCAGAAGAAAAATAACTTGAGAATCATCTCGAAAATGATTATGATTTATGACTGAGCAATTAATTTGAAATAAATCAAAATTGACATCCAGAACCTCTAATCTTGTCAATGTCGGTTATTAGGGGTCCAAGCATGAATGTAATTCTTGTAATTGTTCTTTTTTATTATTATTATTTTTCTTACAAAACGCATTGTGCAGCTTGAACCGTAAGTCACAGAAAGCTGAAGTTTTCAGGGTAAGTAGGAAAAAAGGAAAAGCACAGTTATCGTCTTATAACTGGTGCCGATATAGCAAAGGAAAACTTGTTTTGACCTCTAGGGGTTATAAAATCATACAGTGAGGCACAAATTATACAATGCCGCTATTTGAACAATAGGGGGCGCCAAAAATGATAACTAGATTTATGCAGCCTAAACCGTAAGTTGCGCAAAGTTGAAACTTGGTCGCAGTAGGGATGGTGTTCTGCTTAGCATTTAATGAAAAGCGTAAAAGAGATACTAAAAATGCTACATAAATTTATGCAGCCTGACTCCTTTCTTCAACGCTTATCTCAAAAGCTGTAAGTCCGATTTTGTTTAATTTGGTATAAACAATCAGAACTAAGACATGGAATAGAAAATTACACTAACTCCTTATGTGTGGTTGATAGGATTAATGTATTTATGCGTTTCACTTTATTGTTTAATGTTGTTTAATGTAAAACTCTTTGATATGAATAATGTGGTAATGTGATGATCATGTAGACCCTGCTGATAATCAGTGCTGACCCTTTTGTGCTGGTTTTTGCAACTTTTCCTTGGACCCTGCTTGTTGCCACTTGCGGCTATATTTTTAATTCTTTTTGAAATTCAGTAAAAACATTTTTTAACAATCCTGTTAATACTTTCCCCAGGGTGTATTCATGTAGTGTCCCCTTAAAACCACAACATGGGTTCTGCTTTAATACGTCAGCATATTTACAGTACAAACCTTGTCAGTAACTGAGAGCGGAACCAAACAAAATAATAGTTCACTAATCATAATCAAGGTAAAATCAATCGTGAAACTGATTTGAGAACCGATCGCCCAGCCCTATTGTGATTATTAAGATACCACAAGCTTGACTTACCTGCACTATGGCCACAAAGCCATCGGAAAATGTGCCTCTTAGAATGGCGTTCCGAGTCGTTCCAACTAGCAATTCTTCACCGTCCACATCTGCAATGGTACGGACCGCCCCAAATTTCTCTGGAATCTAAAGAGAGAACACCTCTAAACCTTATCAGTCTCTTTCTCTCCCCCTGTCTCTCTTATTCATTCCTTCTTAAACACTCACACACAATGCCTTGTTTTGCTAGGTTTCACTTTACAGATACACACACACACACCTCACACTCCCTCTCGGGTGCCAGGTCGGCACTCCAGCGGATGATCCTGCGGTCTTTGCCGCCGCCACTCAGCAGAGCGCCGCCCTGCAGGACGCAGAGGGTAAAGACACTGCCCTCGTGAGCCCTGGTCTGTTTCATGATCTGAAACGTCTCTGCAATGAGAGACAGATGTTCACACTTTATGCAGTGAGTGTATTAATACTAGTACTGACTGGCACTAACACACACAAACACACACCTTTGGCTCCTTTCCCTAACGTCTTGACATCGGCTGCAGATTTGCCCCACGTCAGGATGTTTCCTTCTGAGTCTCCCGTTAACACGTCCCCCGTAAGGCTGAATACAAAACACATGATGAACTTGGGCTTCTTATATTTCTGTAAGAGAAGAGAAAAGAACACGTCATATCAAATCTGCTGCTTTATTCATTCATGACTCTTCTTCAGGTTCAAAGCACAATTTAACAACACTCACTCCAAAGATGCCCTGCTTCTTGGTCAGTGTGCCAGCACTCATGGTCCAGAAGTAAACGTGAGATTTTCCGCAGGTGATGATGTTACTAGTGTCCGAGGGGTTAAAGTCCACAGCAAATACGGCTTCATTAGTGCTCTGGGAAGAAAAAGACCAACACACAAACACTAAAAAACACAGATTAGCCATAACATTATGCCTTAAACTGAGTAGGTCTGCAACACCTTTCTATCAGAACCTGTATTAACATTGCCAGTAATTTGAGCTATGGTACATCTCTTCTATTTTATCGGACAACACGGACCAGCCTACGCTGTCCACGTGCATCAGTAAGACTTGGTGCCATGACACCTTTGCCGGATCACTAGTTTTTCCTTCCTTAGACCACTTATGACAGATCCTGACCACTGCAGAGTAGGAGCATACCACAAGAGCTGCAGTATTAGAGATGCTCTGACGCAGTCAACTAGGCATTATAACGTGGCTCATGTCAAAGTTAATCAAATCTTTGCGTTTGATCATATTTGCACTTTTAACACATCAACTTCAAGGACATGTTCACTTGCTCTCTAATATTTCCCAACTCACTGCCCGGTGTCACTGTATCATGGTAGTCAATGTTATTCACTTCACCTGTAAGTGGTCATTATGTAATAGCTAATCTGTACAGAAGAAGCATCAGTTCCAACTTTGCCTCATTGTCGGGACTGGTTTACTTGATTTAACACACATTTACAGGATTCATCAGTCGTTCTTATCCAGAGCAACTTTCATTTTGTAATGACAGGGAAGGTCTCTTTGAAGCAACTTGGGATTTAAGAGTTTTGTACAAAGGCCCAGTAACAGATGAAGGTTATCCACATTCATCATTAAAGGAGCATGAAACATCCCAGTTTGAGTGATGTTTGGTCTTCTCTTCAATTTTGTAAGAATCTTAAAATGTTACTAAGAAACTCAAACAAATAATGTTTGAAATGGTGGCAACTGTACCAGGTGTCAACACTAGATGACGAAAACAGCTGAAAGGACGCATAAAATCACCATTCTGACTCATGAATAAAACATACCTTGTATCTAAGGCTGTATCTGGCTCAAAATTTTGTCAGCTATATCAGATTAAGCTCTTCACCATACATTTTCAATTATTTGGGACTTTTATTCACATAGATTGGAATTTAAAAACTTCTGCATCTGTTAGTGCAGCTTGAGCACTACAGCGCACACTTCCTCCTTTGTGCTTTTTTTTTGTTAAATTATAGATCTGTGGGAATAATGACAGGGGAAGCACATATATTTCTTACAGACACAGAGACCAGAATCACAGACCAACTTTGTGTCAACTTTCAGCTTCTCTTCTCAGTTAACTAGTGCATGGACTTTTTAAACATGGACGATTCTTTGTTAAAATATTAAAATAGATTTCAAATTCTCCCGATTTAGAAATACTAATTGAAATGTTATCCTTTTTTTGCAAGCTTCTATTTTCATATCTTATTAATGTCATGCACACTGACTGACAAAAACATGTCTGACTTCAACTATGATTGGATTCTGGAATCATTGACATTCAAAGATTGTACTCACTAAGACGCTTGGGTTACTTAACATCCAAAAAATGGATCAGAACTTTTTATATCCCTTTAAATGTCCCTCTAGATTTTTTAAGTTATCTATAAAATTCTGGTTTCCCAGATGTTAACTGGTATAAGTTACTATTCATAAAAATGGAGAAATAGTTTCACATCTCATAGTTTTGTAGATTAGTACAGCATTCTACTCTGTATGATCACATACACACAGGACACATTTCTATCAAATGAGCATTTCTTCACCCATGTGAAGCAAGGTTCTCCACCCAGAAATTGTACAAACTTACGGCCGAATTACAACAAGAATGCTCCACTGGAAATCTGTTTAATTGAAAGTAAGATTTTATCTCTTCCCAACACGCAACATTAACAGGTTAGTGTAAATATCCTCTAGCACAGGGCTGAACGACTCCATAATCACAACAATGCTTTGAAAACCCAACTTATAGCTGAAAGAGCTTTCTGTTTTGTTTGTACAGTATATTTGCACCGCGATCTTAAATCATCTTTAACATGTGTCCAGAGGAAACTATAGATGCCCCCACTGAGAAAGCACAGCCGTCATGACAGACGGTCACGCTACATTAAATATTCCAACAGTAACAACCTCGCTACCAAAAGAAAAGCGACGTAGAAGAAGAATGAGCTCACACGAATACCCCCCACGCCCCCACACACCGCCATACTAAAATATTTACCGTGTTGCCAAGACAACTGCGCTTAAATGGCTTCTGGGGAAGTTAAATTCCTTGGAAATGCTGCTCGACCCCAGAGCCAGTAGGTCATGGTTTCGAGGCGCTTCTCCATGTCAACGTATAAGAACAACACTAGAAGCCAAGGGATGTTGTTTACGTATGGTGTTTAAATTTACTTGTGTGGAACTGCAGCGGAAGAGCTGTTAATCTCATCTAAGAAAATTCTGGAAATGATGTAATATTAATGACTTTAACGGGACTAAAATGGGATAAGAATATTCAGAGGTGTATGACATAGATTAAAATATTACTAGAGGTATAGCTCATAGATATTTAATATCTAATTGTTTCATACATATTATTATTATATTATATCTTATAATTTAATATATTTATACAAGTAAATGATAATCCTGTTCAACATTTTTACGTGCATATATCTATATATATATATTTTGTATGTGTGTGTGTGTCTAATAATTAGAGATGGGCCGGTATCACTTTTTTATCTCGATAACGATATTGTCAATTTGGATATCTGCTGATACCAATACAAATTGACATAGTCAGTCTTTTAACCATAAAAGTCAAAAGTCAAAGTCAAAGTAAACTTTATTGTCATCTCTGCTATATATTGTACAGATACATAGAGAGACGAGACGACGTGGCTCCAGTTTAAACAGTGCAGTAGAAAAAATAAAATAATGCTTTAAAATAATGCTTTTATCGTTATGCTTAAAGAAATGCATGATTTAAATACTGTTTTCCTAACTAAAACAATGTGGGCCACCCTGGCTAACACACATATGCTAAATTATTCTCAAAAATTGTCATAGACATATAAATATTTCTTCTTTCTTATTGATTACACTATAACATTATAAAATTGAAAAAATTGATCACCTGAAAAATGAAATACTGAAGTTTGGTCATTTTAACTAATTTGGCCTATAAAACTAGCTACTTGCAGAGAACTACATATTTCCCATAATCCTTCAAGACGCCCCAGAGCCGCGTCACAATGATTTAGCGAGTAATGGCGCTCATTAACACAGTGCGCGTGTTTACATGCATAACGAATTGAGTGTGCACACATTTACAGATCGGCTCCATAGAACGGCCCAATGCCAACGATATATTTCTGATCCAGCCGCTTTGAGCCGTTATCGATTCAACAATTCCATCCACATATCGGATCGGCTACATCTCTACTAATAATCCGGACATATACTGTACATCTGATAATCCATTGTCTATACAAATAATATGCACCTGCTGAGCTTTATTTCATGCTTCAGAACATTACTGAAATTTTCATAGGATATACTGATATATAATATGAGCAAAGTCATGGGATAAGCGTTTGTGGGTGTGTCTCTGTGTGTGTACGTGTTTGAACATACCTTCACTTCAACAACTTTGCTGTTTTTGTTCCAGTCCCAGACAGACAGCATGTGCTCGCTGGAGTCATCAATCACACACAAAAACGTCCCAGCATCCTAAGACATAATCAAACGGTCAGCACTGATAATGACATGTTGAGTTATGAAAATATTTATTTGCAGTCCTGTTTTCCCCCTTCCACTAGGTTGCTAGGCGATGTACGTACTGCAGTGGAAAAGGCCACAGAACCGACACCTCGCTCAAACGTGCCTAAGCCGATCTGCTGCAGGGTCGCAAGGGTCACCGAATCCCAAATATGAACAAATGGCTGTAAAGGCTGATAAACAAGTACAGGCAGACAGTCAGACACATACCCAGAGGACATCCTATAAGGTTATACAATACTACATAAGAAACTGCTACAAAGCCTGATCAGATATATTATTCATAGTGCCATACACTTTTTATTACGTGATTTTAGGTCTGCTAGTAACAACAAATTCTAATTTCTCTATTCAGCCTCACCTTTCCATCCTTGTCCACACCTGCAGTTTGCCCAGACGCTATAAGCACCTTGTCTGGATGGATTGCTAAACTGCAGCCCAAGAAAAATGACAAATGAGAGGATGTGAAAAAATGCTGTAAACAAAGAATGCTTTCTAAAACAAAGTAAGTAATCTATTTATTTTCATCAATCAACAAATGCAGGAATGAACAAAGAAATCTAAATCAAATCAATATTTGGTGTGACCACCCTTGCCTTCAAACAGCATCAATTCTTCTCAGTACACTTGCACACAGTTTTTGAATATGAACTCGGCCAGGTTGTTCCAAACATCTTGGAGAACTAACTACAGATCTATAATCCTACAAAATAATATAATGACTACAAAATAATATAATGACTATAATCCCACAAAATCCGACTTTGTGCAAGTGTACCTAGAAGAATTGATGCTGGTTTGAAGGCAAAAAGGTAGTAACACCAAATATTGATTTGATTTCTAGATTTTTCTTTTTGTTCGCTGCTCACTTTGCATTTTGTAAATTGATAAAAATAAACAATCATTATTTATATTTCTGAAAGCATTCTTTGTTTACAGCATTTTTTCACACCTGCCTAAAACTTTTGCACAGCACTGTATACAATATGTATATTCTTCAATTAGCAGGTAATTTCTTGTGTGTCTGTTTGGCACTCACCATCGTACACAGTCTGTATGTTTACGGTAATGGCGTTGTATTCGCTTGGTGACGTGGTACAGCACTACCACACAGGCTAAAAAATACACAGCCTCCCCTGTCGGTAGCATGAATAAATTCCCTCTACAGTCACGCCCTCGGTATCCGTAGCTAAAATCTCAAGGTCAAGGACGTTAAGTTCTTAATGTTGCTGTTGTTTTTTATGAGTGTGTAAGTTATAAATATAACCAGAATTGCCAAAGGATACACCCAGTCCAGTTCCAGCTTCTCAGAAGGAAGATCCATCCTAAGTTCCTCGTAGTTCTGGATATTTGAGGGAATGTACATGGTGATCGGTCGTCCGCGGATGAACATTTTGATTGACTGACCTATGACGTATTTTAAATAGCAAATGTTATACATAGTAGTTTTATACAAAGTATAAATGGGCATTTGCTCTGTCTATCTCACTGTACCTACTAACAACCAGAAGCAAATCCCTTGTACATTTTTACAGTCCACCACAATGAAGTGTGACCTCTGCATTTGACCCATCCAAGATCTAGCAGTGGACAGCTGACAGTTTTGTCCCTGACAGTGTTGCCTCATGACTTGCTCATCAGGGGCTTGGACATGGTACATTTGAAGCTGGCTTGTGACAATGTCTACTGTAAAAACTGCTATACAAATAAGACTTAATGTGCAGCACAGATAGATTAATTAAATATAAACTTACAAAAACCACTACCATGTTCTGAAGTTTCCAAGCTCAGTCCTTAGGGCCTATCAGACAATGCACAATTTTGTGTCTGTCCCAGCTTTAAAGGTCCCATATTGTAATAAAATCACTTTTTCTGTTCTTTGGACATCCATTTGGGTCTGTGTTGCCTCTACACACACTGTAACCTCATTTAAAAAAACGGTCAATTGTGTTAGTATTAATTAACGAATGTCAGAAATCTTGTGCTTTAACAACCCGTTTAGATGTCTCCCCTACTTCTGCGTCACAGTAGGGGACATTTGAATAACTCCAGCCTCCTATCTGAGAACCACCAGGTAGAACTGCTAGCGCTTCCCGATCCGCCATGTTTTCTTGCAAGCGCTAGAGTAGGAACCGCAATGAAGAAGTCTACCGGCGGAGTGTTGTGTTGAAAAAGGTAAGACTGTATGGATGATGTGTTAGCAGCCATGTCGATTATTTTCAGGTGAGGTAAACACTCGCAGCAGCGGCTCATTTGCATTTATGAATATTAATGAGAATCAGACTGTTCTGAAAGGGATTGAATACAGCGGTAAAAAGGCAGGTGAAAATGGCTAATCTGAGAGTTTTTTTTCAGCAAACTACTTCAGAGACAAGTTTAGTGGAGCTCATAGACCTTATTTTAACCTATTTTGAAAAAAGGATATAATATGGGACCTTTAATAACAACTGAACCTTCCGTTTCTCAAACACTACCTGGTACGGTGGTGTTGGAAGCTGGGAGCGAGCAACAAAAAACTGGAAGTCAGCACTAGGATTAAAATATTTCCTCAAAGAAGCACCAATATGTAGAGAAAAGGGCCTTCCAGTGCCTCAACATAGTTATTAGTGCAAAGATGCATGACCTTCCTCTTGGAAATCTTGGAGAATTTTTCCTTATGCTCATCTTTCATAACTCTGGTATTCCAATAGTCCCTATGCTCTGAGAAATAAAAAAATCATCTGTGGTTCTTTGCTATGAACCAATCCAAATATAAGGAATCCTCCTAATGCTTAAAGCGTTCTCTATACATGAATAAATGGATTCTTTTTTGCAATCTTCCTAAGTCCCTACTTTAAAGTCTTCTACTATGAATCTATAAGGGGTGAGTCAAGAGAGACGAGTTTATAAAGGAGCCTTTATGTCTAAAGGCTGGGTTAGAGGACGCATCAGGTGTGTTTGGTTAAGGTTGGAACGCAGCATGTTTGCAAATACTGAGAAACAATACTGTCCACCCCTGCTATTGAATAAGTATGACTTATAGGGCAGAGAGACCTACCCTGTGTTCCTCTTCTGGACCCTTGTGATCCTGCAAAAGGGAAGAAAATCACAGATTAATGTGACAAATCCTGCACTCATAAATCATTGCATACTCCACCAGCCACCTGTTGTTCTTAAGTATTGGCTGAAAAGTTAATGGGGTCTGTGAAATGACCCGAGACAGGAAAGTGCATTTGCGTCCACTGCAGTGATGTGACAATAAAAAGTGAGGGCCAGGAACCTGTCTGATTCTTGGCAGACCACTCTGACTAGCTCTGTGTCAGGGTCGATGATCTGTTTGGGTGTATTACATAATGGACCGTTTTAAAAAATGGGAAATTTCAGAGAAGAAAAAATGGGAAGCGAAAGTCGCAAGTTGGATTATTTTGCAAACACTTCAGATATTTAAACTCTATGACTCATTTAAGTTTATGCCTCAAATCCTTTTAATTGCTCTGCCTGTCCGAACTTGATGACGCCTCATATAAGCATCATAAACGGTCTTAAACAAACTCAACCAAACTTCCAGAAAGAAATTTCCAGAGGTGCCTGTTTTGTTCCCACTCTTTCAGGATGCATCTGACTGTTTGTTAAGATGATCTAGTGCATTCAGAAACGGGAAGGTGAAGCCAGCGGTTTTTTTTTGTTTTTGTTTTTTACTAATGCTTGCCACAAGCGCCTAATCCTTGTGGGCAAAGGAAACGGGCATCCATCATGCTTGTCAGAGAGCTGAGAGCAATGTGGCAACACAACCAAACCACAGCGAGTGAATTTCCACAAGGTGCTATTAGCAGCAACAAGCTATCCTGTGTACACCACTACAGCGAGCAAGGCGAGAGTGTGTACATGCACAAGTATTTTTAACCGTGCTCACACTGGAAGGACTGGAAGAACACTAGTAGCTCTACAAGCATACCTTCATTTAGGTGTTCATTTTCCTGCTGAACAAAAAGTATATGATCATGACATGGACATGGATAATAGGAAACAAAGAAAGAAAATATCAGTCACCTCTACCTAATTTTGACCATACAACTTCAGCAGACATGCTATTATCCATTTTAGGTAGAATCTATTTTAGGGCAACCTCAACCAGCAGTGACATGTAAGTATGTTGTGCTAAATCAGGGGTGGAACTAATTAAGAGTGGTGGCTATTCTGCCCTTAATTGAACTTAATTTTAAATTAGGTAGCTCAGTGGTACGGAGCTTATGTGCAGAACCTTTTTTACATTTACATTTTACATTTACCACTTATATGTTTTTAGAAATACACAGTCATATATCGAATTTATATACAGTTGAAACGTTTATATACATAGTCTATATAAAAACAGTCTGTCGCCTGTACATGTTGCATGTAGGGCTGGGCGATATGGCCTAAAAATAATATCACAATATTTTAAGCTACATCAAAATATGCAATATATATCTCAATGTATACGGTGTATATCTCGATACACTCTTTCTGGGAGAGAACTACATTTCTCACAATCCACTGTGTGTAACATTCATTCATTCATTATCCAAACCGCTTAATCCCAACTGGGGGGACCGGAGCCTTTTTCTACTTCCAGTTTAGAGTTTAAATTTTATAGTCTATTTCTATATGCATATTCTATGTGTCTTCTTTGTTTATTGTACTTTGTAAAAACTGGACCCACGTCATCTCGTCTCTCTATATACTTGTTATATAGCTGAGATGACAAAGTTCACTTTGACTTTGATTCATTTCTTTTTCTTTTCGCATGTTTTTTTCCAGAACTAATCGTCATGCAAACAAGGTTTAACACTTGTTTTTTTTGGACATTTGTTTTATAACTGTTATGCCTGAGGGTCGTTTCATTCCCTGCCTATTCTTGCTTATCTTTTCGTGGTTTAACAGAGCAGCTGGACGAGTTTGTTTATATAGCTTGAATCGAAGGTAACTGATTTCATTTACAAGAAATTCAGTCGCCTTCAATACAACATCCCAAGACTGCCATGTCCTTAAACACTGTGAACTAACATGGCCGTACAGTGAGATCACACTGTAAGATCGAACTGCAAGAATTCAATTATTTAATAATTATTTTAACTTAACATGCACATTAATGGTCCAAGTATCCTATATGCTGTTTAAAAATAAATCATATTGTATTTAATGGAAAAGAATTACACAGACATTAAAAAAAAAAACTTTAGAGTTGTAATCTAAAATGTAACCACAATGCCACAAATATGACAATATGTTTCATAAGCTTATTAGAATCAGAATCTTAGACCTGCCCATGACTAATTCTGTACATAATTTAGATGCCTTAATGTTCACAATTTCCAAATAGTACAACGCCAACAAATAGGCACTTGTGCTATTCATATTTTAAATTCTAAGGTTTAAGGATTCTTTCCATGTCACATATATAGGTAGGCTGGTACAACATGTCTGGAGACTGCACGATTAATTTATAGTGAATATTATAGTAAATATACCTACACATCAAAATTCAGATAACTAGAAGGTAGTTTTCCTGAAGAAATACCGTACAATCATAAAGAAAAGCTGCCCTGTCCCTCTCTCACTCCTAACACTACTCAGTTACTCGTCCAGTCTTTGGACATCTCAAAGTTGGACAACTCTCTAATGGCTGGGCTTCCATTGAAGGCAACTACACCACTTAAACTGATCTAGAATGCCGCTACGAGGTGGTGGAACCAACTCCCTCCTGCCTACTGTAGAGTCCCTTGCTGTCTTCAAACGTCGTGAGACAACCCACTTCTTCAAGGAGTACTGAACTACGACAAACTACCCTTCATTCTTTATTAAAAAGGCACTATCCCACTAACGTAGTTTTCTTGCTGCATGTGCACTAATATCTGACTTTTCTGTTAACATTTGACTTTTTTGTGAAGGTGCATAATTTAGCTGGCGGTAACTTAGTTGGATGACAGTTGTTGATTTAAGATTGAAGGACAGTCGTGGGCTACAAAGCACTGCTGTACATCACTTTGGTTGTCTCCTGATTCCTAATAATATAAAAGTAGGCAAATAGGTTAAGAGAACACAGAAAACCTAACCTAAGTAACATAAAATCTATCAAATGTGCAGTTGGGTGTTGGTGGCCTAGTGGTAGGTCACTCGCCTTTGGACCAAGAGGTTGTGGGTTGGAACCTGACCTCAGGCGCTACCAACATTGCGTCGCTAAACAAGACCCTTAACCCTGAGTTGCTCTCAGGGGAACTGTCCCTGAAATTAGGAAAAGTAAGTTCTGGATAAGAGCATCTGCTAAATGCTGTAAATGCAGTTGTGCAGGTTAGAGATTGGCCGATATTGTTTTTTTCAGGGCCGATATCGATACTTATTATTGCTAGTTAACGGGGCCAATAACCGATATTTGGAACCGATATGCAAAAAGAAAAAGAAAATCTCTGTCAAAAATTTTTATTTTACAAACCCCAAGCTGAAGCTCTCCTGCTTCACGCTGCGCTCGTGTGTGAGTGACAGCGTTGATTGGCTACTACTCGTGTGACATAAAGCCAATCAGAGACTGTTGAGGGCGGGACATTAAATGAAGCAGGGAGTCAAGAGTAAACTGCACAGAGAGAAGAGATGGCAGTGGAGCCACAGTAGCGCACCTTGTAATTATGTAATATTGGTGACGTTCAAAATTAAACACCGATACCAATAATCAGCAAAATGCCTAATATCAGTCCCCGATGATGAGCCCGCCTTATAGTCGGTCAACCCTTAACGCACGTTTTAGCCATGTCTATTGCCATGTGCTACTGTATTGCAAGCTGGACAACATAAATGAGTGTGTGACAGGTCTCTGGTGTCTCTATTCAGGAGCTTCAAATGTCAAGCTGTTCAAGAAAAGCTTCACTCAGAACGAGGTGTGCCAAGAAAAACTATTTGTCAAATTCATCTGGGGTTGACACATCAGTCGGCCAAGCTGACTGAGCTATTGACTGAACAGTGATTAGGGTTGACGGGGCCTTTGGGAGAGTTTCAAAGAATTATGTCTGTTTTTCCTCCTCAACCCCAATCTTTCTGTAACCAAATACATCCAGAGGCATGTGAGCACAGAAGACAGTACTATTATTCCTGGAGCAAAACACTGCAAGATCCTGTCTCTGCACACAGGCTCAGTTGCCGAAAGCAGTTGAGACAGAGGAGAAAAGTGTAATTATCAAGAATGTGGAATGAAGACATTCAGAGGTGAGATGGAGTCACTTATCCCAGATGAGAAGAGTATGATGTGATCAGGACCAGGAAAGAGTGTTCAAAACGTGTGTTTTTCAAAGTTATGTCGCTAATTCTAAAATAATAAAGGAAAAAAATGCATCCATTCATTATCCAATCTGCTTAATGCCACGGTCGCCGTGGGGACTGAAGCCTATCCCAGGAACTTACTGGCACAAGGCGAGGACCAACCCTGAGCAGGCGCCAACACACCGCAGGGCACACACACGGCGAATAAAAGTGTAAATAACCAATAACAAGCCTAATATACCATAAAATGAAATGTTTAATGCATAAAATACTGTACAATGTATATATGCAGATGGTCCCCAAATTATGATGGTTCCAATTACGATTTTTCCGATCTTATGATGACCATAACGATACAATTAAATGAAAATTATATATATTTAAAGTTTCACGCACAGGCATTCGTAGCAGCGCATGCAGTACGATGTGTTGGGACGCCGCTTTGTGAGATGCTTTAATTTTGCCAAGATTGGAACGGATCTCCATCGTAAATCAGGGACTGCCTATATATACAGTAGATATTTTTTAAAGAGAGACGTAAAAGGCTTCATTCCGGAATGACTTGTATTTCTATGTGACGGCGCTATTAAAGATGTTCTGGTATGTTTAGAGGGGGTCTAGGTCGCCTTTTTAGTGTTTTTAGGGGATTTATTCAAGTTAAGTCCTTTTTTGACTTATTTAGCATATTCTGGAACAATTAACAAAGTAAGTTGAGGTATTACTGTACTGAGAAATGTTATTTACTGTATTGCATGTATTGGAGAAATAAAATAATTACACAGAATTCATGTCTCAACAAGTCAAATCTGCAAGGATGCTCACAGGAACTATCAATCAATGTAACATAGCCCCAGATTTCAGACTAAACATTTTTTAAAACACTTACTGGTTGGATAAGTAAAGTAGCCGGCAGACGACTTTGGGGCTTTAATAACATGTGTTTCTAGAAGCTTCATGGACGAACAATATTAAAAATCGACAATTTACAGAGGTTTTGCCTTTTTGGTGCTTCTTCCTCTAGAACAGAATGTTCGTTCTTCTGGAGCTTGTGAAAGTTGCAGTAGCCACCAAAATGCTGAACAGTGAACAAAGTACCTTTTTATTTTCTGCTATCTAAAGTACTTCCATGTGTTCAAAGCTATGGATCTTTGCAAACTTTAAGACTGGACCTTTGTTGCGACTGAGCGGGGTCACATCTGTACCGGCTCGGGCTCGCCCACTCCGATCCGGATCGCTGGCATTCTAACCCGAGTTTCTGATGCACCATTCTCGCTCGTAAGGTTGGGATTTCAGGCTAATGACTGTCATCTGTATCTTGTTTGGTTTTCCCCCTCTGAGTTAAGATTACATCATGTTGCATATCACCCTCAATGCAGATTCGCTCACTCATTTTGAGGTGATCCTACACAGCTGGGAGTTTGATTATTTAAGCCAGCTCGACCCGGAGGTTTGCGTCCGGTCAGTCTCATCTTAACCCTTGTGCTTTGTGTATGTGTTACAGTACTGAGAGAGAAAGATCAAGCCACAACAGCTGGCCGGGATCACGCCATTGTCACTCTGAAGTAGTGATGGGATTTCACAAAAAAGAGTTGGCCCCTTCGGCTCCTCAGATCCCAACTCCTTCGCACAGCATGTACTACTTGACCAATCACGTGCGGCTTGAACAGAACAAATAGAGGAGGGAGAAAAACAAAGCAGCTTAGGTTCTCAGGCAAGAGCCGGCTCCGATCGTTCACTTCAAAGAGCCAGCTCTAAGAGCCGTTTCGTTCGCGACCGACACATCACTACACTGAAGACGTTACGGAGACACAGCGCTAATCTGGAGGTTCTGTCAACTTTCTGCGGTTTGATTTTGCTTTCGAGTGGCATTCCGTCTACAAACTGCAGAGAGACTGAGCTTAACCAGAGTGAGCCCGTGTCGGAGTTGTTTGTGTGTTCAACGTTTCAGTCTTAAGCATTAAAGAGTGTGAGCATGAACAACCAATCCTGCATCTGCGCCCTCTGTTTCAAGGGTTGCAAACCCCGAACGTGACAGTCGGACTCATTAAATTATTAAAGAAATTATCGTCCACTAAAGTCGAGTGACAGACAGATCTAAAAGAGGCAAAAGTAGCATTTGCGTAGGAATACTGAAGGAATTTGGTATAATTACTGGAAACATTTATCATAATATAAAAGTAAACTCATAAAAAATGCATCAGTTTAAAATGCAGATTAAACATTTTCAGCACTTACATCACTCACTTCTATCAAATCAGCCACAGTAAGAGTAGCAGAAATACATTTAAGACATTTTTATGGATTTTTGTTTACCTGTGTTTGAGAGAAGGTCTTTTGCACGGCTATGAAAATAAACAGGAAGAAAAAAAACAAAAACAAGAGTCAATGGTCCACTGAGATAAATCTTGCATTTCACTGGCTGATAAGGCTGGCTTTTATGTTATAAAAACATCTCATGTCTCTACATGACGAAGTCTTCCAGGTAAATTCACACGGACAAGGTCATTTCAAACCCTATTACCATGAAATGCTACATATACTATATTTTATTTTCAACCAATCATTTGAAAATACTAATAAAAAATTGCAATACAATAAAAACCCATATTTATTGTTGCTTGGACAGTTCTTCACAATCTAGAATCGAAGAAAAATTAATATTTTGACATTTTTATCTTAAATATTTACACTAAGGTGGACATTTTACTTTTAAAAATGCATCAGTGTCAAAAAGGTCATCGCTATTTATTTAAAGTTAATACCACGAAATCTACCCAAAATGTGTGAGACCTGGAATATACTCGCTGTATGTGTACTCAAGCCTGCTGTGTCATGAACACACTTAGTGCTTGCTACAGCAATAAGTGCAAATATGCATGATACTGGTTGGTAGTGCAATGGTTAGGGATCTCGCCCCATGATCAGAAGGTCGCTGGTTCGAATCCCGAACTGGTAAAGGTACCACTGAGGTACTAATGAGCACGGTACTGTCCTCAAGCACTGCTTCCCGGGCGCTGCCAAAAATTCTGCCCATTACTCCTTCTTGGATGGGTCAAAAGGAGAGGTGACATTTCATAGTGGTGCACTACGTGCTATGCTGTGGTGTGTTCACAATGACAATCACTTACTTAATTCTGGAGGTCTCCACTTGGGGGCAGACCATAGAAAACAGACCCAGATATGTAAAGAAAGACGGTCTTGCATACTTGCTGCATACCTGTGACCACCGGTCACCGTGCTCGTATGACTGCCCGTAGGGTTCACGTCAATACTGCATCTTGTGGCTTATTTTTGAGAGACGTGCGCAACCAATGCAGAAGTTTGGGGTTGGTGGTGGTCTAGTCATTAGGACACTCACCTCTGAATCAAGAGGTCGTAGGTTTGAATTTGACCTCTAGTGCTACCATCACTGGGCGTCTGGACAAGACCCTTAAGCCCAAGTTGCTCTAGGGAGACTATCACTGAATGGAAGTCACTCTGGATAAGAGCGTCAGTTAAATGACGTAAATGTAAAACACGGATGTGACGTTAACTGCAAGTATATTCCAGGCTCATAGCAAGAGGTGAATGGATCGACTCACCCCTCCAGACTCGGGGAGCGAGTGAGCAGATTGGCGGAAGATGCTGCTTTCTTGGGCATCCTCTGCTTGCTCTTGTCCTGCGTGTCCTTGCTGATTTTCTCACTGTTTCTTCGCGCCCTGAATTCAACACGTGTAAAAGATCAGGTTTTGGATTAGAAGTAACTCACGGGACAGAAATTTGATCTGTGGTCAGCAGATGTTAGACAGATGCTCCAAAGCTACTAAATTTCTAAAGGTCGACCGATTATCAGCCTGGCCGATTATATGGGGCCAATTTAAGGTATTTTGCCAATTATCAGTATCGGTGTTTGATTTTGACCATCACTGATATTAAGTAATTACAAGGTGCGTTACTGTGACTCCACTGCTGTCTATGTGCCAGCTGCACTTGACTTGTTGCTTCATTTAATGTCCCGCCCACAACAGTCTCTGATTGACAGTGGAACTTTCACAGTTTTATAATATTATTAAAGTGTTTACTTAATATTATTTAGAGTTAAATTTTAATATTATTTTAAAAAAGTTTAAGTATTTATAAACAATACAGTTCTTTAAATAAAGTTGTGTGTTGGTGTTTTTCTTTTTTTTAGATATTGGTCCCAAATATCGGTTATCGGCCCCGTTAACTAGCAATAATTGGTATCAATATTGGTCCTGAAAAACCAATATCGGTCGACCTTCCATTCACAGATTAAGCTCCGATTAGTAAAAGGTTACTGTTTATATTGCCCATGCAATAGGGAAAGTGATTGCTGCATAAAGGTCACATACACTCAACCACACACATATATACACGTTTGCACCCCCTCATTTCTCTCTCGTTCTCATTTACTCTGCAAATATAGGCCCGTTTCAAAGGAAAACCAAAGCACACACTAACAACCGATGTGGCGTTCATGTGCGTATGTGAGAGTGTGTGGGTGTGTGACTTTGTGTGCACTGAGGGGTTGTTTCCTCTGAAACACACGCACAGACACACACACAAACGATTTCCTGTTCCCCTAAGAGCTCCATACACTGTCCAATAAAAGAAATCTGAAACAGGAAATGACTGCGATGGTCATGTGGTCCCTTGTTGTTGGCGGCAACAGACAGGGAAGTGAAACCTGCTAGATGGAGCACCTTCTGCTGCCAGTCGCAAACTTAACCTTGACACAAGTTTAACACCTTTCACACCTAAATCAGGTATCAGTTAAAAGGTTTGCACAGTGACAAACCAAACAGACTTTCTTACATCTGGTCTAAAATGCGCTTTTTTGAATAAGAAATACAAACGAGAAGTCTGAATATTCACTAAAAATTTTTGGCGGAAAAATAACACTTCTCTACACACACAGTCACATCTTATAAACATATGGCTTCATTCACCAACCACTCTTAAGGGGAAGCTGGTAGTGTAACGGTGTAACGGGAGTTGGCTCCGTGATCTGAGGGTTGGCGGTTCAAGTGCCGGATCATTAAAAGTACCCCTGAGGTAGTCATAAGCAAGGTACCGTCTCCAAGTTCTGCTCCCTGGGCCCTGCCAGAAAAAGATGCCTACTGCTCCTTCACGGATGGGTCAATCATATTTTGTTGTTTGTGTGTGCTGTGCTGTGTTGTGATCACAATAACAAATGATCACTTTCAAAATGTAGAAAAATTGTTCTTAAAATCCACTTGCAAAGTTTTCACATATATTCTGACATTCACCAATGTTTCTTTTTTTTATATCTAAGATTTGTTTCTAAGTAAGAACAGAATCAACTGCTGCAGCTATGCATTTGTGAAAAACAATAACTTATTGGGTTTTCTGCATCTCTACAGTATATTACAGTATTTCTTAAGAACATTTTTTTTAAATTAAGACAATATTGGTGAATGAGGTCCATTGTAAGGCACTTACACTTACACATTATATACTGTAACTAATGAATCAATATAAAAATAATGCTGCACTAACCCTAATCTTAATCTCGGTAACCCAAATGGAAATAATCTGCCTATCTGAGGATCAGCCTTTCCTGTATTTTAGGGGAAAATCTGGACCTTACAAATGAAAACTAAGCACATACACACTCCCTCCTGGACCCACTCTCTCTCTCTCACACACACACACACACATTATGGAAAGTTAGCTTATTTATATAATCAACAACCATTTTCAAGAAATATATAAACAGATCATCCTAAAGTCTGCATGCAGAAAAAAACAGGTTAAGAAAAATCAAATAGAGATTTGAAAGAAAAAGAGATCACTTGATTAGGGTTATGTGACTTGATTGGGTCAGTGATGTTTCAGAAGAGATTATTGCAATCATCAAGCCATTCGGTTCTGCAACAGTCCAACACACAAACAATGGGTTTTCATTCCGTTCTCTTGGCACTAAAATCCTCACAGATGTGGGACAGATACTAATGCAATTTGGCTAATGGTCTGATATACTACTTACAAGAGCAACACGTAGTTTGGTATGTAGCCTCAGAAACTACACACAGGGACCTAACCCCACACTTTTGCGTGCCTACACGGATCTCCTGACAGTCCGTTCGTCACATTTTCCACTGAGCCTATTTATTTGTATGCAGACGTCTTTCAACACTGCAATAGAGCCAAAATTGGTCTGAGTCAAGCTCACTTATCGGAATCGGTCTCCAGAATTCTCAAATAATGCTGGCATCATTTCTACTAAACCTTTGTCCTAGACGCTTCCAAAGTAATTTATTCGGAGACACTGCGTGCAAAAGGTACGCAACGCTCCTGAAATGGATCTGATTACAAGCTGTCTTGTCACAACCTGGCATTTCTGAAAATCTGCACCCCGTACTTAGAAAAGGGTCATTTTTTTAAAGCTGAGGAAGATGTAACAACTTGCAATTAGGCTTTCAACTGACTTTGCACACTATACTTATCTTTACCTAAATAAAGTAACACTAAAAGAAGGGCTGATCTTGTAAGTTCAGATTAACCCTCAGCATGGACTAAAAATAATGGGCCTCATTCACCAATATTTTGTGAAGATCTTTTGTTCAATTTGTTTTTTTGAAAGTTAAGACAATTAAAACTATTCTGCAGTTGTAGTAATATAAAACTGCACAACTGGGGAAAACCTAATACTTCAATGTTTTGCACAAAGAGAAGAACAATAAAATTTTGATAAAAAAGAACAAATTGGTGAATGTCAGAATCTTAGTGAAAGCTGAATATGTGCTTCATAGAAACAGTTGGTGAATGAGGCCCAATGTTATGTTATCATATATAGGCCAGGATATACTAATTAAACCAAGCCTTAGAACACAATGGTCTAGTATCTTAATTTATTCCCTTTTCAGATACAATCTATGCATGAAAAATGCAGAGCGTAATGTTCTTTTCCAACAAAAATTTAGAGAATCTTGAGAATCTTGAGAATTGCAGTGGTGTAGGGATTAGAATCGACTTAAGCCATGCAAGAAAAGAATGAGGTCATGCAGAAAAAGGTCGAAGCGGAGTATCGGAACGCACAGTTTCTTGTCGCCCTCCAAAATGGGGGAAAGGGGGCCACCGTGCGAGCTGCAAACCGACTCTTTAGGGGGCGCCGGTGAGCCGGAGGTGGGAGTGTGAGGGGCGGAGCCTTGGCTCTCCTCGCTGCTTTTGCTTTGCTGCTGCTGGAGGCTCCGGATGGTGGTGGGTTGGATGGGCTCCTCCACCACAGAGCACCAGGTTTTGTCCTTCTCCCTCTCCTCCTCCTCCTCGTTGTCCTCTTCCTCCAGGGTCTCCTGGTGGAGCTCGGTCAGCGACTCCTCCACAAGAGAGAGCCCCTCTGGGAGCGCATCCTCCAGGGAGAGGCTCTTGGAGGCCTGGGTAAGGGCCAGAGGCGTCCTCTCAGGCTCAGAGCTCCAGGGTTCAGTTTGGGTGGACTTTTCGCTAGTGACTGGTTTCGGGTTGGGGATGCAGGGGACTGTTCTAGCCTCCCCATTTTCAGCTGAGTACGACACTTGGCTGAAGACAGAGAATCGAGAGGGCCAGAGAGAATTTGCATGAATATGTTTAACTAGGCAATGTAATTGATCTAATACTGGAATCAGATATTACACCTATATTGACTAACTAGAAACAATGGGCCAATTCTGTGTCATTAAATAACTTGTTTATATGACTTCTGATATACAGTAATTCATCGAGTTTGATCACATTGGTTTATGACGTGATTTGTGACTCTCCACGGCAAAACCAGTCGCTTGTCGCAACATAAACGACCGTTTTGGATTTTCTGTTTTTAGTGTTTTGAAACAGTGGAAGGTCTATACTGTACTGTTGTGAATAAATTTCGCTGAAAAACCCTTTCCATCCTAATAACGTGACTTTCTTGAGGTGAGGAATTCAATTCCAGTAGAATGTTAAAAGTTTCTGCTTTGACCGCTCTACTTCAATATTACGGTAAATCCACTGGTTGACTACCGTGAAGATATTTCTCCGGAATCCATCTTTGTCTCCCTAATTCAGTTAACCTAACGCAGGTAGGCTATTCGTGTGACTGTGAATGCAGCGTAGGCTACCGTAAATGCAAACGTAGCCGCGACCGCAGCAAGCGTCTGTGAGTGCTACGGCGATAGTCAACTTCAAAGGCAGATTTCTCCGTTTCTCACTTGGCGTGACAGGAGAAACCCAACTCCTTTGAATGTTGATATCTCAGTCATATGTCGTCCGATTCATTCGGTATAGGTATCATTTTGAAGCTTGATTTATGCAGCAAAAATTTGCGACAAGTGACTGGTTTTGCCGTGGAGGGTCACATTTTACGGTTTATATTTTGCAAACTGCAGTGTTTTATGCTGGAATTGTAATTCCTGAACACCAGTCAGCTAAAAGGTTAACACTTGAATTCCTCTTTCTCTAATTTTGGAGATTTTTAAAAATTGCTTATGTACTTTTATTTATGTATTATGTATTTATTTTTATAATAAAATAATTAACCCTTTCATTTACAGAGTCTACTTGAGAAGACATAGGTTTGGACACAAAATTGATGAAAGGTTTATATATATATATCAGCATTGGCCTTCACCAAAACCTGGGTGAAAAAAGTTTAACTGATGTGTCCTTCCTTTTTGCAGCTACTCTTATTGACCTTGTGTGACCTGTGAAGATTGAAGTGGCCTAGGTTTTGCACAACAGAGAACTAGACTGCAAGTTGCAGGGTGATCACAAGACCAACGTCTCAAATGCGCCTCGTGGTGCCTCGTGCGCTGTGCAAAACAAGGAAGGCCATCTTATGTGGTTTTATGGTAAGTGATATCAGTTTTGACAACATACAGCCCTCTAAAAATAAAAAAAGACAAAACACATTTAAAATGGCACATCAACAACTGTGATATATCAACATAGCTAAAATATTAACCAATATGGAGTATTTTTAATGTATAGTTAATGTGAGAAAATCTTTACACAGTGTGTTCTAATTAAACAAGTCTTCAGGCATAACTTTATATAGCTTAGGCTAATGTAAAAGTATTAAACATTAGATTTATCTCCTATTTGTGTTAAATTCCAATACTTAACATGAAAGGACCAATGTTCTGCATAGACTACAAACTCTTCAAACCAGATGCGGGGCTTAAACGGCACTTGCAACAACCCATAGACACATGGCACAAGTTTTCCTCGTTTTTTTCTCTTTCCCCGTTTTGCTGGAAGTTGTTCAGCTGTCCTAGGCTCGGAGTCTGCCAAAAATGTTGTGCTCTTTCTTTGTTGTGCTAGAGAGTGTGGGCGGGCAGACTGCATTTCTCACGACTGGGCTTCAGCTCTACTTGAGCAACTCGTATCTCCAGGGAAGCATTACAGAAAGAAGCTTTTGTAAAACTCTGCCTGCTGATCATTGGGTTCGACTTTGGGAAAAAAAAGTTATAGAACATAGAAATATTACTCAGTTTTCACAATATAATTGAAATGTCTTTCCAACTAGCACCACCGATAATTAATCAGATACTTGAATTGTTTTTCTTCAACAAAGTAGTAGTGGTACCTTCTATATGAAGCTCATTTTTCTAATTCTTCCAATCAGGTGTAATAAGGGCTTCAGTAATACTACAGTGCATTTTGGCTGTGCTACCTGTTCGAAGGGTGGTGCAAACCGTCCAAAGAGCTGGTCGAGAGTCTGCAGGGTTTGGAGAATCCATCAATGCAGAAGGACTGATTCAACACTCGAGCTGAGTTGGGGCTCACTGCGGTCAAACGTAAACACACACACACAGAATTCTATTAGGCACAGGACAGTACAACGCATATTGCAATTAAGGCTGACAATGATTTTTGACTTATTGAATATTTTTATTTAATATCAAAAATAACAATTTAACTGCAGGAATGCATTGCATTACTATTTGGTCCAAACTGGTATGAGCCGGTTTAAATTGGTTTAAACCAGTTCAAACCCATTTAGAGTTTTACAGTGACCCAAACAGGATTAAATTGGCCATATCGAACTGGTTTTGGACTGGTTTAAACCAGTTTAAGTCAGTTTAAACCTGTTCAAACTGGTTTAGAATGATCCAAACCTGATTGAACCAGTTTAAACCAATTGAGACTAACTTATACCATATCAAACCAGTCTAAAAACTGGCTCTTACCATTTCAAACTGGCCTAGACGGATTGACAGCTCATAAAAGTTAAGGTCAGTTTAAACCAAACTGATCCACACCAGATTAAACCGGCTCATACTGAACTGCATGCATTCAATAAGCGCAATGTATTCACATAATAAAATGCATTGTCAGGGTCTAAGAGTATAAAGTCAGGCGCTCCCAAAGTTTAACTGTCATTTAGATATTCAAATATATATAAAACATACACTACTTTCCTACACAATGCTCCAAAATACTGGACGTTAACAATGTTGATATATTATTTTCATTACCACATTGTTTTGTCTTGTGCCTAACATTTTTCGTCGTACTTTTATGCAATGCCGTACCTCACAGCACTGTTAAAACGAAAAGATCCTTTCCCAGACATCACTAATATATAACAAGCCTTTACCAGCAATTAGCTGCTGTTTAATTAGCGACATCTGCTGGTCATGGAGGCGGATTTTGCGTAACGCGTCGGCCAACGAGGACTTGAGAAGTGTGATTTCATCTTCCTGTGCCTGAAGTCGCACCTCCAAAAGAGAGTGTCTGTCCGGAAACTCTGCACTGCTCCCAGCTGACACGTCATCTGCACACAGACACACACACTATCAGCATCTGGTCACCCAAAATCATCATTAGGATTATATGATTAGAAGACAGACACTGGACCGAGAAAAGATATAAGTTTGGATCACTGAAACAACTTCAAGTCCTTGTGCTTAACCTTACTTTCAGAGCTTATGTAAAAGTACTTGCTCAGGGTGACATTATTACATCTACATTTACATAGTTATTTGCATGTAACCATTTGGGGAAAAATAACATTTAACAAGTCAATAAAAAAGCAAATACAAATTAATGCTTTAATTATGTTTTACTTGTATAACTACAGTACTGTGAAAGGTTCTTCATTCTTCAAGTAGGGCAGTCTGGAGCCTTTTTTGGTCAGTTGTATATTACCACAGTCAAGAGTTTCAAACATAGTGCAGGAATGTGATTTAATGTTTTGAGCCATTTTAATGGTTTCTTTATGTTGTGTGTGGTATTCATTATGGAGCATTTCAGTGCCCCAGTGTCCTGATTGGTTAAGATTCAACATTCTTGATTTGTTACATACATACAGTACTGTGCAAAAGTTTTAGGCAGGTGTGAAAAAATGCTGTAAACAAAGAATGCTTTCACAGAAATATAAATAATGATTGTTTATTTTTATCAATTTACAAAATGCAAAGTGAGCGAACAAAAGAAAAATCTAAATCAAATCAATTACTACCTTTTGCCTTCAAACCAGCATCAATTCTTATAAGGTACACTTGCACAAAGTCAGGGATTTTGTAGGATTATGAATCATTATATTATTTTTGTAGTCATTATATTTATTTTGTAGGATTATAGGATTATAGATCTGTGGTTAGTTCTCCAAGATGTTTGGAACAACCTACCAGCCGAGTTCCTTCAAAAACCGTGTGCAAGTGTACCTAGAAGAATTGATGCTGATTTGAAGGCAAAAGAGCTCAATCTACAAATATTGATTTGATTTAGATTTTCTTCACATTTGTTGATTGATAAAATAAATGATTAACTTCCATTTTGAAAGCATTCTTTGTTTACAGCATTTTCACCTAAATCAACATAAAATAAATCATTCCATGTTGAAACTGACAAAAAACTCGACCCTATTAGTGAGAATTTGGCAGTTTAAGGCCCTTAATAATCTCATCCATCACTCTGGGCGCACATCAAGATCCTGCATGACGTTGTTTATTTCTCAGCTCTTGATGTTCACTAATGAATGTAAACCTTTTCCTCAGTTTGCCCAAAAAATGAATTGCACTCTTCAGAGTAAAAGGTCAAGGCAACTTCCACACGCTGCTGAGTTTGCTTCTCTCCATGTACATAAATAATTTGCAGCATAAAAAAAGATTTATGTTTAGTTTGTTGAGGTTTCAGTTGTGTAAAGACTAAACCCATCAAGGACAACATGTGGTTTGTCTGTTAGAATGGAGTGTTTTTCCAAGACTGTAAATCAGGTGACTGGAAACAGCAAAGTCAGTAGGGCTGCACAATACATGGTTTTAGCATTGTCATTGCGATGTGCGGAGTCGCTACAGTCACCTTGCAGAATATGCAATTGCATGTTAAGGCAAATACAAGCAAACAAGTCTTGATACAACTTTTGTACTGCTTGATAACTCAGTTGATTTATTTGCCATGACTAATCTAATGGAGGAATCTGTTTGGTTAGAAGATAGATTAGTCAGATGTGAACGTTTGGTAATACAAATTTACCAAGGGCCGGTTTTTTCTCCCCAGAATCCCTCGATTCCACATGTAAGCGATCTTGAGTCTTTTAGTCTCTCTCTGTCTCGCTTACACAGTCCTGAACAAAATTCGAATGAAAGGACAAAATTAGCTACAGTTTTAGCGCACACACAGTGCTCGACAATTGAATGACAAATCCACACTCCCTCTTTTCATCTTCCAGCACACAGTGAGAGATTTATTACTGGTAATTACAGACAATCAACATGATGACATCTCTATAGTACTGGTGTGTGTGATAGTGTGGGTTTAAGAACAGACGTAAAGCGCTGCAGCAACGATCTCCTGCATCAGCTCACTCTGTCACAGAGGTGAGCGCCGATCCCAACTGATTTTTCCATCATCCACTTTAAAACCGCCGGAATGAACGCAGAGAAGCGTCAATGGTGGCGCTTTTCCAATGCCCTCACCCAACCCTGACTTAGGGCCTGTCTCTCTGCTTTGATTTTATCACTTTCCAGTGTGAGCTTCCCTTATTGTGGTACAAAGTCCTTGAGAGCAACATGTTTCCTCTCGGCTTAACCGTTCACCTGCTGCAATAAACAAAGCTTGTGATTCCTCTGCCAGTACTTACTAACAAGATGCTCTAACCCATTTTCTTTCGTTAAAGTATAAAACTTAGTCTGTGGTAATTTGGTTTAACTACGGAATGTAGAGCATAGCTTATGGATCACGAACAGTTGTGGACTACAGCTTGCTGTTGTAAGTCGCTCTGGATAAGAGCGTCTGCTAAATACCGTAAATGTAATGTAAATGTAAGATGCAGAGCCAGTCTGGGACTTCTGCAGAGAGCGGATAACACACTGGACAATTATGATTTTGAGATGAACTCCACTTCCAAGTAAGAGTAGTTCATAATGTTCATTAGGTATATTTAAAGAGGTTTTTATTTGGAGTAATTACAATAACTATCAAGGTTTGTAGAAACTGAAACTGAACAGTTATGCTGTTAACCAAACCAGAGTGTGAAACAGGAAACCATGGCCTAAAATGGGAGGGACACCTGTAGGCGAAGCATTTCCTTAAGAGGATGGGCAAGGGGAATTTAGTCTAGTTAGAAATGCCAGAAACGGTTCACTAACTACGTGGTAATTCAGCAGACAGCCAAAAACACCACCACAGTCTTAGCTTAAATGGTAAGTGCAAAGCAGCAAAATATCCAGCTTTACTGGACCACAATGAGGTTGCTAGTATCCTTTTCACTGGTACCCTTTCAGTGGGATTTGCTAAATTAAGACGAGTTTCTTTTCCTGCCCACATGTACACAAAAAAACGGCAGAAATGTCAGCCTTTATATTGAAACTTTCACATGAAGCAGACACACTTTCCTAGAGCAACTTCAATTTAGGTCTGGGCGATATCTCAAAATTTAAATTACCATATTTTTTGACTATAGGTCAACATATGAATAAAAAATCACTATAGTTTATTTACTCATTTATGTTCTTATATTGCATAGCACAAACAAATATATATGATGGGCAAAAACAAAAATATACAGATTAACACAAGAAATGCATATATAGCCTCTGGAAGCAGTAACATTAATATAGTTTAATACGTTAATGTTGTTATTAGGGATGCACCAAAAATTTGGCTACCGAAAAATTAGCCCACTTCGATAGCTTTCTTATTAGAATGTCTATTATGCAGCTCAACAGTCAGCTGTGTAAACACACTCACAAGTGAGTTTGAGCGCTCGCGGCTCTAACGAGAACTGCCACAAGTTCAGTCAGATCTTCCCCTTTATTACAGACAACACTCATATTTTAGCTGGGAAAAAACCCAGAGGTTGAACCTGGGCTCCTGATCAAGGCCCATGGAGCATAGAGGTTATAGGTTCAAATCCCATCTTGTGCAATTAGTTTTGGCAGTAGAATGGCCACGAGTAGGATTTGAACCTACAGCCTGTTGGTCATGGGCCTTGATCAGGGTGCATTTGTGGCAGTTTTTACGGCGGAATGGCACAGAGTGGAATTTGAACCTACAACTTCTTGATCCTTGGGCCTTGATGAGGGGCTGGTACATGGTAGTTTTAGCAGCAGAATGGGCACAACGTGGGATTTGCCGACTGAGCTAGTCGTGTCTCACATTTAGCAGCTGAGAGTGAGGGAGTCGCAGACATTCTGGCTCAAAAGATTTGGATGGTTGCTCTTCTCTCACAAAAGGCTCTTTTGAAAGTTCTGCAGTGTTTACTCCTCGATACCTGAGCCCTGGATCAGCCCCCAACGTAAACTCCCATGCATGCTCTCAAACCGCTATTTCACCCTACGTCCTATTTTCAAGTTCACAACCTTATTTTGTGCTGTGAAAATGACTGGCAGCCCTAATTCTTCTGAATCCCCGAGGGAGGATTTTGTGTGGATTCCTTTGGCACAAACAGCTGCACATCTTAGACTTGGATGTCCATCTTGACTTAGCTTGAGACCAATAAAAAGAAAGAGCATAAAACTATTTTTATTGTCTCTCAGATTTCGGAAGAGGTCACTTGGGCTGATAGTATATGTAGTGTCTGCAATCGGACCCAGTCTGTCAGTTTTCCCCCTGATGGATAGCTGGGGTGGAATGGAGCCTAGAATCTGATTCGGAGGGGTAAAAAAAAACTTCTTCCACAGGTTTATGTTGCAATGCAATTCTTCTTGCATTGCAACATGAGCTCTTGCATTGACATGGTGGTTACAAAAGCACTCAAAGGTGAGTTTGGTTATGTGTTGTGCAATAAGAAAATGACACTCTTGGAATTGTGCAACACAGAATTAGTTTGAAGGCAACAGCAACGCTAGCTTGCAATCTATACCGTTGATGGTGGTCTAGTTGTAGGAATCTCGTCAACAGACCAAGAGGTTGTAGATTAAATTCCAACGCTATTTGGCTAAAACTACTGGCATTGGGTCATTGAACAGGACCTGACCAGGAGAATCTGATAAATGCCATAAATCAATTTAGCATGTAACACATCATTTAGACTGTCTAGGCATGAGTGGAAAATCATAATAAGAGTTTACAATCTTTTACATAAGCAGGAGGCAAAAATATGATTCAACAATGCTTCTAAAATGGCACTGCTCATTCAGGCAATCAGATAAGCAAGCAAAAGGAAAAAAATAAAATTATTGTCATATCTGTATTGAAAATAGATCATATCTTATGTATGTAAATATGTGTACACCTACTGGCTTTTGTCAATTTTTTCCAGCCCAAGTTCTGATGTATGTGCGTCTTTTCATTCTCTTTAAGAATGAAGAGTTTAAGAATAATGGCATTACTTCAGCTTTCAGAAAAAAATGCTTCTTGTTGAGCCAGAAAGGAAGTGCGTTCTGTACGCATGATATCATCCCTCCCCAAGTTGCATCACAAAACGACACACCAAGCAGGCAAGCAAACGCATGTCTGAGAAACTTTTTTTGCATACAACTGTGGGGCATGAGAAAACCAGAGAAACAAGACTGTTACGTTGTTGACATTAAATCAGGTTTGGCCGGCAGTGAGCCTTATAATTTTAACTTTATGCTTGAGCTGTTGAGTTTTCTTGCACTCCAAAACATAACCCAAAGAGCAGGGACGGTGCAGCCTGTTGCGTGAGACAACTGCACTGTAATATAATATGTTCCAAGTAGTTGGTATTTAAAAGGGAACATTCAAAATAAAGAACAAAGAAGTTTCTATTTATGCCTTTTTGTCCCTTCTTCTTTCAATGCAGCAAAAGTGAATCTGACGGGTGTTTGTGGAATGGATCATAGGCTTTGTGGTCCTAAATAGAAAGGAACCCACACATAATGACACATACACGCATAAAGCTCCCTAAGGCAAGCCACCTCGTGATCATTACACATAAAAAAAACTTGCATAATCCTTTCATAGGTCCACTGTCTCTTCTAATGAAAAGGTCCATACTGCATATTAGGGCTGTGCAAAAAAATCTAATCGAATCACGATTCTTTCTCAGTTGTTTCAAGATCGATTTATGCATCACAAAGAATCAATTCATATATTTCAACTAACGTAATGGTACTAGTTTACTTTTTCCTTGACATGAGTTCAGCTTGCCAATGCTATAGATGTTGAATTCTGCCCAAACAGACCTCCTTTGCGTGAGCATGAAGGAAATACAGTCAGTATGCGTACATAAGCATTACATTTGATTCAGTGTGATTTTTCTGTTGATCTGCCACAGTCAAAAAGGAAAAGGAACTTAAAACAGCAAACTAGAAACAAATTCATGTATGTGTTGAATTGGTGAATCGTTTATGAATCATGAATCCATTTTGAATCCGTCCTTGGGCCCATGAATCGGAATCAAATCATGAGATTTTCAGAATCGTGCACCTCTCCCTACTTTATATATCAACACACACCAGAGTGAGCAGCAGATTGTCAACATATAAGTCATTTGTTTTCTTTTAGTGGACTGATTTGCTAACTGTATATGTTTGGTGTAGGAAATTCAATTCTGTGCACGTCTTCTGACCACTTATTTGTGGTGTCTAGCTACAGGGAGCCTGGATCTGAATGTTGGCTGAATGTGTGTAATGGCTTTCATGGTTAGGAATTGCATACTTAAAACCACAGAATTGTGCTTTAAGGGCTGTTGTGAGGCAGCCAACTGCACTTCTGTTCACATCAGGAAGCAATTAGTAATTTGTATTCCTCCCGCCTCCCCTTTTCTACATTGCTACATGTAAAAGGTAGGCGATCAAGGCATGTGAAAGAAAAGAACATAATCATTCACTTACCATCTCTGATGAACTGATAATGATACAGCGTTGGAGATTAGATGCTAAAATATATTATATGTATGTATACCAGGGCTCTCCTTCAACCCAGCAAATTGGGCGAATGCGAAATCACTGGGGATTCGTGGGCCACACAGAATATTTGTCAACTAATGGCTAAAAAATTACTCCGAACTTGTTGATGATAATAGACACTATATTAGTATGAACGAATGACACATATTCATTTTCTTTAACTTTAATACTTTCACATAAGGAGCTTTTTAACCAGGGTCCATATTTATATTTTGCTACATTCAAGATGAACAAAACAAAGCCAACAAATCAGACCAAAAATAAAAGGACTGTACATAAACATAACATGACAAACAATTCCAAACACAGCAGGTCCATACCCACAGTCAAATGTATTAGAGCTGAACAATAAAACAGACAAACAATATAAATATCTGTCCATCCATTCGCTCTGGAACTGGTGGTTTTCGTTTTTTGGGTTTTGAGAGCGACATGTTGTAAAGAGGAATTAAGCTTAGCTGACTCACAGCCCTTCACGTCTCACCCTTGAGCTGAGTGCAGAATAAAGAGCAGGTCTTAACCCAACCAATCATAGCGCATGTCTGTCCGGCACGTAGGTGCGTAGTATAACGTGATGGATCGGAACTGTTGTTGAAGTAGATCAGAGCTACCGGTATACCATAATTTTATTATATCACACGAATCACACTTTGTGATTTATTGGCAGTCTTGCAGGCCATAAAAAATTTCAAAAGTTGCGTATCTGGCCCGCAGGCCGCTAGTCGAATAGACCTGGTGTAGAGCTGTGCGATATGGCAAAAAAATCATATTAGCGGTACATTTTGGAGCTAAGCGATAGTAATTCCTATTCGCGGTATATACTCATTAGATCTGTAAATTTCAATATAAGCATTGCTAAAGTAACAATTCTTTCCTTGTTTGTGTAAAACATTAGCTTATTGAGTTTTCTTCAGTTCTACAGCCGTGTAAAAATATATTATTTAAATGTCTTTACTTTTTTTAGACCAAAAAACGTAAAAAATTGCACAAGGTGAAAGTGGCCCAATGTCTAATCATTTAACTTTCATTCAGCGTAATATATAAATGTAAAATATTTTTACATTCATGTTTTTCACCAGTTCAGCTTTTATTTATTTACTTTTCTCAAATTTCTTACTTTTATTTACAATGACTTGCACAGTCTCACGAGAGCCAGGTATTTCATTTCTTTATTATGCCTGTATAACTAAGCATGTGGCAAATAAAGAATCTTTAATCATTTCTGCCATTAAATGAAAAGGACGTTTCTGGCCAAATCCGTTGATCGGACGTGGCGTGTCGGCGGCTTGAGCGGGCGGTTCCCTTGTCGAAACATACGGGCCCAGGCCGGAAAAGTAATGGCGCATTCTTTGGCTTCTCTCATATTCAACACTGTATATTTTGCAGATTATGTTTTTCTGCTCAGTATCCGAGACCCTAAATCCAAACCATGTCCAGATTATGGACGTTGCACCGGTCTTATTAACGAGCTGCTCTTCCGTACACTCTCTCTCCATTTTCCGAAAACAAATGCCTCGTGGTGTGGTTTTCACGCATTTGACGCGACTTGGTTACGGCATTTTCGCGGGCGAGGAGCGGAAATTTCATCGGTATGCCGATATGATCAAAATCTCTATCGCTGGCCAAATTTATATTGCATATCCTTTATACCGTTTATACCGTCCACTCCTAGCCTGGTGTATACAATGGTGATATAATGTTTATAAATATATCTATCTTTCATCTCTTTGTCTTACTCTGCTTGGCCCTCTCTCTGCTCCCACCATTCTACCTACACCTTACTCAAACACTGCAATATTCAAGGGTGCAGAATGATGAACAATGGGCTAGTAGGTGTGTCTGTGTGTTTGTGTCTAAACAACAACTGTACTTTTGTGTGTTAAGGGCCTTACAAAAAACACCAGAGCTTGAATTTTAAATGTAAAATTTAAACTTGTTCACAACGAAATCCATATAATGTTCATTTATACCTACATAAAGATTATATACATAAAGAAATGCCTACATGCATAACGTTATTGGAATGGCAAAAGTCTGATGTGATATTTTCTTAACAGAAAAGCAAAATATTTCCCACGTGTTTTTATTCCTACTAGTTGACATTTGACCCAACAAGGACATTATCAGGAACTTTTTAGGAAATGAAATGTTTATACACGAAGATAACAGCTGACAATCCTGAAAAAAGAGTATTAATCTCGAGGAAACAAAACATTAACAAGAGCTTATCTATAAAGAAAGACCAAGCATTTCAATTTCAACATGTGGCTGGGAAGTACGTACTTACTGGCAAATCTTACATCTCTGATTTCAGTGGAATCCTGTTATCAGCGATTTGCTGAAAAAATCTGAGTAAATGAAATCTGCTGGTGAGCAATGGCTTGGGAATGTGAGGGCCATGGTTGCATTCTGCCTCGCAATGAATTTCCCTTTCCAGAATGTCTCTTTTCATTAAAGCCTCGCTTAGCCGGTTATTTGAGGTCAGTTCCAACCAAAGCCTGCTTCATTGCTAGAGCCAAGTTTCTTGGACCAGGTTTTTGCCACAACGTCCAAGCCAATAACTTTCAGGCATCAAGGCTTTAAGAGCTGCTGTTCCAGCCCTACTGGACTTACATTGGACATACTCATGACAAGCCTGATTATCTTGATCGCAGATCATAGTTAGTCCTGGGTGGTCAAATGCTACACTGACTAAACCACAAAGACATGCAGGAAACGGACAGATGATTCATTGCAGAGTTCTTTTTTAAGCACTTCTGATTTTAATATGCTTCTTTTAATTCTCTGATCGGTCAGACTGTTGCGCTACTTGGAAATGTGACACCACTTCTATGAGACCATTTAGAAAACAGAACAATGGAACTGTAAGGAGGGAGTGTTACCTTCTTCTTAGAACATATAATTGCACTGTATAAATACACTTACACTTCACTTTCAACCCTGTCAAACCCTGGGTCATGTTACACGAGACTTTGCTTCACCTAAGCTACCTACAAGAAACGTAATAGCTCTGTAACAGGACTATAAAACTGAGTATTATAAAGCTGTTCAATGCATAACATAAATATCAGACATTCACCAACACTGTATTTAATTTTACAGTCTGACAGGTTCTGCACCTTTTTTCCTAGGGATACATGATATGAGAATAATTGACTGATGTCGATATCCAATGTTTTTAGGCTTACATCTGCATAGTCGAGAGTGAGTACAAGCAGCGTGAAGCACGTAAAGACAAGACATTTTGCTTGCAAAAGTTCCAATGAGTGCTCAGAGTTTTGGCACAAAGTAACGCCATACATTTTAAGACAGAAAGTGCGAGCCGTATACAGTCCGACCTCGGAGTTTGGACATGCCTAGCATAAGCGCTACCTTTCCAACGTACAATAAATGCATTATAAAATATTGGTTAAAAATATCAGGCAAATCGTTCTGATGACGATGACTTAAAAAAGCAATTATTGGCTGATTACTATATCTTTGTGCATTGCTTTTTTCCCAACTGGTGTAATACATGGGAGCATAACTCGAACTTTTCTACTGGGCGGGCATCTAGATCAAGGTCAAGTCATTTTACTGGTGATGACGCTTGATTATGATAAAACTGTTCACAATCTTTCACATTTTATGGCAGCCAATTTAATTACGGCAATAGATAATGTGTATTACCAAAAAATCTCTTTAAAATACACAGATAATAGATAATAGATAATATTACATCCCTGTTTTGGGCAATGGAAGAACCTGTATGCTACGTAATGTTACTTTATACTGCGAACAAAACACAACCAAACTCAAATTCCACCACCTTAAATTACTTTTTGAATTCCTTTCATATAGCTTTAATTAGGGCTGGACAATAACATTAAGCGCCACAATATGAATTATATTTTAGCGCATAATTTGAAAACAAAACTATCACAATTTATTAAAGTAACAGGTCCCATTGGGACGCAACCTCAACACAATCCTCACTGTGAAATCCTAGTCTAGTGCTTTGTATCTTTAAACCCAGAAGCAGTTGATGAACTTGTATTTCTTTCACATTTTTTTAGTCGCTTGAACGCTTCTTCTTGCCACGGTTCATTTGTTCACAAAGCATTGTTTAAAAGGAGCTGAAACATTTTTCTTTTTACATTTTTAACCGTTTTACACACTAAAGTATAGTGTGCGTATTACTCATACTCTAAGTACAATCAGATCATTGGCTTTCATGCAATAATGTTTATATGTGTTTCTTGTGTTATTGTGTTTATTTTGTTATAAAGATTACATACAGTTATTTCTGTGCAATTTGATGCAAAGTATTTCGAGCATAAAGAACATAAATGAGTAAATATAAATTTTATAAGTATATAAAATATAAACTTTTGAAGTCCCTGTTCAGCAAAACTATTGGTTGGTTCATTGTTTCACAACTGTTTGCAGTCTAAATGCTAGTATTTAAATGCTATTCCTCGTGACTCTTCACTGTTATTAGCCAGAGCATGACATACTTACATCAGAATCTGTGCCATATAAATTATATTAGTAATGTGTGTTATTTAACTTACTATATTACACCTGTAATAACAGGGTACGATCTTGAACCACTCTTTAAGTACTCAGTGCAATTCAAGACTGTGCGGGTTGGGAATGAAAGGATAACATGTAAACTTTTGTCCTCACAAGCCCATCACATTTAGAAGTATGACCTTAAAATTTACCCATCCCCCGAATTTGGCCTGAAGCAGACAGATGTAACAAAACAATGCATCGTCGCACTTGTGTGCTTCTCGCATCTCCCCGTCAGGCCGCCCACCCACCGCCGCTGTCTTTCCTGTCAGCGCAATGCGGTGCAGGCGACGGCCTCCAGAGTCCTACGGCCCTAAGGCAGCACATCCTGTGCGCCGCTGTCCGCCCCTGCACCTTCCGACTGCTTCACATGCTCAGCATGAAAAACTAGAGTATGTTTTCACACAGTAACAACAAAAAAAGATTCTGGCCTAAACCTGTTTAACCACCTGGTTGGTGATCTTGTAACATTCATGCTCTTCTTTCTGCATCGTTGCAAAGTTTATAGGGGTCAGGAGTTCAAATAATTTGATATTAATATTCTGAAGCTTCTCTCAAAACTCCTGCACCTACATTGCCAAGGAAGCACTAGTTGGGTATTTGCAAGACATTTGTTGGAAGAAAATTACGACTAATATATGTAAAATCATTCACTGCAGATTTAAGTCAGATTTATCATTTTGATATGTCTAATTGGCTAAACGAAGGAAGACAGTGTAAGGTATTCTTGTGGCATAAAGAAAGTAAAGATGTTTTGCGTAACAAAAACAGCTATCTTCACTAGTTTGAATCTTAGTTAAGTCAAATCTCAGTCAGTGATCAAACACTATGCAAACCCTGTTGTTTATATAGTCAATTATTTGTACAACCCAGGAAGGAAGCAACTATGTGTAGGCAGTGGAATCCTTTAAGCAAAATTAATCATTTGCATTTGCTATCCTTATAATATCCTGGAATAAGTTTGTGTTAAATCCCCTGATCAAAAATTCTTCCTGTTAATGTTCCATCCTTACTGAATCCATGAACCCAGATAATAATTGAATGTGCTCTCTCTCTCTTACCCAATATTTAACCACTTCATGCACATTCATTTGCAACTCTAAAAAAGAAAGACCAAAGCCACATGAACAATTCAGACCTTCAGTAAGCCCCTCTTCAAAAACACTCCATGTATTTACTCCTCCTTCTATGCAAACAACAATCTCGCCTGACTCACTCGCTCCTCAATAAAAATTGTTCTTCACAAGCGTTTGCAAGCTGTCTGGAATCCAATCGGCACTCTGGCACCCAGATTGATGGTGCAAAAAGATGGGATTCATTAGCACTTTGTGGTGAATGTCGAGCGGACGTTCAGCTCGCCAGCAGATGCCTGAGGGCTTCCTCTATGTGATATTTACTGTTCCCCATAGTCTGACAGCTCTGGCGGTTTACAAGATGGTAAACAAACAAAAGCACAATGTGGTGGGCCGATTGATGGGTTCTTTGTGATATGCAGCTTTGCATACATCAGTAAAAGCCCAAGTAACAGTAAATAATGTCATTAATGTCTCTGAAAAAATGCATGGGAGGTTGTGCCAGGTAATGCAGTGCAAATGAAACTATGTTTATCTTTGACAAAAAAAAGTATAATCTCCCGGTTTGATTTTCTGTGAGATTACAGTGTGGAATTCCTGCATCATACTTCTTGCTGATAACTCTTCCCACAACATATAACATCCCACGCATCAGGCTGTAAACAGTAAGTGAGTAGATTTTACAGATCTAGTACATTAGAGTAGATTTTATGGCTGGTTTTCCATTGTCAGTGCATGCAAATACATAAATATACAAAAAATGAGGAATAAAGTCAGATTGATGGTTAGGGTTCATAAAGGCACAAAAGTAAAATTATATAAAGTCATATTGGTGATAATCTTATGGTTCATCAACCATTTTAACAACATCTGTCTTAATTTACCAAACCAGCCACAACAAAAAAGAACTTACATTTTCAGTATGTAACGGAAGATAGTTTTCTTGCATTGTAAGTAGAGTTTGGTGCTTACTTTAAAGTTAGACTATTCAAGTGTCGTGCATCTGTTACAACTATTAAAAGCTGCTGCACATGCTGTCATGTATAAAGAAAACATAGCAGAAATTCAGACCCACCGCATTAAAATACAGGCTTAAAATGTTATGACAGCTGAGATTTTACATCGATGCAACACTGATTTCTACTGCACTTTCGCAAGAGACTGCACTAGAAGTGCAGAAGTGAAACAAACTCGACTAACAGGAGATGATGAGAAAATCAAGAAAAGTTAACGCACAAATCAGTCGAAATGGATTATCGCACTTACCGAGACTATTAGTTGAGCCGTCCATTCTGTACTAAGTAGGATTTACGCTTTTCTGGAACAAAACATTGTGAGTTTTTATCCGGTCAAGTCATCACTTAAGCGGCGCAAACGGTCGCGTTACTGCCCCAGTGAGGAATGGCAGGGAGTCGCACGTGCGCGGTGGAGCGAAGCGGCGCGAGACCACAGCAGTCCGACAAATCCAGGAAATGATTGGCCTAAGTGCGGAGGCAAGTGTACGCGTTTTTGGATGGATTTTCATGCAGGAACTCCTTTCTTGCAAATTGTCGCGCCCAAAATAAAATCGACAGGCTTTCCCAGTCGGACGCCGACTTCCTCAAACTGTCTGAACAACGTCGCTGCCAAAAAATAAGACCGAAAAGAAAAGGAACGCAGCGATGCTACATTCCAGTCTAGAAAAAAAACACCCAGAAAAGTTGTTCGTGACAACCGTAAAAATACTTTTGATTCAATTCGCCACCCAGTGGCAATGGCGGCGAACGTCATGAAGTAACTGTTGTTATTGTGGGGAACCAACATTTTCGCCAGGCGGAACTTAAGAAGAAAAGCGATGTTTCTCCTCTCTGAAGGGGGTGGATAATGATGACGGACTCCGGAGTCATGCCGGCTTGAAGGAGACTCCAGCGATTTTGTAAAATGCATCATGTTCATGGTTATAATATGAATATGACGAGTTAACTTTAATCAGCACAGTGCATCATGTTATAATTTAGTGCGACGATGGTAAACCGAACACGTTTTGTTTCCTATGCTGTCTGCGTGATGTTGACAGTTGTAGAAGTAGCAAAGGTTAAAAGATTGTTGCTGCTTTTTCAGATAGATCATGAGCAATGATCTGTGATCTAATTACTTTCTATAACATTTGGAACATTATAACATCTTCTCTGCAGATGAAATAAGTACTTGTCATGAAGGCCGCCGGGAGGCTCTTTCGGATTCAACACGCAGCGGCGAGTGCAGCGGCTTTACGGCAGATCAACCTCGCCTGGTTTACTCAAGTATGCATTTACAGTATGGATTTATGCATTATATAATATTTTTTAAATTGTGGGAAAAGTCTTTCCCAAAATTGGATTGTTGAGGTCAACAGTTTCTGTTAATTGGTAGAACAACGAGCCAATCGTTGTTAAACAATAATTAGCATGCCCATGCCCACTACCTGTGGTTAGGGCACAAACGTATATAATTTTAGGTTGTTTATTTGTTTATAACTACATTTACATACATAACTACATCCAGCAGTTTTTGATGTACAATAACCAGTACAGTTATGCATTACAAAGTATTACTTTTTCAACTGTGGTTCTTTTATCAAGGTCATCTCTTAGAAGTTTATATCTATTGACAGCTGTTTAAGCATGCATGTTGAAGTTAAACACGTTATTAGAATCATGAAATATAATATTTTTCTTCTTGTATTATATGGGTCAATATACGATCTTTACATAATTATTGCTGTTTGTTTGATTGCTCAATATTTTGTCTTACAGCCAGTTTTAATGTTCAGTCACTTGACAAGTCATAATTAAAACTGACACTTGGTGACAGACCAACATTTTGATGTATATGCTGACAGCTTTGTGTATATTTTTCATTTTTAAGGAGCCAAGGTGGCTTCACAGCACTTCAGGACTTTATAAAAGCAAGACTGACAGTGCAGACTTTCGGGAAATACTCGAGCATGACACAGAGAAAAAGGACATGTCTTTGGTCACACATGATGACCTGTTTGAAAAAGGAGGAAGAGACTCAAAGAATAAAGCCACGTTTAACAGAGTGGTCGATGTGTTCAGCAAGAAGGACATCCGGCGGCGTGGACATGTGGAGTTCATTTACGCTGCCCTAAAAAAAATGCCGGAATTTGGAGTAGAACGGGACATCGCTGTCTACAACAAACTCCTGGATGTGTTCCCCAAAGAGGTTTTTGTGCCCAGAAACTTCATCCAAAGGATGTTCAATCACTACCCAAGACAGCAAGAGTGTGGAGTGCAGGTGCTGGAGCAGATGGAAAACTATGGTGAGTGTGTTTTTGGCTGTGTGTGTGTTTATGTCCTCTCTCATACCCCTGCACACTCTCTTATGTACTGTTATTTACAAGAAAACTTGCTGGACAATATCTTGCTTTCTCAGTTTAAATTATTTGTGTGTATGTCTAATATATAGCAGGTACAATTAGTATATGCACAGTGTTCATTATAATATAAGTGTTCAGTGTAATTTTAAATCTTTAGTATTAAATAAAATGTCAAGTATTTGTGGGCTTGTTTGGTTTACTGTCTTAACGTTTTTATACTTGTAATTACATTGTTATTATATATTTATAGGTATCATGCCTAATGTGGAAACGAAGGTCCTCCTGGTTCAGATTTTTGGAGAAAAGAGCCACCCTGTGAGAAAATACCAGCGCCTGATGTACTGGTTTCCTAAGTTCAAGAATATAAACCCCTTCCCAGTTCCACAAGAACTCCCGAAAGACCCTGTGGACTTGGCCCGCTTCAGCCTAACTCGCATTGCTAATGACCTAGATGCAAAACTTACAGTTTATCAGGTAACAATAGGCAATGACTACCAATATAATAATGAAGTGTCAATGACCAACACTGATCACCCAAAATTAGCTGAACAATAGTTTAGTTTATTATTATTAAAGTCGAAAGTAATGGTCCACTCAGGTGTTCAGTGAAAAGATTATTACACATGAAAATATTATTTTAAATCAACTGATTAGATTCACACAATTTACTTTATTTTAATCTATTTTATATGTCCATTTTAGCTACCATTTACAGACATCACAGAGACAGGAGAGGAGATCTCACAGCCTCACATCATAGGTATGTAACCTTTTGTTTCTTGGCATGGAGCCTTATTAAACAGACAAAGCTTTGTTGAAGTCACCTGTAATGAGGCTCAGAGCTCAATCAAATATTTTTAAAGATACAATGTCAATTAACATAAAGCTTCTTAAGTCAAAATAATGTGGCATGTTCTTGAGAATTTGTATGCATTTATTGTAAAATGTGTATAGTTTGCCTCTAAATAGGACTAAATTCAGCATACTGCGTCACTTAAAATGAATGGGATCGAAAAACCTTTCCTCCAAGCTTGATACTGCTACCTTCAATAACAGGCATCCAGAGCCCAGATCAGCAGTCTCTGCTTGCCAAGCACAACCCAAATAAGCCTGTGTTTGTGGAGGGCCCCTTCCCACTGTGGCTGAGGAAAACTTGTGTTCATTATTACCTGCTGAGGGCTGACCCCATCCCCCCCGAAGAGAAGGTACCACAGAAGGCCCTCTGTGACCGGCCAGTTTTATTTTGTGGGTGTGATAGTTTTCCGTGAGACGTTCTATGTTCATGAGCCTGTCAGTGGTAGGAGTTGCCTGTGCCTGAGTTAGATGGCGAAATATGGTTATATAAATGTAATAACCTTAGTACAATGAGATGTATACTATGTCAAAGACTTTTTTGTCCTTGATTGGTCCAGATTGAGGAGAAGCTTGATCCTGAGCTGGTTGGTCCGGGCCAGAGCCTCTTTTACCCCCAGCTTCTTGACCTTGACCTTACCAGAGACTTTGGAGATGATGACAGCTTTGATGTGGATGATGGTGAGCTTTGACTACAGTCTACATGGTGTTCACAATGACAAATAATCACTATCACTTTCACTATAAACAGTAACTGTACATATTATAAGGATGATGTGTGACTTTCTTTTCCAGTGGTGGAAGGCCCAGTCTATGCTATGTGCATGGCCGGTAAAGCTGACCAAGCCACCCTGGCCCGCTGGATCTCTGGCCTGCAGGAGACGAACCCCATTTTGGGGCGGATTCCCACAGTGTTCCGTCTGGAGTCCGCCCCCAGAGAACTTCAGAGTGCAGCCGATGTGAAGCATGAGTCTGGACAAAATCCACGAACAGGAGCCGAGCAGGAGTTTATTATAGAGGAAGAGCCACTGCAGTCAGGAAGGATGAAGCAGTAACATGTAGTAGTGAGACTGTTATCAGACTCAGGTTGTGCTGTATGTGTGTGTCTCTGTGTACTGCTCAAACAGTCAGGGACTATACTATACTTGTAATTTTAAAGAAGCTGTCCATTAAATGCTGAGATCTCAGATAATAACTGTTTCTTTGTGCAGTACATTTTTTATTTCTCACATTTTTCAAACAGTCTAAGGTGAAATGATCAGGCTGCACTACTGTAAAATTCCCAAATATCATGCTGTACATTGCTTAAATTGCAAGTAGGAGACCTGAGCAGAAAAGGTACAAAAGACTTTATTAACTATAAATAGAAAAAAAAATTAAAACAACAGAAACAAAAGAATATTTTTAACTTTCAAATCAAGACAGAACCTCACATTGCTAGGTTCCCAATCTCTTAGTCAGGCCAGACTAAACTCTGCAGACATGTTCTAAATCATCATTAAAAACATAAACATGCAAAGTGAGTATGAAAATGTAGGTCTATGTAAATAAATACAAGGTACACAATCCCACCCAAAAGATGTATCATTCAAAACAATAATTACACATTACAGAGCAACAAGTATGCAGTTGACCTCTCTTGCTCGCTCACTTACTCCATCAAATGCATACTTATGGGCTTAACATCAAATAAGTATAACAAGATAATGTATGTGTACAATTATTATTAAACAGTAACAGCTCAATTGTTGAGAAATCAGAATGGGGAAAATGGCAGTTCTACATGTCCCTTATTAACATAGTAACCACTGTGTTACATCAAAAAATATTATTGAATGTACATATTATACAAATTATATGAATATATACCATCACTTTATCCTCTCTGTAGAAAAGTTTACAAACTTGAATGAATTACATTCCAGACAGTAAATTCATGGCAGATGTGTTAGGTTTCACTATGGAGAGTCCAAGATAAAGGAAACAGGGTTTAAAATGACACTCATACAGCATGCACACCCAGAACCCATAATGTATTGGGTTTGATTTAACAATGTGGATCATAAATCTTGGTTGTTTTTTTTCACACTGCCAGTCCCATTTCTGGTTCCTTCTGTGAGTTAGGACATACATTATCTTCAGTTCTCTTCATAATAGAGTAGTAGTATAGTAGAATCAAGAGCTTGAACATGTTTTTCTCACCTGCAACAAATATCCCAGCTTCCCAAGGCTGTAAACCACAATATTAAATGTTCACATAATATTTTGCTTTATGTCGTCCATTTCCAGAGTTACTTCAACCTCAGCTGTGGGCTTCAAACTTTGTTCTGGAAGAGGAAATGTTCATGTTATTGGTACTGTGGAATTTTTGTCAGCATCTTTAAAGGTTCAGTGTTCTCAAAAACTAGGAAAGTCTATCTATCACATGACACCGTATAAGGGGTTTTAAATATATAACCTTAAAATGTCATTACAAATTTGTCTTTTGTTGTATTTAAAATTAAGGTTATTTGTGCATGAAAAAAGTCTGGGCTAACTTTAAAAAAAATAAGTGGTATTATTTAATATTATTTAAGATGTTTTATAGTTATTTTAAAGGGCCAATAAGTGTTAATTCTTTGACAACAATATTGTCTTGAAACAAAATTTTGAAGATATGTTACATTCCTCTACCTTTGAGAACATCACTGTTCTGCCAAAGCTGGTTGGAGAAGAAGCGTTCTCTCATAGCCACTTGTTCATCCCAGGCCTCTAGGATGCCTTGGCACTCCCTCTCATTCAGTGTTAGAGTGCCAGGGTGGGCTTCCTCTATATGAGCCCTGACCCCCTCCACACTGAGGCAATACTGCTGCTCCCCACACACCATACACACCAACAGCTGGTTGACGGGATCGTAATCCATGAGGTAGGTACTTCTCCATTGGGACTCTGATAAGGGTTCATCAGAGATTTCATAATCAGGAGCAAAAAACAGATCTGCATCATCTGTGAACAGAGCAAACAGAGATGGAAACCATCTGAGTCAGTATTAGATCAAGATCTGATGTCAATATCTGATTGTTACATCCTCTAGTTGACCTCAGGCACTGATAATGAACAATATTATAAGATAAAAGCCTTTAAGAACATGCCCAGGCTATTATAAGGAATTTTACACATACAATTTATAAACATATGCTAGTTTCATAGCCTACAACCCTGTATATTATTTAACAGATTCTCGAATTCATAATAAATGCAAAAATCTGACTAAAAGCTTTGGAAAAGGCTTTAGAATCCTGAAGTCCCAGCATGCATATGCTACCTTAATATATGCAATTTGTGTAAATGTCTAAAGCAATATTTATGAATGAAAACCAAATAGTAGCTTAGTTCAAGCTGGGGTTTGTAAAGCACAATACACTTGCAGTTAATCACCTGTGCTTCTTGTAAAATGTTTGGAAAACTGTTGCAATATTAATGTATTTTACAAGAGACAGGTGTCCTGTATGGATTCAGTATGCTTGTATTAAAAATGCAAATGCAGAGACTGGTCCAGTGCTCAAACTTTGCAAGACAATATTTACTTAGTTAAAGTAACACATCCCATAATAACCTTGCCAGATAAGTTAACAGTTTCAAGCACTTCCCTACCTTTAAAAGGCATTGTCTGACATTGCTCAGAGAGGTAGTCCAGAGTCTCAGGGGGTGTGCTGCAAGAAAGAAAAAAATGTTACACACATGCAAAATGGTCTCTACATTAAACTAAATAACACTAAAACTGCATGGCGCTCTGAAATTTGTGGTGGTACATTCTCTTTAAAGCTAATAAGTGTATACACTTTCCTTTTTTATCCAAGTTTTGAAAGCCCATCCTATCCCAAGAGGCAAACCTCCAAGAAATTGTGAATTTGAATCGAGAATGCGGCGTTAGATTGGATATAAGATGTTGCTTACCTTTGAACTAGTTCAGCAGTTCTAGTGGGGGTGTTCGGCTCCACGTGGTTTAGCGTCACCGGGTGGCTGAGTTCCCTTTCCCGTGCTGCCTTCCTAGCCCTTTGTTCCTGCTTTTTAATTCTCCAGTGCATTCTCCTCCTCCTTATAACCTCTTCCGGATCTAATTCTTCATTTGCCTTCAAGTGACTCTGATTATTTTTTAACATAGGCATCAAGGAGCCTCCAGCTTGTGTTTGATGACCTGAGAGCTTTACATGATTCATTTGTGTCAACGTTACAGTATCTGGTCTGGTGGAAGTATTGGAAGTGCATCTATGTATCTGCTGATTGTTCACCTGAGGAGCCCCTGAACATAGAGGTTTACCCGGCAACAGAAGCTTCCTCCCTGCATTTGATGGTTGTTGGTTAGTTGAGGCAACAGGCCTCAGTGTGAGCCGGATATGATGTGAAGCGGCAGGAGGTGGAAGCGTGTTACTTCTGACTCCTGGGTTACTCGCTGAATTTGCTAGAGATGGGCAATAGGCTTGACAACTGGAACAGATGTTCTGCATTGGCTAAAGATAAAAAGACACCAATCAAGAAAACCAAACTCATGCCTGTTTTTTCCTTTTACACAAAACAGTTCTAGTAACATGCAAGGAAAGGAAAACATATGTAATACCTGACATGGTGTGTTATGTTGGAAGGTGTCACTGCTCCTCTCCTTGTCTTTTGCCTTTCTGGCCCTCTGTTGTCTTTTCATTAATCGCCAGTACTCCCTCTTTCTCTGAAGCTCACTGCTCTCGTTTAGCTGCTGAACACCACAGGCCTGCCGAGGGCAACACAGTTGAGGTCCTGTTGCCCTGCAACTATGGCTTTGGTTGTCTCTTTGTAGTGGATTCTGGACTTGGACCGCTGGCACTGACTGATCATTCCATCCGCATCCAAGACCTTGACTAAAGAATGCACGTTTGTTAGTGACAGTAGACGGGAGCTGAATGGAAGACTCCTTGTGAGAAAAGACAGTATCCTCTGTGGAAAAATCAGGTGCTTGAGGGGGCGAATGACAGAGACCTGGACTCAATTTGACTTCAATGGAAGGGCTAGCGTCCCCTGAGACGTCACATTTCAATGCCACGTGTGCAGGAAGGTCTGTCTCCTCCAAAGGAAAGGGTTCATCTTTAGTTTGACAAGGCAGAATATCATCTCCGCCTTCCAAAGAGCTGCTACCCTCACCCACAGAGGTCAAAGACTCTTCCAGGAGTCTCTTCATTGAGGCGACTACCAATAAAGTGGTGGCCTGGTTGTCACTAATTAAAGATGGTTCCTCTTCTGTCTTGGTTTGAGGAAGAGGGGAGGGTGGGGGCTTGATGTCTTTAAATTCCACACTCTGCTCAGTGAGGGAACATGTATGATCTATTGTGTGATCACTGGGCTCTTGTTTTATGGAACCATGTGGTGCTGACATTGAAATTGGGTTACAGGATAAAGAGGAATCATAACTTTCCTCCTCTCTTTTAAAAGTCACAGTATTCTCCAAATTTAGCTCTTTAGTCTGGCTTGCATATGTACAGCCATGGATATCTTTATCATCTGCAGCACTGCTGGATACATTTGACCCTACCAGAGAATCACTTGTTGAAATGTCTTGACCAATGGATCTCTGACTGATATTGACCAATTGTTCACAGCTGTCAGGAATGCTTTTCAGAGCAGGTCTTATTCCAACACGTCCTAGCATTTGGTTCTTTAAGACTGTTGGAGCAGTTGGGTAAGATGCTCTTCTAAGAGCTGTACCACACCCACCAGCTGGAGAAATCATCGTAGATGGTGCATCGGAAGTGGAGACAGTTATTGTGCCATCCTCTTTGATAAAGCCGCAAATCGACTGAGACGCACTGGTAAGTTTAGCCTTGTTTGGTTGTTGCACGCTTGGGAAGCCAACCACAGTCTTTCTCTTCTGGTCCAGGACATTCTGGTATCGCATTGCATGTCGCTTAATGGCGTCTCGCTCCTTCAAACGGGCTTTCACCTCTGAAGAGAGCCGGGCTCTCTGCTCACGCTTTTTAATCCTCCAATACTCTCTCTGCTTGGCATGCCATTCTTCAGTGGTCTCCATTCTTCCAAAAGCCTGTGGTAATGCTCGTCTCCGTCGAGTTGGCATGAATTTTGTATGCTGCACATTGGATTGGACAGTTGCTCGTGGAACGCATATAGATGGCTGGGATACCCTTGAAGATACTGACATAAAATTATGTTTGGAGTTCTGAAGGTGATTAAAGCGAGTTGTTGAAACTAAAGAATGATTTCTGGTTAACGCCCCATGAGTGTCACCTACTTTCAAGACTACTTGCTGTTTACGTGTAGGTTGCTTGTAAGATGGTATAACATGTCTGTTCACCCTGACTGTGATGGGAACTGGTTTTATTTCATTCTGTGTTGAACCAATAGACATCGCACTGTTCCGTGGTTTGCATCCTCTCAAAGCCATTGTGTTCACAGGAGATAATGCACATGTTGTAACAATGTGGGAAAGTTTTCCTGATTCCTGTTGTCCCTTTTTGAAGCACTGCATCCTCTCACCATCCTTCTTTAGTTTCTCCGCACGTTTTGCTCTTTGCTGTCGCTTTTTGATACGCCAGATCTCCCTGCGCTTTGCAGCCTTCTCTTCTTCAGTCATAGAGACCAATGAAGATCTGTCCAAAGCTGAACTACATTCAGGGACATACTCACATGCTTTTCTATTTGAGTTGGCACTTCTCCTCCCAAGAATGTCCTGGACTTTACTGACCTTACATTCCACAATGGCTGAAGATCTGGGTGTTACAAAACTTTGGATTTTTATATGATCTTGTTTGTGGAACTCTGGTGTATGTTCAGAGATGGCACTTTGCTGAGAAATGGCAGAGAGATTGCCATTAAAAGCTGATAAGCCTTTCCGCATCTGCCGGGGTTCTTTGCTGTTCGTGAGCACTGTTGGACATGTTGAAGTCACAGTGCCTTTAGGAAAGGACGACCCATTGATTTTGACCACAGAAGCATCCATATTTAAATCTTCAGTGGTCATAATTTTCACCTCCTCTTTGCACATCAGCATACACTTTTTGGAGTCTATGGTACTTTTCAGAGGCTCGCATGCAACTTTGCTTTTTGTCTTCTCAAACCTGTCCTTTATGTCTGTCTTAATGTTTATTTTAGGTGACACATAATATGAGCTCCCCATGTTTTTTGCAACATCTGTTTGGTGCGATCTATTACTAAGTAAAGAAGGTCCAATTTTAGCCTGAGGTCTTTCTGTAAAAGATGAACCTGTTAACCCAGGCTTACAGATTCTCGTGTTTGGAGTTTTGGTCTTCTTCTTGGCCAGCTTTGCTCTCTGCTCTCTTTTTTTAGTCCTCCAGTACTCTCTTTTAGAAGCAAGAGTAGCTTCATCAAATTCTGAAACTGGCCGATAGCGTTGCCTCTTCAAGGTCTTTGTCTTTGACATATCTGCTGTTTGTTTACTCCACACTCACCAGAGTTTAAAGACGACATAGGTATCAACCCTCATTGTGGTTCATTTGTCCATTTAGCAGGCTTTTTGCTGAGTCTCATTTTGTTTTATCTTCAACTCTCTTCGTGTCACTGTCCATCTACGATTGCACTCCCAAAAAACGAAAGATGCATGGTTCCCATTTTCAGTGACGCAGAAGTAATGTAACTGAAAAAAAGGAAAGAACCAGAGTTTATATTTTGTAAATAAATATTAATAAATACATATACTGTATTTTAACATTCTGTTTGAATTATTCAGTCATCAGCCGAATGAATATATATGAAAGACCTATACATAACTAATATACAACCTAATACACAACTGGATTCATATTTTCACTTAAATGCATGTATAGTAAAAGTGAAATAGAGTCGGTATCACTATAAAGTGCCTTTGAATGTCCCCATCTGAAACACACACTCATCTTGAATACAATGCAAAATAATGAAATTTGGAGCTTAAATAATACAGTCATTCAGAGACATATTTGTACAATGATTTGTACAACTGTTCGCCACAACCTGTTTGATAAAATAAGTAATTTTAGTCATTTGAAATACATTTTCATAAAAAAATTAAGCATTTAATATGTGTCGCCGAAACCACTGTCATGTCATGATGGTGTAACTGGCTCTTTAATACACCAGCCAATATCAATACCAGCGTTCTGCATTCCTTCAGTGAAGGTTGACACAACTTCTCCCATATCATTAAGTATCTACACCTTAATTTCCTAATTCTCTTCATATTGTGTTTGTAGTTGTATGTTGCAAAGCTTAACTTATCCACCCTATCATAAGAAAATATTAAATGAATATTACTTTTCTCCAGAAATTTCAAATAGTTTCATAAATAATTTGGTCATCTTCAACAGTGCTAACTTTGGACCTACCATGTGCTCATTAACTGCTAATTTTTATCTAAAAATGTCCATCCTGTCATCAATCCTTCAATGGAATGGTGGACAATGACACAGACATTTAAGTACTGATTAAACTACAGATCTATACAATCATAAACAATGATTTGTTGTGTCTTTGTCCACCTTGTCAAATTCAAGTTTAATGAAATTAAACAAAATATTTAAATAAATATATTTAAGTGAATGATAACCTTTTGTGTAATGCCTTGACAAACAAATGAAGACCAAACAAAACAATTTGAAAGTTTTGCCAGACACATTCGTTGTTACATTTTATTTGGAAAGTAATAAATTATATTACTAAAAAAATATATTACTAGAGTTTTAATTTGTCCATTACAGGATGGACATATTTTGCAATTTGCTTGTATTTTGACATCCTGCAGTAAATTTATGAAAAGTGTTTAAGCTCGACCAATATGCATTTCTAACAACCTAAAAGTAACTTAATGAAATGAATATAAAGTGAAATGGGAAATCTCATTTGCTTCTTATAGAAATTATGTCTCAAAGACACTTTATACTGATATTAACACAATATATATTTTTAAATATCCTTTACCTTCATTATTCTGATATTCTAAAATAAAGCAACTGTTGACGGACTTCCCTTAGTCACTCATCTTAAGACAACCGTGTCTCTTCTTTTCAAATTTGACTTGGAGAATTGTTCAGTACAACTAGAACAAATAAAGAATGTGTAAGAAAAAAAAAGAAGACATAACATTTATGCGTTTACGCAAAGATAAGGAGGGATAGCAAGAAAGTGAACGTCCACATGGCTGGATAACAAGCACGTCGTCAGGGTCACTTTACATTGTTTCCTCATGTTTATATCATTTATTTAGATTATTTTCTCGTGTATTGCCTTTTTGACAGTTTTACGGCTGCACGTACAGAATAACCAACTACAGAAACGCGTTTTTACAAACGTTCACGGCCGCTATCGCAAGCCTCTCGGCTACAATGTTCTATTCTTCCTCTTCTGTTCTCATAGACTGGCGTCTGTCTTCGCTGCTGATGTCTGTCTGCCCTGATGTGTGAAGGAGGAAAATCACACGGCGATAAAAGCGATGGTGGATAAAAACATGCATGAGCTATTACCTGGTAGTTAGATCTAACTTTGCGCCACTGTTTACGGACGTTTGGACACTGAGTACAGCTTGAACCCTGCAGCTACTTCCCGAATCTTTCAAGCTGCCATGTAGCAAAAAGTACCAGGATGTGAGACCGACGAGACCTCGCTGTGTGTGTGTGTGCGTGTGTGTGTCTGTGTGGACGTGTGTGTGTGTGTACTGCGTAACGCATGGACAGATAGGACTCTTAAAGCAACAGTACATCACACACCCAGGGGACATTATAACGGCTTTTGCAAGACACAAAAGCACGTAACCTTATTATGGATATATAACTTGAAGAATGAAAAACAACTCTAAACTCTAAAACGTGTTGACAAACATAACACAAATACAAGTCGGCATCGGTTTGCTGTTCCATATAACTATTTGGCCTATTCATTTTTATACGTGTAAATATAACATAAATCGTTCATGTGTGGCATTTTGTGCTTTCTTTAGCACATTGGGCATGATAACGACTATTACGGACTTAAGTAATACAGTTTCATGTGATGTAAATCTACATACTAAAGCGATTGAAAACTGGGAAAAAAATACTTTCAGGGATCCTTGGTAATAAAAAAGGATATCGGCTTGATATTGTGTACACTGTACAGAACAAACGAAAATTCTATATCTTACACACACCACACGTTTCATTAAAGCAAATATTTTTCCGGAGATTAAATACTGGAATTAAGTGACGAATACATGATCCCTTTGGTCGCACTGCAGTTTGCATTCACATAAATATCTCGTTTATCACACAAAAATAGCGAAAAGATAAGGGCCAGATCCTCGTTTGTTACTGGCCCCGCGGAATACGCGTCACTGCGTGAGGGCTGCTACTGTCTCTTTAAATTTACCCAGGAGCCCCTTAAGGAGCCCCAGGGGCCCCAAGCTCGGCTCCCCACCCTGAAGACAAGCGGAGCCTCAAAATACACACAGAGGCCACTTGGAGTGATCGAACATTCGACAAGCGTTTGAATAAGACTTCGGCCGGAGCGAAGTGCGACTCAAAAAGTCGGGTCGACACGAAAGTTAAGTCAACTTCAGTCCATTAGAGCGACGGTGGGAGCCACAGACACACACGCACACACTGAGAGACAGAGGGACACGCACACTGTAATGGGTGAATGCGTGTTTTTACAAGCGTCCGCCGAATGCTCCTACAAAACTCTCGGTTCGTGACACCGCTGCGCGGAAGAAGCGGACGCCCGGTTGTGTTCGACACAACGCGAAGACAGACATGGAAGAAAAAGAGTGTAAGGAGCCGGATCTGGAGCCGGAGCCCGGAGTCCAGCGCGCTGAGCGGACAGAAGCTTTCTCATTAATAATAAGCGCTGAGGAAGGGGAGGCGACACCGCAGCGGGGCGCTTTGGGAGACCTCACGTCAGGTAAAAAAAAAAAAAAAAAGATTGCTGTGTGTTTAAAAAAAACAAAAATAAAAATCAGCAAAAACGTGCAGTTTCACCTTACGCTCGGTCGATGGACCGGCCCTGTTTTGCGGCGTTAATCCGGTTGGTGAACAATAGCGCGCAGCAGCATGGCCCCTCGCTTCATAGGGCTCCACTATAAACAAAGGCGGAATAAACCATGCTGGAGCCTGGCGCGGCCCACGAGCGCCGCCCAGTGGGAGAATTTAGCGGCAGCGCGGCCCACGACGACGTGCGCAATTTGTGGCCCTGCAGGAAACAGCGCGGCTCCCAGCCTTCAACACGCAGCGTTTTCTTTATACCAAAATATTTTGTAACAATCGATCAACTTGGGTGTTATGGGGGGCTGACTCAGGGGCCCAGTGGTGGTAGTGCTGGACAGATCCAGGAGGATAGAGCCAGACTCCAACCCATAATCTGGAATCTACAACACCAAAAATACGGAAAAAACAAGGGCCAGGGCTGTATTAACACATTGTGGGGCCCCTGGGCAAATACACCTCCAGGCCCCCCCCCCGACTGCAGCCTAGGTTACAAGATTTTCTGACGTGCACTGTGGACGATCATATTCTGAATGGAGGGAGGGGTATGAAATTGTGATTTTTAACAAATGTTTCTTTGTGTGTTCTCTGTTTAGAAAATTCTATTTTTAAACGATTAATGTATAATCTGTATGCATCATTTCCAGTGATTAACATAACATTTATGAAAAGATATTTAAAGCTCTACTTGTGCTAAATGAGCACTTGACCCTGGGCACTTACCCGATCAAGTCTATGGATAATCCGGCCTTGACAAGGGCTGGATTGTTTCTGGCTCTGTGGAACGTGTGTCACTGTGAGAGGGCTGCCTTTGTCTCTTTAAATTTACCCAGAAGCCCCTTAAGGAGCCCTGCAAATCCAATGGTGGTAGTGCTTGCTGCTAGACCACCACTCCTTGTTTACATACATATTTATGGAATTTATCACATTTTTCTGACTACAGGGTTAGTCTTCCTGGAGCAACTTGGGGGTTAAGGGTTTTGTTCAGGGACTCTGGTAGTTATTGCTGGAAGGACAATGTAGGCTCAGTGCCATGACCTCTTGCTCTGTAAGCAGGAATCCTTCCACTAAACCACTACCCCTTATTTGGATTATTGCCATTTATGACATTTTCTGTCTTCCTGGAACAGCCTGGGGTCACATATCATGCTCAGGGACCCAGTAGTGGTAGTGTTTGAAGTAGACTTGAGTCAGACTCCACTCATGACCTCTACGTCTGTATGTAAATGTTTTGAAACTACACACTATTATTTACATTCAGATTTATGGCACATTAATGTCTTATTATTTTTCTTAATTATAAGGACCATCTTCCTGGTGCAACTTGGGGTAGAATGATTTTCCAGAGATACTTACCTTTGCTCATGACAGTGCCAGTCTCCTTGGAGCAGCTTGGAACCATAGGTCTTGTTCAGGCACGCTGTAGTGGTCATGCTGGAGGCAGGATAAAGACTAAACTAGAGACAGATTGTTAGTCTATGTTGGTCCGAAGCCTAGTATTGCACAACTAGGCCAATGTCACCCCACTGCCCCATGTAGGGCCTACTAGTGCTCATTGGATATGAGGTTGATTTAAAACAACATACTGAAGTCTACTAAAGGCGTTTTCTTGCATGGATGCACAATACTATAAGCAGTTTTTGTTCTGACACATACATTGCAATACATGCTTTTAACCAAAGGACTCCAATAGCTTACTTTGAAAATAACACAGTCTTTATATAAAATGGATCTTGGAATTATTAGGACAAATGTTGGGTGGAAAGTGTTGGGGGGTGGGGGTGTATTACTGCATTGCTGAAAAATATTTTTTGTGTTAACTATCCTTTCCTGCACAAAAACCCTAAATTGGATTCAGTAATGTTATATCAAACAAACATCTCTCGTAGATGAGTTATAGAAAACGTCAACCAGACATTCATTCCTGTGAGATTTTATCCTAGCTATGGCTGCGAATCCATTTGACCAGAATAGATGTTTAAGATGATGAACCTGTGCTAAAGGTCACTTTTCTCCTTTCTCTGATTCAGGAGAAGATGACATGACCAATGGTCATGTAAATGACGACAGCCAGGCTACTTCTCTGTGTACAAGCTACTGGAGTGTGTCTGAGAGCCCCGGGTCACCCTTTCTACTGTCGCCTGTCCCCGGCCCGTCTGGACGCAAACCTGCCACAGCTAAACCCAAACGGGCCTCGCGATCCGGACACAGCCGCATCCCTGGGCGGGACCACCGCCGTTACTACCACGAGTACTGGCGCAGCGAGTACCTCATGGACTTTGACCCGAGACGCCACGGCATGATCTGCATGGTGTGTGGAAGTTCACTGGCCACATTGAAGCTTAGCACCATTAAGAGACATATTAGGCAGAAACATCCTGATTCTTTGCTGTGGAGTGCCTCCGATAAGGAGGTCATCCGATCAGGCTGGGAGAGCCACCTCAACTTGGAGAAGACTCAAACCCCTTTTTGCCCAGATTCGGCCATCGCTTCAGAGCCAGAGGAGACTCTCGACTGTGCAGAACATTCTGCAGGTTTGTGTATGCATGTGGGAGACCAGTCTTTTGATTTTTGTACCGTTTTATACTCTCTATTCATCATGTTGCAATTCAAGAAGGGTAAGGACGTCAGTGTGGCTTATTTTAGATGTGGGTTTTTCAGAATGTGCAATTCTTTTAATTAATGTAAATTTTATGCCATCACGGTGGTCTGAGTGACTGAAACCATATGTTGGTGACCATTACATAGGGGGATGGTTGAATCCTGGGAGGGGGTAAAAACCACTGTTGGGCCCCTCAGCAAGGCCCTAAACCCCAAGTAGCTCCAGAGAGACTGACCCTGTAATTAAGAAACGTGAGTCACTCTGGATAAGGCCGTCTGATAAACAGCATAACCGTGAACAAGGGGTGGTAGTGTTTTAATGGTAGAACTAGGAGGATGTGGCTTTGAGTCTTGCTCTGTCTTACCTCTGTCTGCCCCATTTTGCTCCAGGGAGACTGTCCCTGCAATCGGGACATATTGTAAACGCCACAAATATGCCTTACTGCCTTTCAGACAAGCCCAGCAGTGCAATAACCCTTAAAGATCTGCCTGAGTCTATGGCCGTCTCTCCCCCCAACTCACCCACCACCCAAGAGCCCCAGGGCCCGTCGAGTCGCGTGCTGGAGCGCTACCTGAATGACTCCATGCACGCCTGGTTTCGGCAGGAGTTCCTCATGGAGTACCAGGCAGAGGAGGGTCGTTTGGTGTGCATGGTATGCGGCTGCCCACTACCATCGTTGCACCTGGACCACATCAAGAGCCACATCTTGGAGCTGCACCCGGCCTCGCTGGTGTATAGCGCGGAAGAGAAGCACAGAGTCTTGCAGAGCTGGACCCAGACCCACGGTGAGGAGGCAGGAGGATAACAGCAGTTAAGAAAACGGAGGCAAGAAGATAAAAGTTGCAATAGAAGGAGAAATGTGTTCAGTTTAAATGAAGAGAAGGAGGGAAAAGACGTGGGTGTCAATTTGCAATATATATGATTCTAATTTATTTGACTTTTTTGCATGAAATTTGAACCACCAAGTTAAAAGCTGTGGAAGTTCTTTCAGCTGTATAGAAAAGTGAGATGAAAAAATATTCAAATTGGTCTGTGAATATTACAGGTGTGGGTCTGAAAGAGTAGATTTTGAAAACAGAAGGCAAAAAGTTACAACATTATGGAAAGGATTTTAAAAAATGTTATAGCATTAAATATCATGTCATTCCTTATTGCAGTGTTTGTATGAACTCTCCTCTTTCACACCTCATTCCTATCCCAGATCCAGACTCTTCAAGAGACTTTTTCAAATCAGAGCCAGACTCCAAAGATGTGATGGCAAACAGCTTAGTGCAGTTCTTTCCTCCCGAGCTGGACCCCATCCAGGACGGCTCAGAGCCATTTGCAGGGGACGGAGGAGGAGAAGGAGGAGATCAGCTTCCACACATCGGTCTGAACCAAAACACCCTGCGTCAGTTTGTTCCGAAAAGAAAACTGAAGAACGGATGCCCATGGCGTCTTCGTTTGGACTACCTGATTGCTCTGGGGCCGGCTAGCAACCCGGGCTGTTACTGCATGGTGTGTTCCCAGCAGTTGCCTCTGGCTCGAGTCAGCAGCTTCCGCCGGCACATTCAGGAGTGCCACCCTGAGACCAGCAACCTCAGCCGGAGAGAGCGAGAGGACATTGCCAGCGCGTGGTCCAATGAAGGGGCACTGGAGGAACAACAAGAGCATGGTAAATATGTAAACACACTCTTGAAATTGAAATGAATGTGATTCTTCTCACCTGAATCCCCTAAATATGTTTGTCATTCTCTTCTGAAAGCAATTCCCGATGCCACCACTGCTGTCGCAACCACAGCAGCAGTCAGGCGATCATCGTCTTCAAAACCCGCAAAGCAGAGTGGTGTCAAGACAGAGAACAAGACAGAGAGGGCTAAACCCCTCCAGTTTATTCCCGGTCCGGGCCGCCACAGCCACTACCCCGGCAAGGACCAGCGACGCAACTACCAGGTGCGCTGGCGCATGGAGTACCTGATGGACTATGACTGCAGGAGGCACGGCTTGTTCTGCATGGTGTGCAGTGCCACGCTGGCCACGCTAAAGGTGAGCACCATCAAGCGCCACATCCAGCAGGTGCACCCCCACTCGCTGCACTACAGCGCCGAGGAGAAGCAACAAGCACTGCAGAGCTACAATGAAAAGGCCCTGCACTTCGTCCACTCTGACGACTGCTTCTCTCCGTCGGATCACAGCCACTTAACACAGGCTACCGTTAACGCTAGCACTGTTAACACAGTACGGACCAGCTGCAACAGCACCTAGTGACTTGACAAGTGGTAGAAGGAGGGCATGCAGCAGTGGAAAAATCAGGCTTTGGGAAGTAAAAAGTCTAAAAGTAAAAGCAGATGGTTTCGCTTAAAGAGAGAACCCCACCAGAAAATGTTAATGTGGCAAAAATTAAACTTCACCTTTACATAGGCTGTTGGAGTTTTTTGTTCCCTTTAAGCCACATTAGCATTTTTTAATCAACTATAATGTCACAGTGCAAATCTCAGATTAGGAATTCTACTTCTTGAAACTTCCACTTCAAATTTCCACTGCTGATGGCATGTTTTCTTTTGCTCAGGAAGTTGATTGCTGGAACAAGCCAAAAAAATCTCCATTTGTTTTTTTTTCCTTTTATGGAATGTGAGTTTAAAAAACTTAACTTGCACTTTTTATGACATAATTTCACAAAAAAAGTTTCTGTGAAAGAAGTTAAAACATGCTCATTTTTTGCCATGATCATTTGTTCGACATAAGAATCAGTTTGTGATCTGTTAACCTTCTCCCCTCTTTGAGATAGATGAAGAACTTTATCTGTGCTTCCTACCGAGGAACGATGAAGATGTCACTGGGCAGGATTGGGCAAAAGATTGACTGGACATTATTTTGTTCCCTAAGCACTTTTTAGACATCCTACTTTGTACAGTACGAGTCTTGCTGAAACTGTTATGACTGAAGTTTTGGGGGTTCAGCCTGTTAGCTTGAGGAATCTGTTTGGATGGAGTCAGCAATACAGTGGGTTGCACTAGAGAAACCATAAGGCATTGTATGGGTATCTGGATTGGCACCTTATTAAATTTTGATGTGTTTCAGCTGAGGTCAGATTTTTACAGGGGCAGCAATTCTGTGGTTTACATCACTACTACTTTTATTATGATAAACCCCTTGAGATGAAACATCTCATTTTTGAGGGGGTTCTTTTTAAAATGACAAAAAGACAATTAACTATGACACCCATGAAAATTACAAGCTGAATTCCCTAATGCCTTGTTATCAGCCGTACTACTAACAAGCATGAGGTGACAACCATGTTTCAGTCATGGGGCCAACTTGTGATCCAACTTGGAGTTTTAGGAAGTTCTCCTGCAACTATTGTCATTAAGAAATCAGGCACATCCACACCACTAGATGTCAGCAAAATGTCCTGGAGCAGTCCTATTGGTTGATCTGAAATTCATGCAAGAGCTCAGGAGAAAACATTTGCGAATTACTCCATTACTACTCTTGATTGACCAAGATAGGGTCAGTTTATGTTAACTAAAAAACTACCTATTTGAATGGACACGTCCAGTCCAAACAACAATTGGAAGTCTTATTTACTTCGAGTATAGGTAAAAGATCAAAACTCTGGGCTGTAACAGAAAACAAATCAACATCTCAGGGAGCATGTGTATGTTTGTATGTTATCTGGTCTTGCCCTAGTTCATGTAGCTTGCATGTTTTTACTATCTTGGAAACAGATGGTGGTCCATAACATGTCACTTATATAGAACGAAACTGCAGCTGCAGGCAAGTTTTTTTAACCTCCAGGACTCTGTTCCATCATCTGATAATCTGAGGTAAGCAGGATGCATAGGAGTGCAATGATGTTTTGGAAAAGATGGGGTTTCTTGTTTAAAGCACTTATTTTTTAAAGTTTTTTTTGCTCAGTGATCCAGCTCAAGCAGTGACTTTGGATTCTGGGGGTCAAAGGTAAAGGGATTGCACCGACGCAAGCTCATTTTCAACATTTGTTTTGTTTAGTGACCGAACCGGACCTAAATTTGCAACATGCTCTTAGTACAAACGGTTCATTGTGAACCTTCACAACATGACACTATGGTACATCAATAATGCTTTATTATGCACTATGCTAATGATTAGAAAATACAAAAAAGTACATGCTTTCATACAGGGCCCTATTAAATGTAGGGGGAATATTGAATATTTGAACATTTCTATACAGGTACAGATGATGTTGAGAATGTCACATGCTGTATTTAATCCGGAGAATAAGAGAATACTTCTTTACTGGTTTTCTTCGTAAAGGCCTGTTAAGGTTTGAATGTCATGACAGGCCGTTTTCGCCGATAATAAAACTCCTAAGGAAGTGCATGAATTTGTGTCGTGTTGTGATGCAAAAAAATATCAAAACACACCCAAACCGTTTTTAGGTTTTTATTAATTTCACTTTGACATCATCACAGGGACCACATGGTTCTCCCTCCACATTTTTCTTGTTTTTCCAAAGCTCCCACGTCAACTTAATTGGTAACTAACAAACTGAACATAGATATTAGTTATCACATCTAGCTATCAAGAGTCAAAAGGCAAAAACCAAGTGTCCAAAAGAAAACAATACTTCTGCAACACCCTCCCCAAGAGAGAAAACTCGAGACGTAAAATAAAGGGCAGCGAAACATGCTGTTAAACTACAGGATTAAGTTCAAAGGATGCACGTATTTAATCGAAACTCTAAAGGAGAAAACAGCAGAAGCCGTCTACGTAGAACCAAAGAGATGTGCAACTATTAAAAACACAGGTAGTATTTCTTTCTAATTAGTGTTGGGAAATAAGGAAGAAACAAGTGTTGACACTAGCTACTGGAGCTTCTCCTGTTCTTCTTCAAACGCCACACACACGAATCCCAGGACTTAACGAAAGGCGTGTTCAGCAACACGGGACGGGGTGGTGCAAACGAACAAGCACGTCTCAAATCCACGTTAAAAAAAAGGTTTAAAAGAAAATAAAGAACAATCGCAATGACTCAGAAGTGTACGGTTAAGCGTTAAGGGGCATGGCAACACAGATTCGGGCTGCCTGATGAGACTGAAGCGTTGTGCATCAAGTACACGGTCAGTGAGACAAGCAGTGCCGGGCCAAATCTGGACAGCACTTGAGACAAGCCCCATCGTAAACATGCGGGTTGCATGCGTCAGCAATTATGTTCTATAATATTAGAATGAAACATTCAGCAGTTGACAGACATCGGTTTAAGTAGCATTTATCATTAGCAGTAGTTACGCTTTTAATCTCAAACTGTCTTACTTTTTTAGAAGCCGCTGGCAAGTACACACAGGAGCATTTTTGACACCAGATCCCAACGGCGGCGCTTCAGAATGCCCTCAAACGATTCCAGACAGACTTATAAAGAAAAGACGGACAGGACAGAGCAAAATGTAGACCAAAGTGAGTTCAATTTATTTCCTCAAAATTAAGTCCCTTTCAGTGTATCCGTGTGAAGAAAAAAAAAATCCCCACAACTGACTAAAGCTCGCTACACGTGTGTTACAATATTCTCTTTTAAGCCAACGCGGTGATGTCTCAAGGACAGTGTTGAGTTTGAAAGAACGCGATTCCAGATTTTGCAATGACGTGCCGTGCAGCGTTAAAAAAATGTTTCGATACTCCTATTGCCGTTTTACAGAAAAGAAACCACCACAAGCAGTGCTGGCTGTGTTGCTCTACAAACTGATCTGAGACCAGGTGTGCCTGTGTTTAGGGATAGTTTTAGAGTGGATGTTGCTTAAGAAGGCTGGTCCGAGATCAGCAAAAGAAAAAAAAACACCTTTCTGTGAAACGGCGAGATTTCTGCTCAACCTCGCCGTTGTTCCGGTGCCCTGACGACGCTATATACGGATAACTCAAGCTTAAGAACATTAATATTTCTGTATTAAGATACCAATGCCTGCCTGAGGAGTCAAGAGCAGCTATTCTACACGTGGCCTAATAATCATAATCGGAACGGGTATAATCGAAACGACACACATTTTACATGTGAACCCAGCACACTGGGTTGGGACAGGTGCGAGTAGACAGAGAAGAAGAGGCGTAAAGAGGATATTGGGTTTTGTTTAAAAATATAAAAAGCAACACTAACTACTTCACAGCAAAGAGCCTGTTGTAATCTTACTATATATACATACACGATTAAAAATTAGCGCCGAGAAACGGACAAACAAGACCGAATCCTCCCGGCTGATGCAGTGCCCTCTCTCTCTTCCCCATCGTCCGACTCCAATCTACAAGTGAAAAACATCACCAAACGCATTGTGAACTTAGAACACATCGACAGGTGTTTGTGTGGGGAAAAAAAGGAACAATTCCGATTTCACTTTATCTTTTTTCTTCCCCCTCACGCTTTTCTGAATTCCGATGTGCTTTTGCTGACAGACGTTCCCTTGCGAACCAAAACATCCAGTTTCCATTAAAAAAAATTAAGCTGAAAAACACCACAGCTCCCCCTAAAGGACAGTCCAAAAACCAGGTAACAGATTCAGTCTAGTTCACACAAACACACGCACACGCACAAACACACGCACACGCACCGCCCAAATTCAGGTGCCACAGACGGGCATCCAGTTGCAGAATTACATCACTTCTTGTGTTTCGAGATTCGCCAGCTTCTGGAGCCCCAAAGCGACTTCCCTAATGCTCGGAATTAAGCTGCGGCGTTAACGTCGAATACCGAGAAGCTTTTGAGATTTTTTAGAGACTAGCTGGTTCAGTGCAGATGGATGTTGATGAGAGGAGGATGAGGAGGAGGAGTTTTGTGGTAAAGAGAGGAAAGTTAGAGTGAAAGAAAAAGAGCTAGGGAAGATAGAAAGGAAGGAACAGGTGAGAAAAGGAGGGTGTGAATGCTAGAGATTCCAGAGGTGGATGCGACGGGATCGGGGCGAGAGGGGAGGAATCATTCCGTTTTACTGCGCTTCACTGCGCCAGGGAGCTTCTCTTGTAGCCTGATGGGAGGAAGAGAAAGAAAAGGGATGAAGAGAATGAATCTGACATTGCTTTAGAGATGTACAATCTTTGCATCACTAGTTGATTGTTTTTCCCTTTAAAGCTAATTAATGTATGTCTTTTTTCAATATTTGTTTCCAAAATCAATATGAACCCCCCTCCCAAAGTGGTTTTAGGGAATTCCCCTTTTTTTCGCATAAAAACTGAGGAAACAGGCACACTCACATTCCCTTCTGTTTTTTTATTAAATGCAAGTAGTGTGGGTTTTGGTTTTAATGTGAAAAATGAGTGAACGAATGATACAGAGATTCTGTACCTGTATTGTGTCTGATTGTACAATTTACAAATACTGAAAATTAGAATGAACTCACTTGGCAATTGTAGCATTGACTTGAGTGCGTGCCAGGTCAATGTAGCGATCAATCTGGGTCTGCAAAAACAAAGAAACAAATGAACATTGCACCTACACCTTTGACCCTGGAACAAGTCTAAGCTGTCATTTATTTAAATCAGTTATTTGATTTGAAATGTTTCAGTTCCCCCGTGGCCCTGTAAAGTGGGTTATCAGTTTTGAGGCCACAGATTCTGCATGACGCCATTTAAAGTGACAGCCACCAATTACAGCGGGACAGCATAGCATCTTGGCCTCTGCTATTTTCTTTACAGACATCCCCAGATCTCTAATTAGAATTTCCACTAGCTAATTCTAATTTCTGAAAGCACTTTATGCTGACAGGAGAGGAGCTCTGTCAAAAGTGGGAAGGAGTCAACAAGACAAAAAGCAGGTAGAAGAAAAATTGGATTAGCTAGTGGAAGTCAGTGTTAGTTAACCACTTCATAGTAGATATAGTCTTCCCCGCATCCAACATATTATTTAATTCTTATTCAGTAGCTTAGAAGATTGCTAGAACTTGGGCAAACATCTACAACAAAAACAGAATAATGGAAGAAACACTGTTACACAATGCAGAATTCTCCCAGAACAATCACAATAGGATTTCCATTCTGTTTAATCAGGATCATCAGGGACCATTAGTGATCTCGGACAGAGACCGACCATCCTAAAAAAAACCCTGAACTCCAAGACTGGAAAAGATGAGCCCTGCTAGAGAGAATCACTGACCAAATATTAAAAGGTTATTGCAGGATGAGTAAGGATGCAAGACTCACCTTGTTCTTTTCATATACCGGTGGCACAGTGAAGGTAAGGATGTCCGCTGTACACAGAGAAAAATTGGTTATTTGACTTGTTTATTTATACTCTCTGAAAGTGGAGGACATCACATCAAAAAGGTGAAGGTGAAACTGGCAGGTCAGGGCTTACCAAGGATAAGGATAGTGATGCCATTGAAGACGGCACCCACATACGTCAATAGCCACATCACCACGGCCAGCTGAAATGAAATCACAAGGAACACACACACACGCACAACTTGTGATTATTCCTTTTGAATAGTAGTATTGTCTAAAAGTGTGACATAACAAGCGTCGGGCAGTTTTTATAGTCTTTCCGCAAACTGTCTTTCTCTCTCGAGGGCAGAGTGTTCTAGGTCAGTTTCTCCAGCTCTTCAAAACTCTGAACACTTTTCTCTGAATGCCATAAACATTCACTTCTCCAACACATGATGGGAGAGGCTGATCAAAACAACTAACACTTTGTTTGCGTCGTGTGTTGTGTGAGTATATATACGATAAGATACGACCAGTGAAATGTGAGATGCTGATTGAACACAATCACTTCCATTCATATTAAATAAAAAAAACAACTATCATTTGGACTTATTTCTGAGCTTGAACAGACATTTCTAGGGTTAGGTTACAAAAGGAGGTTACAATATGTATAATGTGTGATCATTCTGGGTCAACGCTATGGGCTTGCTGATATTGGTGACTGGACTGACCTTTCATTACTTACTCTCTCTCTCTAGTGTGTGTGTGCGTATGTGTATATATATATGTATATACACGTATATACATACATACATACATATATACATACATACATACATACACACACACACACTAGAGAGAGAGAGAGTACATACATACACACTAGGGTTGCAACGGTTTTCAGTATTTTACTGTACCTTTCGGTAAGCCCTGTTCAGTTCGGTACACCCAGGTGAACTGCGATAGCTCGGTACGCCCTATAATATTCCAAACTTGGGATTTTTCTGGGATTACAGTTCTCCCAGAACAGGGATCAGGTACTGCCTTGAATGCGAAACTGAAAGCATTGTGCGTCACTAATAAGTGTCCGTGTGAAAGAATTAAATATAGCTTCAATACTAGAAAAATTGCTTCGACGAGTTATTCAATTGTTTTAGCCCTAGAAATAGAAAGCCAAAGAACCTACTGAATGTTAGAGCTAAGATAACATTAGGGCTGTAGCTAACGATTATTTTGTTAATCAATTAATCTGCCGATTCTTTTTCGAGTAATCGATTATTCATTAATCGATAATATTTTTCTATTTTAATTTTTACTCTCTAACATTATGAAATGGAAAAAAAAAATTTTCTGATTAACTGAAAAAGAAAAAATATTGAAGTTTTGGCCATTTTTAGCCAATTCGTACTCATTTTGGCCTATAACTTATTTTTGACTTATTTCTGGGAGAGAACTCAATTTTTGCGAACTGGGAATGACTTTAGTGAATGACTTCCCTATGAGAGTCGTGCGCACTAACAAACAGCACATGTTTTTACATCACGGAAAATGTCATTTATGCGTTTCTAAGCAGTTTTTGTGTCTGTAAGGCACGGCACTGGTTCTCGTCTCCTTCTTATTCTTCCTTTATGGAAGTCGGCATCCAGCTTAGTAGTGCTTTACTGCCACTGCAGCTTTGGTTAGCTTACTGTACGTGTGTGTATAATAACGTAGACCCAACTAATCGATTATTAAATTCATTGCCAACTATTTTGATAAATCAATTTTAATTAATTGCAGCCCTAGATAACATTGATGTAACGAAACCGTGGCCCAAAAACCGTGATACATACTGAACCGTGGGCACACTGTACCGTTGCAACCCTAATATATACGTGTATATATATGTACACACACACGCTTCATCATTATCTGTCTTTTGCTCCCAACAGACACACAAAAATAGAACTGTAATATGGGAGGGGGTTGGGGGGGGTTCACGCCATGCCAAGCCTCCTGGCTTGTGTACCAACCTTGAGGGAGTCGACCAAGTCCTCGACCAGGAAGAGGCGGCTCATCTGCTTGAGAGCGCGGTTGATGTAGGTCAGACACAGATCCACGTGCTTGCGGAAGGTCTCTGGAGGCACGCTGACATCCTTCTCCATCAGAGCCCTGCCACAATCGCACGGGTCAACCCAATTAGCAGTGCACTCACATACCCACACAACACTGGGGAGGGGCATTTAAACCCTGCACTCTTCACTGCTTGTGTAACAATTGCAGAAATAAAAAACAAAGCACAGAAAATTGGCCTCATACATTTAGAGATATAGATATGTAGGGTTTATATGTGGTTTAATTATAGTTAAGTGTTACTACAGGTAATTAATAATTCTATATCAAGTGTTTCTGCTAGAGCAGGTTTTATCTTACAATTTCGTCATATAGTCTGTTTAGTTTTTACATTATTGAAGGCAAAATTAGGAACACATACATTATATGCTACAAAAACATTTTTATGTGATTTAATTTAAAAAAAATTAAGGACTAATATATAATTATGTTGGATTTTGTACAGTAATTAAAATATCCAACGTGCAAGATATGGGTGAATGTTGATTTGATTCATTTTCAAATACCCATACAGTAAGTGAATACACAATAAAAGAAAGTAAGCAAATGTTAAAAACAAAGGAAACAATGGTATCGTGGTCTCGTTGTTGTCTCAAACCTACATATTGTGGAATATGTACGTCATAAAATCCCTACTGCATTGATTACAACTCAGCATCTAAATCTAGCTCAGATTACTGGCACTCAACCCCTTATTTTCACATTAGCCAGATTTCTACACTGTCCTCTCTCACTTTTCTCTCTCAGTTACAAATCTTTACCCCATTTTATACTGCCTGGGGCTCAACTGTTCTTATTATTAGTCAGGTTTCATGTTTTTAGCCTCATGCCCCCGTGTCCTCGCTCTTACTTGAACGGATGGCCCTCGCTGGACTTCTGCACGGCCTGGATGACAGACTTGTAGATGCGGAAGGAGATGGTGACGCAGAGCAGAGCCAGGAGCAGGTAGGAGACCACGCTAATCACGCTGAACGCTGCCAGAGACAGCAGCAGGAGCAGTGAGGTGCCGAACACCACGCCCGACTTCTTAGGGTCCCGCCAGTGCACCAGATCGTATACTGCCAGACAGAAAGTGTGTGTGTAGAGGGGCGTGTGTGTGTGTGAGTAGGTTGTGAGGTGGTTTAGTGTATGGGGTAGGAGAGAGGAAGGGAAAGGGTGAGATATAAAAGAAAAGAAATAATTAATAACCAACTATTTCTTTTGCATCAAAGCTCAACGTTTTAAACAGGCGCATTTTTAAAATGGGTTTTGTTTGAACTGTTTTGATTATGAAACACAGAATTGTAATCATCAGTCAGTGTTTTTAATAGTGTCGGCTAAAGCAGAGTTAAGTATATGGCTAAACTTTAAATTAAAAGCTTTTGAGTATGTTTTGTCCTTGTAGCTACTGAAATTATATCATTAATGTAATGAGTCGTACACCTGCAACCTTAAGATTTAAGAAAACATTCAGGCCTGGGCTTATTCTACATGGACTGACATTGCCAGTGTGTGTGTGTGTTTGTGTGTGTACGCTCATCTTGTTGAGACCCTGTGTAGCTATTTTGAGTACACTTATTTATGCGGGGAATGGCATTAATACAATAGAAAGCATTTGAATGAATAATTCAGCATTAAGTAAATTAAGTTGAGTATTAATCTATTGTGTGTAACGGTTCTCAAAGATTTATGAGTTCCACGTGCGTCTGTATGGGCACAAATAGTAGCAATATTTTCTTTATAGCCATTATGTCATTCGGTGAAGTTGTTCCTAAACGGCCACTGCTGTAGCATGAAAGGAACCTTTTATAGAAGCCTTATGTAAACGGCAGCCTCCACGTGGAGAAGTGCCTTAAGGGGACTGGTGTGTGCTTCACCATCACCACACAGCACAGCAGAGCAAAACCAACACAGTGCAGCCCACTATGGCGTCCGAACATAAGGGTCTCTGGCTGTCCAACTGACTCAGCGCACCAGACTTTCCTCTTCCAGTACTGCAACCCAGGAGTACGGCACAGAGTTGCCATGAAAAACAAAGCAGGCTGGAAGCGGCTCCAATCACCCTACGCCATCCTCCTCCTTTCTGTTGTAGAAACTCCTCCGCGGGCACGCAAAAGAGACCGGGGCTACACGTGCCCGTTCCACATTTCAGTCCGCAGTGTTATCTCTGCTCGGCCTGTTCCTTTATTTAACAGAGCCGAGAGTGCTGCTGAACTTGTAGAAAGGCACCGGCACTAATTAACACCATGCAAGTATAATACTTTGTATATGTTTACATTTTAAATGTAATGACATTCATTATTTCATTAGGAACGGTGGATGTCAAATTTGAGCTCGTGGCCCAGTAATTGTGCACTAAATTATCCAATAAATCAAATCTGTGCTGCAATCTTGTTTTACAAAGTGAGTATGTGGGAGTGGATTCAGAGGACAACATCTTTGCAGAAATCAATCTTTACGCCAATCTGCGATTTAAATTCTCTAGACCCAAATCTGTCTTGTGTAAATAAATTACAACAAATTACAAAAAAAACCTTGTCACAGCATAACAAGGCTGCCGATGCCGTGCCTCAAAAACATGGTACAAGTCCAACAATTCAGAGGCTCAGAGAGCACAGCATTGTTTTCAACTCTCCATTTCAAATGCTTAGGGCTAAGAGAGGGGGGAGGCTAAAGACAAGTGCAAGCGTGGGGTTTCCTGCTCACTCACTGCAGGGGTCTGAGTCCCTCCCAGCATGCTTTGCCAGGCGCCCAGAGGGAGGCAGCCAGGACTGAGCGATCGTTCATTATCGCTCCCACCCTCCCTTTCTCTCCCTCGCTTTACAGGGCCCCAGATACAGCAGCAGTGGCAGCAGCAGCAGCAGCACGTCCCAGCGGTAGCCAAGCCGCAGTGGCCTCCTTTCAGCGTTGCCAGGGCTGTGCTCTTAAAGGCACAGGCGCCGCTTTATCGCAGCCACATGGGTGTGAATCATTTAAAAGTCCCACACATCCGCCCCCGCGCCGACCCACGCCCGAGCATGTGGGCTTCCTGTGTGTTTCACGTGTCAACTTACAAACGCGTAAAAACAGGAAGAGCGGCAGAGAAAGCTGAGTCTGTGTCCACTGTATCTGTGGACAAGGAAATTCAAACATATCTGAAATATTTTTTTCTAAGCCATAATGGCCATAACAAACATGATGATTAGCTGGGTCTGTTCTGCTATGACAGTAGGCATAGTGAGTAGAGATAAAGTGATACTGCCCCACCCTTTAAAGCAAACCCTCCCAACCAGAGGAAGTTGCACCCTGAAAACAACCGAGTCAGCTGTAGTGAGGCAGAGACGACTAGAATTTACCAAGTTTAAAATCTAAACATGAGATTTCTTCTTTGCACACTTAAAGTTAGTTATAGTTAGTTAGTTGTAGTAATAAGCAACTGAGCGAAAAAAGGCAGAAATGTGTCAAAAAACACTTTCACACGAAAACGTCCTCATTTCCTAATTCCATCTTGTGGGCTGGATTTCTGGACATGCTATAAATATCACTGCAGAGAGCTGAGGAGACATGTCTTTCTCTTCTAATATCAGCCATTCATCAGTGTCCTTGATTCTTTGCTAGAAGACATTGACTGATCATAGCTATGGTTTGGCAGAATTTGTGGAACATGTCCTGCAGCCTAGAAAGTCAAATTTTGCTACCAATGAGAGGTTAGAGATGTGTTGAATTTAAAACCAGTAACTTCCTGCAATATATTCACCTAAACAGAGAGAGGTCAATAAAACAGCAAAGTCTAATCAGAGGTTAAACACAACATCAACTCATGTATCAGCAGAAAGCTATACATTTAGCTGACAGAATGAAATCTCAATTCAATACATTCAGTTTGTCACAACTGCAACCCTGCGCAACTTGACCAGGCTCTTACAAACACTAAGCAGAAAAAAAAACCCATACTACTTTTCCCTACAGAACAGAAATTATTCTGCGTCATTCCTTCCGTTATCACAGATCAATGCTGTCTGATCACAAATACTGCCCAAAAGATGAACTTACAACTTGTTTCAAAACTCCCCAAAATGCTGACATGGCTCCTTGTAAATGAACTGATCTCCCCGGATTAATTTCCATATGCTTGTTTTGAAGGCAGTAGGCCAAAGAAAACTGCAGCAAAGCAGAAAATCAACATTTGAGTCAGACTTTACTGCCTGACTGCCCATGGCTGTGTAAACGGACACCGGGCTTAAGCGCCCTCCTCCTAGCAAAACAATGCCAGGTTTCTTTTTGGGTACACAAGGGAGGTCAAAACTTTCAAAATTGTTGACTACATTTTGCCATCACCTGGTGTCCTTAATGTGGGTTCAAATCAATAATTAATGTTAATGACATTTACAGCAAAGGGGCCCAGAGATAACACATTAGCAGTGATTCATTGTGTCAGCTTAGGACCCGCACTCATCTCATCCATTTGTTTCTACTCTGCATGTGAAAAATAATCGTTAAATTCCCAAACTGTGTTTGTCAATGCTATATCAAGATGCTAAACCAAAGAACTAAGACTAAATGGGTTAATTTAGAGTTTGAGTTCCTTTGTTGCTCTTTTTGGTATTAGTTCTCCAGACATGCAATTGAATGTGTTAGTGTTGCACGATCCAAACTGGCTACTCAGTATGAAATTGAGTCTTAATGTCTCAGGATTTGTTTGCGTGCAGGGTTAGCAGGCTGAGAGCCCAAAAGGAAGGCAGTTTACCTGACAGGTGGGTTAGTATTGCTGCCAAGACATGCTCTGCGAGGTGGTAGGCCTCTGCCACCCAAATGTCGATTGCCTCTACCTCTTTGGCTAATGAGACGTCAGGATACTCATTTGAAAGACACTGAGGTGTGGCAACTGAGGCTGAAGACTCGGGTTCAGGCTGAGGCTGCGAAGCCTTGTCCTTTGAAGAGACTGAAGATTTTTTGTCTGAAACATTTATTTCATCCTCCGCCTCCTCCTCTTGGCTGCTTCCAAGTTCTTTGAGAGCAGAAATAGTAAGACGCTCCTGCTCCAAATCCATAATCATAGCAGGGGGAAGGGAGGCAACAGATGCATCATGCTTGGCGAGGCTTTCAGGCTCCTCTTCCTGCCGTGACTTCAAACATTCCCTCATGAACTCTACGAAGCTATCAGGTTCTGCACTTTCAGTGGATTCCGGTTCGATGTTTTCAGGTTCACTTGTGCTTTCTGGGGACATCGGTCTATCAAGAGCATTGCACTCGATCAGATCACCTTGGTCAGTGTTGGTCATAACTAATCCATCACTTACATCATTGACCACAAAATCAGAGATGACCTCAGTGATTTTGCTCGAGGGGTCGTTGTGGAAAGAGGGAAATGGAGCAGGGGTGTTCTCTTCAACAGAGGGATGAATGTTGGGCTGCGCTGTATAATCATTTTCCACCATATCGAAAGTCTCTGGGGCAGTGGCTGCCTTCTGTTCCTCTAATTCTACACCCTGATCCTCGAATTCAGGACCTGGCATATCTTTTTGAGAGGTCACAGGCTCAACAGGGACTTCTTCCAAAAAGCCACCAGAAGAAGGCTCGGTAGCCGTGTCAGAGTTCAGCTTGCTTTCGTCAAGCATCTCATCAAATTCATCAACAACAGCTTCTTCAGATGTTGGCTGAGCAAATTCTGTGTTATTCTGGCTGTTTTCAATGGAGTTGGATTTTTGCAAGTTGTCATAGTCCCCATCGTTTTCAATAAAAACTCCTGAATTTAGCTGGTCTTTCAGAGCCAGTTCCTCACTGGCATAATGGTCCAAGTAAGTGTCTATTTCACTAGACACAATCTCCTTTGAAAAATCTTCATAATTAGGGGGGTGTTGAGGAATAGTTTCTTCAACATTGTCAGATTTACTGTCTTGGATATTAGACTCATTAAAGGTTTCGTCTGTACTTTGTGGAACTGCAGACTGTGTCTCGTTGGTCACGGAACTCTGTAAGTCAAGAATAGTTTGGTCAAAACTGCTAAGATCATTTTTGATAATCTCATGCTTTGTAGAATACTCAGAATACTCCAAATTGTTCTCATTGTTCTGTGAAGAAACATCTTCTTTTGGTGCAGCAGGCTCTTCAGGTGCTTGGTTTGAAACCTCTGACACTTCAGCAGATGGTTCTGAAGCTTCTTTGGGGAACTCCCTCCTAATTTGATATTTCTCATCATCGTCATCGTAGTCATCATCCTCATCGTCGTCGTCATGCTGCACTTCATAGTCGCTGAGAACCTGTTCCTCCAATGTCTCAATAACATTGATAATGGGAACCTGGATGTACTGCTTATCTTGTTCAGGTAGAAGTTTGTCTTTATCTGTAGATGTTCCAGATTCAGGGGCATCAAAGCTTGCAGTTTGAGGGCCAATGCCGCCATCCTCAATGACTGTATCATCTGATTCACCCGAGCTGTCAACTTCAAGGATCTCCATAGGCTCAGAGTCACCAGTCTGAGAGGAAGCCTTCTTCTCAGCACTAGCAACAGGCTGAGGAGCAGAAGGTGGGGAAGACTCAGAGGGAGACTCGAACCCAGCAGGAGGTGCCGGAGATGCAGGCAACCCGGAGTCTTGAGTTTCGGAAAGGTCTGATGAATCTTGCAAGTTCTCATCAGGCTTCTCTTGTTTGTCCCACATGTAGGCAGTAGGCAGGAATCTGAGATCAAATTCAGACTCATCCTCCACACTATCTTGTTTGGTCTGTTTGACATCCATTGGTTTAGCCACTTCAGCAGGGGTATCCATGAATGCATCGGGAACGGCTGCAAAAGACTCAGGAACTTCTGCTGCATCTGCATCTCTGCCCTGCACGTCTTGCTTAGCTGGACTCCCTTGAGGGACGGAAGCCTCTTTTATTTCATCAAAATCGGATTCTTCTGTGTTAAAGGTAGGTGCTGGGGGCAAGTGAGCTCTCATCCAGTCTGCAGTATCCTCAAAGTCACTCCCACGCCTTCCATCATCAAGCACTTCAAAGGGAGAGTCTGGAGATTCCTGCTCAGGAGGTGAGGCTCTTTTCTTAACAGACGAACGAGAAGAGATGCCGCGAATGTCAGTAGGGGACTTATCGTAGTGGCGATCTCTGAAATGAGGGAAGCCTCCGTCACCCCAGTCAGAATCGTTCTGTTTTGCAGCTAGAGCTTCCAAGGCTTTGATTCGCTCAGATACAGGAGACACTTTTATGGGGGACGAGTCCTGCTTTTGAGATACAAGCGACGACTCAAAAAGATCCTTTTTCTCCTGAAAACTACGGTCTATGTTTCCACCAGGTGGGCCCGATGATTCATTCCCATAAGTCACACGAGAAAAAGAACTTGGCTGGGAGGAAAAGCGAAGGGAGGTGGCCACACTTTCAGAGGATTTGTCAGAGCCGAGTGCCACTCTTTTGTCTGCATCCATTAAAACACAGACAGGGAAGAGGAACAAGGCCGGAAATAAACAAAAATCAAGGCACACTGTAAATTACTATAGATATGCTAAAGTGGAGGCCCATACTTGCAGCTCTGGTTCTTTTTTAAACCCTTGAAACATTAATTAGTGTCACTGAATTAAACACTTTCAGAAATGCGTCTTAAAAGGAACATTATTTCAGAACCAAAGACAGGCCCCAAACCTTTAGCAATCAGCAAACAGACTAAACAGCATTCTCAGGACGTTGTGCAGCATCCATTTTGTGGCAGCTGAAGCAGTCATGCATTGCATGGTTTAAACAATTAATGAATGACTTGATTTCTGCATGCCAGCTGACAATGTATAATTACATCTTATTATTCTAAATGACATTAAAATGGTAGAATGCATCTTTTACTATATGGCATGGCGACATCTATTTTACTGAAAATAAGAACTTGTTATACGTTACAGAATAAAGTCCTGCTTTCTTGAGAGTGTCACTAAAGGAGTAAACTCTGAAATGATATTAATTCAAGTCGCATTCACATTATCTTACCTCAAAGTACAGTTTAATTTAGTGTATATTTATACCGCATAGAAGCTAAGAAAAAAAGAGTCTATCTGAAAATACTGAATGGAGCTCAGTCTTCTGGAGTAAAGTTCAAATGTTGACATGTTCAAAATCCGAAACAACAAATTAGTCCACGCTGTTTGCACATGCAGGTGAAGAAAAACGCACCACTCATGTAAAAGAGATCTGACTAACAAGAAATGAAATATGGCACTAAAAGACATCATTTTTTGGTTGGATTGTTCCTTTCTAAACTCACTGCACGCAGGGCAAATGGGCACTAGTTGTGCTCACTGAGTTGCTCAGAGGGACAATGTGGTAAACAACTTTTTCATGGGTAGATCATGAGCAGGGACAGTTCAGAGTTCAATGACCTTTCTGTCCTTTCAGCAAAATACTATTTGCCAACCTGTTTCAATCTTTCAAGTCAGTTAAGCTGGAACTCGCTCAAAAACATTCAGGCAACATTTTACTGGCCTGGGAAAGCTTTGATAAGCAGGAGATAAATCAAGAATAATTTGGAAGACAACTTCTCACTCACTGGCTTTCTGACAAAATCTTGCAGTTACAATTTGCTAAATTAAAGGGTATTAAAATCTATTTATCATTTGCTACTCTTGCTCTTTTAATAAAAGCACTTCTCTATAGGAATACGCCCCACACCACATGATTTCCATCTTGCATGCCTCACTTCCTCCCCCTTCCCACTGATTACACTGAGGTCTATTCTGCTGTGTTAACACAAAAAAAGAATCCGTTTGCTTACAAAGGGACAGAAAACAAGGTTATCAGCATCTCTAATTCGCAAACAACATGAATGAGATTAAAACCAAAGCAACAGGGAAACATCTAAAACAAATTAAAATGTAACAACTCAAGGTCAAAATCGTATTTACCGTGACCACATTTTTCACCAAATTTCAGTCTTGTTTGACAACTGATGACACAATACTTTTTTTTATTTCTAGACTGATCCTGTAACTAAGTTTAATTATGGCAAAGTAGACAAGTGACAAAAACGTACAAATTAAATCATTAAAAAAGAGAATAAAAGGCTGAGAATTCTCTTACGCTGTAGTAAGAGATCGCATGCAAATGTCTTAAGGCACAGGCAGAAGTGAAGAGCCAGCAGCCACAGCCAATGAGGGGGGGAGATAACCCAGAGCAGGCATCCTTAATGGTTGATCCCTCCCAGTGTCACTCTACCTGCAGCACCAGTGTAGATTTGGGGTGAGAAGGCATCACCAAACACAGCTCGCAACCGATGAGGTGGGTACATCAAGGACAGGACTCCATCGGGAAGACAAGCTGATCCATTTTTAGCATTCTGCTCTCACACAAAGTGAACTTGAACTTCTCGACTTAAAATAAGGTGGCAATCTTGGGATTATCCTGGATGTAATGATGACCTAAATAATGCAGCTGGGATAGACTGGTGGCCATCACACTTCCAGCTACTGAGAGGGGCTTAGATTTCTAAAAAATAAGTTACACCAAGCAGAGCTTGTAGTGTATGATTGGGGTGCACCCTAAATGCAGACCTTACTGTAACTAAACCACCTCCTGCTTAGCATCCTTAAAGCCAGAAGTAGTAGAGAGACAAGGACAAAAGGTGTGAAGTCACTTGAATGCTTGTTCTTGCCATGGTTTATTTGTTTACAAGAAATGGACTAAATGGACTATTTTTTAATGACAAATTGTCCTAATGCAGTTAAACCGCACACAGGCAGATAACTGGCTTTCAATCCAAATAATTCAGTGTAAGAACAATTTAAATGTGTGACTTCTTTTTGAGTAAATACTTGTGAAAATAGTATCAGATATCAACATTTGGTAGAAAAATATTGTGATGACATTTTTAATTTTGGGACATATCTTAGATACACAATGTGTTGTTCTGTACATATTATTGTGTGCAAATCACAAGCACTTAATGATTAGCTTTTCCAAAAGCATGCATGCAACTCTGGTGTCACGTTAAGGGGGGTGGAGGGAGATAAGGATGACGAAAGAACAGCTAGGGCATCAAGGTAAGACAGTCAGGGTTGCAGATTATCTCATCTGACTGTTCCGCATGTCATATGACTTCTCAGGGTGCAGCAGGTGTGGCCAAGCAGTGGCGGAGGATTCCAATAACCAAAAACTGCTGAAACAGGCGGGACCTGGCTGTCTTGTTGGACTCCATCATGCATTCCTACTAGGGATTACCATTTGAATCTGGCAGGGTCATGTTTCATGGTGTCGGGAGTCATTAAGGGCTGAGTGGCTGAACTTTAACATTAGTGTCGAAGTGGCGTGAAGTGGGGGGAGCATCCATGTTCGCTGACAGCAGGGGAGCTCTCAAATGAACTGCTCTTGACACACAGAAAGGATCTGTGGCGCTCTCGTCCTCCGCCTTATTTATTGAGGTGGAGCGTCATGGCTACGCTAAAGAATTCTGCTGTGAGAACCTAATCTGGTATAAAGAGGAGAGGGGCACTAGAGAGAGGGATTGAGCACGTCATAGCAGCAGCCTAGCAAGAGATGGCATACTTAGTTAGGAGAGATGAGACAGAAGGAGAAGGTAGGGAGGACATAGATAGTGATATATATATATATAAGGGCAGAGAAGCAGGCGAGCAGCAAAAGAGAACTATACACTTGCCTTGAGGAGACTGAATGATAGATGCAGGCGAAGAGGAAAAAAAGGAATCTGAAAAAATAAAAAAGGACAGAAGAATGAGAAGTAAATCGTCTCAATATCCTTCTTATACTCTACAAATTGAAAAGGGATGAGAGCGATGGCAGCGTCCACTGGGGGGAAGAAAAACTCTTACCTGTCTCTTCGGTTGATATTCAACAACAACAGCTAGTACTTTTCTACACGTTTTCTCAGGCAACAAAGGCGGCTTGGTACTTAATCTGTACTTCAAACTCAAGCCGTAACAAATGAAAGACTTGATGGATCTAGATCAAAACACAGTCACCCGATTTCAACCCTTCCTGAATACTTAAATTCTCCGCAACAGTTTTCCCATTATAAAAAAACCTCCCCATCCACTCTTCAAACCATTCTTCCCATAGTTTCCAAGATCTGACCCCAAACAAGCACCCACACAGTGAACCATCGGCTGAAGTTATGTAATCTATTTTCTAACCACAATACAGAAACTGGTAGTGGGGAAAAATCAACCGAAGCTTTAATTCAAGCCTCTTCTCACTTTCACAACCCCAAAAGCCAGACAAGGCGAGTCAGACGGGCAGAACCATGGGTGAAGTACTGAAAGAAGCAGGTTAGTCAAGTAACGTGGTAGTCATAACTAGGATGAGCTGTACTGGCTCAGCTTCAGCACTGCACCAGCACTATAAGTCAGGCAAGCTGAACTGGCTGGGATTCAGAAGTGCAGACCTGCCGCACCACATTCCGGCCTCACCCTTCACCTAATATCCTTTCACCACAAGGACCACACCCTGGACCACCCTGTGCATCAGCTAGTTTCACCTGCACACGCCCCATGAACGTTAGGAGCTTTAACCTTAAATTATTAACCTCGACAGACATGAGCGATGCTAATGTGCCGTTCATCATTCCTAAGAGAACCACAACCTCAAAACTCTACTATCCAGCTCAGATACATTCCGAGTTAATGAGTTGGCAACAATCTGTGCATTTGTATTTCTAGCTAGGAAAAAAGAAAGTTATAAAGTTGCTTTCTTTCAATTAACCTATGACTAAGCCATTTAGTCATCTTTCTATCTTAAACATAGCTCTTCAAAACTGCATGTCCACATCTGCAGTGGATTTAGCCCAACACCATTTAACAAAGCAATGACTGAGGTTCATCAACATTGCTTTGCCTATTTGAGTCTTTTGTTGAAAATAAAAAATAAAGTTCAAGAATATAAGGAAATCCTTGGAGTGAGCAGCATTTATAAAACCAAGGCTAAATATTAAGATCATAACCAAATGGTTATTATATGACATACTGTTGGGTACAAATACTTCCTGATGAAATGGAATACTCCACGAGCAGTTATATCCAGTACATCACGTCTTACAGAAGCAGAGGCTACACTCAGCCAGTCAACTCGTGTTACGGACACCAAAGTGTTGTGACCCAGGGTCACCCCATGCATTAGGAGAATCTAGTTTGGGCTTTGGCATTGGGCACCATCAGAGTTATGTGTGTGTGTGTGTGTGTGTGTGTGTGTGCGTGCGTGCGTGTGTGTGTGGCATCTGTGGCATGTCAGCAACTTCAGCCCAGTCCCTGAGAAATAAGCTGCCTCAGTCAGATATACTGATCTTAGCAGATACATCAAGGCAAAAAGATTAAGTCTGTGTGTGTGAGCGTTTGTTTGAGAGAGACAGACAGAGAGAGATGCACCCTGCAGTTGAGATAAGATCTGTCAGAAAACACTGCGGCCTAACAAAATGTGATTTGTTTACACTGTATACTCTTAGTAAGCAATTGCTTCTGATGCTTTCTTAGTCTAATCATTGAAAATCTTCAAGTGGTGCTCCTAGTCCGCAGATCTGGAATTTGCCTTCAAAGGGGCATCTGTGATCTTATATAATGCAGAGCAACATCAAGACAACCATGTAGGGTGAAGGATTCGCAGATGATGGAAAGAGCTGAGGCTTACTGGTTAGAAATATACACAAGATAAAGTCACTTTTGAGTAAGACAAACAAAAGCAAATTCTGCATTTCATACATTATAAAGGGTTTCTTAAAGGCATGGGTGAAGAAGATTGGAAGAGGTGAATTTGAACATCTGTACAGGCTGTTTTGGGTGTACAAACAACAATGATGACAATAAATGAAGTGTGGATATTACTGTCATTTTAAATGGAGACAGACGTAATAGTCCAGAGATAGACTACATTACATAATAATCTTCTTTGAATGTGAAATTATTTAAGGACTTTGTAGGTGTTAAATAATTTAAATAGGCCACAGCAGTTGTATGTGGGCGTGTGCATGCATGATATATTATGTGTTTATATTTGTGTGTGTGTGTGTGTGTATATATATATATATATATATATATATAAATATATATATATATATATATATATATATATATATATGTGTGTGTGTGTGTATATATATATATATATATATATATATATATATATATATATATATATACACATACATATATATATATATATATATATATATATATATATATATATATATATACATACATACATACACACACACACATATATATGTATGTATATTTATATATGTAGATAGATAGATAGAGAGAGAGAGAGAGAGAGAGAGAGAGATACCGTTAAAAGCCGCACACAATCATCAACATATATAAACACACACAGCGCATACTCCGCAGTTTTCATTATGTACAATACGTGAACAACAACACAAACGTCTGTTTACAGTTTATTTATTAAACGTTACGGCAAATAAAACATATCCCGCGCCTTTAAGACCCATATTTCGTAGTAAAGCCAGAAGCACCGCAGTGCAGATCAAACCGCCGCACCGCGGCCATTTCCGCCCCGATCAGCAGGTGAAAAAATGTGTCACCAAAAGCTCTCTGTGGCCTGGACCTAAAATTAAAGTTAGGTCACAGCCATGAGACGTCAGCCTTAGAAGAGGCGTTTCATGGTCGTTTCTGCGCAGGCGAATGAAGGCAAACTGCCGCACGGCACCACTAACTCTAACTTGGTGCGCGTTTATGACGGGCCAGACTCATCAGTGCTGCAAAAACGAATTACATAGAGAGACGTGGTGCGTGTTATTACGCGTATTAATTAACATTACTATTAACGCAACAACTTCTCTTTAACGATTAGCAGCACGTTACACGCTACAAGCTTCGACAAGTTCACGAAGCCGTCACGTAACATAATTTCGTGCACAAATTGCAACGAAAAATGCAATTAGATTGAACAAAACGAAGACGTGACTGCAGCACTTATCCCCGTTATCTTACGGAGACCTTTGATTCTTTGGACGTTGCAGATGACCATCGTTTAGTCCTTGGGACGACGATATCTGAAGTTTGACATGTCGTGGATCTGCCATGTTTGTTGTCTAATTTGCGCGCTTCTTGCAAGTGGAGTGGATGTGTAGCTACAAGATCGGACACTTTGTCCGTCCTTCGTCCGTTTCAGCAAGAAATATCTCCTCCGAGCGGGACGCCGCGTCACAGGTGAAGCTTCCTGAAGCGGTGCTGCGCGCTCGGCGAGATGGTGGAGGCGGAATAAAGGGCGGGTGCAGCTGGAGAGGGAGAGAACGAGCCAGTTCTATTGGGGTGAAAGGTCACCGACGCGCTTAAAGGGATATGACTGCTACGCGAATAAGCTCCAAATGAAATAATAATAATAATAATAATAATAATAATAATAATAATAATAATAATAATAATAATAATAATAATAATAAAAGTGATATTTGATTTAAAATGAAAATCCGTTATCTGAACCAGGTTTTTGTAAATATGCAAGATTTATCGAATGTGGATCTGTATATATATTTAACATATATTAAATATTCAATATATATTTAACATACATTAATGTATTTTGTATATATCTAATTAATATATAATCTAAATTGATTCAGTTAATTAATATAAGATAATATAAAAATTAATGTCATTTGAGGTCCACATTCAAGGATAAAACCTGCATATTTACAATACCTATCCCTCTATTAACGGAATTTCATTTTGTAGCCGAATTTCACTTTTAGTATAATTTTTATATTACAGTAACTATTAATCTTAGTTTATTATATATTATATATTTTCACAATTAATGTCTGTATACACATAATTTACATTATATATCAATATTTTGATAGTTATGTCAACTGGGAAAGTCTGAGATAACATTTTACATAAGACTTTTGTAATGTGAAACGTCTCTCTCTGTTTTGCAGTAACTTATTTCAACACTTTCTCTGGTCTGTGGAACAAAAGCGTCATCCTTGTGGGCGGAACGTTGATAGCGTCCGTTGCTAAAATTTCCCATATGTCGTATCACGGGTGCCGCGGCGTGCGCATGCGCACTAGGCACATGGCAGGACGTGCAGCATCCAGCATAATCCAGCAAGACACAAACAAGCTATAATTTTATTGCTTCTTGATACAAAAGGAAAATTTGCTCGGTTGTCATATGACAAATGACTGTTGTGCATGAGAAGTCTGTTAACATAATTTTCATCCAATTTAAAGGTTTTTGGATTAAGTTGTATTGGCCAGTTTTACGACAAAATTGTTGGTTACTCATTCAACAGTGCTCAACACTGCTCTATGCTGGTAAACGTAACATAAAGGTCAAAAATATTTCATCATTAATAGCATTATATACTCACAAACATGTTTGTTATTAACACTGTAAACTGCCTCTCACAAAGCTCTGTCCTTGTAGAAACCCAGAGCTGATCAGCGTCACCCTGCATATGTTTATCTTAGAGACTCAACAATGTTCTACCCCTAACCAACGTGCTTCATCATCATTATGAAATAAATAATCAGCCCTCGGGGACTACTGGTCTGTGACCCCTAAGCAGTTGCCTACCTTGCCTATTGGCAAGAGGCTCCTCTGCTAAAAAGTTCTGAATTGTTTTGCTTTCGTACAGTGCTTGACAATGACAGGCAAAATCAAACATTCCAAAATGCCAGTGGTCATTGTGTCATTAATACAGTTCAAGTAGCTACTATTTATCCTGACAGTGGAAACGGTGAAAAAACACATCCTGATATATTTAATGGAAAACTAAAATGTATGTGAAAGTTTGTCAGGTTTTGGTGACCTTGACTGACAACGGTCGCGGGTTTATACGGGTCGGCCTTTAAACTACAAAACTATTTTTTACTATTTTGATTTTAGATTGCATTAGCTGTAGGCATGTGTAGCTGCAGATTGTGTTCACGTCTCAGTCTAGGCAGTGATTATGTAATGCCCTTTCTATGCTGGGGATATTTACATCAATGCGTAAAATGTATTTTTCCGTCCAATCGCGCACTCTGCTGGCAATATTATGGAGTACAGACGATGCGACCGCAGTTAGTATAAAGCTTTGGCCTCTGCTTCCCCTGTCCGCTTTTCTGTTTATACGTAGCCCATCAAGTCCCATAAGATGAAACTTGTTATGTTGTGCGGACAAGCACCTTTATTTACAAGCTAGCTGTCATTTGGTACAGTTCGGCATGCAGAGAACTGGGGTGAGTTGCATATAGAGCTTTTATGAGTTTGCTGATTTCTCAAGTATATTTTAAATATGGCGCACAATCACTCTGTGGGTCTTTAGGGGCACAGTATAGATTAATGACTTTTGAAGATATAAACAGTAAACATTTGTCTATCTACATCAAGTCCATCTAGATTTTTTAAGGCGCAGCCACTCTCGAAACACTACGTTTACCGGCGTTACTCATTTGAACCGGAAGTATATTTTTTACTTCCGCATTCAGCTTGGTTCTACTGATTTAAACAAATGTGGATAAGACCAAACGTGCAGTAGCGTGCAGTCAGCGTCTGGTGTCCATTGTTCATAGCTTTAATGTTTGTCTACGTTACACTCCCTTCACTGCGCGGCAAAAAGCGAGCGACAAAACAAAAGCATGTGGACATAATTTCAACAAAGGTGTGTATGACATACGCGACGTAGAGCTTAAATCAGCAAAAAATATGAATTACAGAAGCAGCTTGGTTCTCTCCACAACTCCTGTTAGGCTCATATAGTGAGCTGGAGTTGCATTTTTTAAGATTAAAAGGCTAACTATCAGAATAGTTGCTGATGCTAATGCATGTGCACGGAGCACATGGGAACCAAGTCAGACGGATGTAAACATCAGAGCCCGATCGGATTCTGATTAGTGGGCTTAAATGTGATTAATAACAGGTCACACTTGCAGACAGCTATATGTAGAAATATTCATCATTTGCTCACGTTTAAGGCTCAGTGCTAGCTAGCCAAGTTAGCTAAAGTGAATGCCACCAAACACGTTGTGTGGTTTCGTGAACCTTTTATTTACTCGGCGATTAAAGGTATAAGATCTCTTCTAAAAGCGGCACTTGTCTGTTATACGCCAGGATAAGTACAGAAGTAAGTTTGGGGCGTCTTGTTGAAAACGTGTTGCTGTAACTAGGGGGTGTGCAGATTCGATACTGATATCGAATAAGGGACCGGTTCTGATCCGAACAGCTGGAAAAATGCGCAGAACGATTACTTGTTTATGCTACTTGTCAAAGTTGTTTAATTCATATGTATTGGTGTGTGGCTTGTGATTTAATGCATGCATTTAGAAACCAACTAGGGGCCTAACTTCAGTTTGCACTCACCATACTTATATTTACTGCATTTATCAAAAACTTTTTTTTTCCACAACTGTTGTTTCAAAATTGCTAACTTCTCTTACTTGACATTGCACATCCTGCAGTGTGGCAGTTGCTTGTGCTTGAAATCAGACATGCAGCCCTAAGTTCTCTTGATCATATGGTTGTTCTCTGCTTTTTTTTACCCCCAAACTGCTCTTTGTCTGCGTTCTAAAGGTGGTCATAGTGGATAAGTTCCCTTCCTGAACTCCTGCAGCCGAACATGGGACTGAAATCTGCTCAGAAGAAGCACTTCCCTCTGCGGGGCATTGATGGCGTTGTGCAGCTTTTTGAGTACGAGCTGGGGAACCCTGAGCCTGACTTGGCCCTACTGTCTCTGGTGCTGGGCTTCGTGGAGCACTTCCTGGCCGTCAACCGTGTGGTGCCAGTCAACGTGCCGGGGGTGCGCTTTGAGCCTCTGAAAGGCGACTGCCTCAACTCCTGCTTTCCCACCGTAGATCTGGGCTTGGTGTCTGCCCTACATGAGCGCTTCACCGCCCAGATCCGTGGAGCAGTTGATCTGTCACTGTACCGCAAGCCCACTGGAGGATCAAGCAGGGAGCTAGTGAAGAAGGTCTCAGATGTGATCTGGAACAGTCTGAGCCGGTCGTACTTCAAGGACCGAGCTCACATTCAATCACTTTTCAGTCTCATCACTGGTACGATATACTCTCAAATTGGGATGGGCTATATGACCTCAAATCAATTTCATGATTAATTGAACACAATTAATGAACAGTTATTTTGTTTTGTGTTATTTTTTCCCTCATTGACAATGTCAATAGTGTAAATATGTTCAGTTATTACAGCATGGAGTTATAAACAGACTTACTTGTATGTTTATTAAAACATTCTTTATACTGTGGAAATACTAAAATGGTTTTTAATTGCAGTATGGATATTTTCTTTTACTCTTGTTCTTTTTAAATCTAGTGCTAGTAATAAAAAGCGGGAATTTATCTCTGTATATTGTCAGTGCACTTTTTAGTCATTAAATGCTTTTGTTAAAATAGATGTACTATTAATACTGTTATTTTACTGGTTTTTAATTTTAAACCATTGAAGCTAAAAATCAGTGGTATTTCTTAGATTTTAGTCAAAACCACGCTGCCTTAATTTTGCAGAATTGACTATGACTGGAAAGTAGTATTTAATATTGCTGATGTCTGTTTTGAGTTGTATGTAGATATTACATATTTATTACATTGTGTTTTAGAACTGGCTTTATTATTCACTGTAGTTTTTTTCGTGCTCAGGCACAAAGTTGGACAGCTCTGGTGTGGCGTTTGCCGTGGTGGCTGCTTGTCAGGTCCTCGGACTGAAGGATGTCCACTTGGCACTGTCCGAGGACCACGCCTGGGTCATCTTCGGAAAAGGAGGTGAGGAGACAGCCGAGGTCACTTGGCATGGCAAAGGCAATGAGGACAGGAGAGGCCAGACTGTTACTCCAGGTGTTAATGAGAGGGTGAGTTCATTTACTTGCTACTCTGCAAACTCGTTATTGGAAAAAGGCAGGTATTGGTTTGGAATAGATATAATCCTGTTACTTGCAAAATTACACCAGATCGCTAGTTAGTTAACACAGACCAAGTTCACACGGCTACTGGAACTATAATGTTCTAGCATGATTCTAATCCATGTTCCAGTTATGAAGTTCCTAAACAGCTGAAGTACTGACAAGACCCAAGTGGTATTTACGGGCTGGCCTGGCAAAAATATTAAGTGCTCTTTTGATATTGGAAATATACTACACCCAAGGAGCTAAAAACAAATTTACATAAGAAGCGAAAACCAAATCCTTTGTTGTTTGCTTGAGAAAATGGAATAATTGGAACAAGAACTATGTCCAAAAATAGTTATGGTTCTGTGAAAAATTCCTTCTTTTTTTATTAGTTATTAAAAGATAAGTAAGCCACTCTTCATTTTTGACACTTGTCTCAACCCCTCTTTATTCTGCCCTTAGAGCTGGTTGTATTTAAAAGGGTCCTACATGAAGTGTAACCGGAATATGGAAGTAGCGTTCATGGTTTGCGCCATCAACCCATCTTTAGACCTGCATACAGACAGCAGTGAACTGCTCCAGCTTCAGCAGGTACAGCTCTTATTCAGTGTTGTCCAAAAACACCGCTTAGCCTAAAATATCATCATCTGACCCTCTTTTCCTTATGTTCCAGAGACTGCTTTGGCTGTTGTATGAGCGTGGAGACTTAGAAAGGTGAGTCACAAATGCAGTTGTTGCGTTACCTCAAGCTTTGGCAAATGAAAAAGGGCTTCATTGGCTCTCTTTCTGTTGTCCTGCAGGTATCCTATGGCAATGGGCACACTAGCTGATCTAGAAGATCAAGAACCTATATCAGGCAAAGTCGACCCCCTCTCTGTCCATCTCAAGGTATTATTGTTTTGCGGATAGTTCTCTTTACTGATAGAAAAGACATTTATTAAAACAGTGACTCTGCAACTTATCTTAAAATGTTACTGAATTATTGGACCTCTGTAGCATGTTCCCTAATGTGCAGCCAATACTTTGTTGACTTTTAGTAATTTTAACAACCTTTATATTATGTGACTGTAAGTTTTAAAACTAAGTCCATAACCTAACGATAAAAAAAAAAGCTTCTGTCAAATCTTAAAACAAAACCTCTAACTCGGGATCTACCAATCAAACTGTCCCGATTCCGATAGAGGTACCTGGGCTTCGAGGTTGGGCTGATACTAGTAGGGGATGATGGTCTAGCAGTTAGGACACTCGTCTCTGGACCAGGAGCTCATAGGTTTGAATCCTACCTCCAGCACTACTATCATTGGGTCCCTGAGGAAGACCTTATCCCCAAGTTGCTCTCAGGGAGACTTTTCCTGAAATTAGAAAATGGAAGTCGCTCTGGATAAGAGTGTCTGCTAAATGCTGTAAATGTAAAATTGTGTCTTACAGTGTTGAAGTAGAGCTAGGCGTACACATTGCTTTCTTAACTGTGTAAAACAAAAATTGATCGAATCTAATATTGTAGCAGTTTATGAATTTACTGAATTATCTATTATTATAACTATAAATACTGCACCAGCAACTTCAAAACTGAAATATTTCAAAGTAAACATTACACATTTTAATAGTGCAAAAACGTTTCAAGTATTAAAATTCCAGTGTAAAGCAATGGTGTTTAAAGCTATTGTTTAAACTCATGTATTTTATATAGATATTAAACCCTCATATCACAAAGCTATTTGTGGAGTATCAGTCTCATCTGTACTACTGCAAAAGAGGCAAGACACCATTGCTTTTGCATGTCTGCTGGCCAGGAGAATAACATTGCTGTAAGGAAATTGAATAATCTACTGTCAGTTTCATTGTCCTCAGTGACATAATGCTGTGTATGAAGTTAAAAATTACATATTCCCTGAGGGGATCTAAACAACAGTGTTGTACAATTTGGAATTTTGTAATATTTTATATGGAAAAGTGCAAAATTGTCCTAACAGTACATGAGTAAATATTCGAAGTATGTAGTAGATGTGTGTACTTTTAAAATTGTTTACCACAATAAAAATACAATATAAAACAGTTCAGTAACAACTGAAACCACAATATGAACATCGTCTTTTTGCAAACTGATGCAAGCAAACGTAAAGTATTATGAACTTGAAGTATTATAATTTAAAGGGATAGACCCGCCTATTCTGACTGATACCTGATCCATCGGACTGAAATCTATACGACTGATGCGTACCCAACTCTAATCTTCAAACCTGATATAAAAGGGTTAGAAGGTCTAACTGTATAATTATTTTTCTGTAATTGAAGGCTGTGGAGTCTGCTAAAAAGTACTACAACAATGAGCACATCTACCCGTTCATGTACCTGGCTGGCTATCACTACAGACACAGGGACGTGCAGGAGGCACTGGGCGCCTGGGCTGAGGCTGCTTCTGTTATACAGGAGTGAGTATTTCCTACAGCGTGCATTTAAGAACTTAGCAGGATAGAAATGCACACTTACAGCATATACAGTATGTTGATGTGGTGTAACAGCAGAGGGCAGTGTTGTCCTGTTGCTTAACCTAGTACATACTGTTCTGTGTTGGCTGTAAGTTGTTTCACTTTAAAGACACTTACTGTCATTGATGAATTCATAGTCATGTTTTGGATTTATATGATTCAAAACATTTTTTCTATTGAAACCTACAGTACTGCGCAAAAGGCTTGAGCCAGCCATTTATTACAACATATAAATACTGTTCATCAAGTCTACATTAAAAAAAGGGCAAGTTTGACTCTTTGGAAGCAAAAATATGAAGAAATGAGGGGTGGTCCAAGATTTTGCACAGTAATTTATAGACCAGTTTTAGACTGGTCACTAGTTTTTGAACATTTTGTACAAATCATCAAACAATGTCTGCACTAAAAATCAGCAAACCTGCTGCAGCCTCTCTCTCACTCTAACTCCCATAACACAGACTGGAGACCTATAAATAAATATCTGTATATCATGTCTTTATGTCCTGAAGGATATCGGCACCGGACACGCCCAAAACCCTCCCAACACTTCCCTTTCCCTCTCTTCCTGTTTCCTGTTCCTTCTGGAGACAATCAACTACCTCACTCTGCTCGTTTAATGCAGGACATTTTCTCTTTTCAATGTCCTTTTTCTCTGTTTTTGAGGCATCATGAATTTGAAGGAACTACTCTTCTTAGCTGGCCACACACACGCACATTTTCATTCAAGCAGCCAAGTTTAACAAAGCTCAAACCCAGTCCATGTTCCAGATCCATCCACTCCATATTTTGGGGTTTTCCTGTACCTCATGCCTGATTTAATTGAACAGTAGGGTAGCGGTCAGTTTAGAACAAGGAAAAACTGATAATGTGCAGCAAATGGTCAAGAACCATTATGGTGAATCCATATACAAGTCTCTTAGGGCAGAACAAATATAGACAATTCTTACTGAAAACAAAAATGATGAAAATTAATGTTTTAAATTTAGATCTATCTTGTCATTTTACCAGTTTGCAGTAGCAGTTTCATCAGAACCAATTTTAGCTTAAGTCAGTTTTGTGGTGCTAATGCCCTTGAGAGTTGAAACGGTCTCACCTGGTCGCACTGGTGTATTCACAGCTACAACTACTGCCGTGAGGATGAGGAGATCTATAAAGAGTTTTTTGACATTGCGAACGATGTCATTCCCACTCTCCTCAAAGAGACGGCTGCTGCAGCTGAAAGTGGAGGAGAGGGCACAGAGGGGCCAGAAAAGGTAATGTACATAAAATGACTCTTGATTTATTCTACATGTATACTTCATTATCAACCTATGACAAACAGTTACAATTTATACATTTTGTTTCTTATGTTTTTTTGTTTATCCTTTACTTCCTGAAGGACCAGCCAAGACAGGCTGCGGCCCTTTCTGCCTTACAAGACCCAGAATGCTTTGCGCACTTGCTGCGTTTCTATGATGGGATCTGTAAGTGGGAGGAGGGAAGTCCCACACCTGTACTCCACGTGGGCTGGGCCACCTATCTCGTTCAGTCTCTCAGCCGTTTCGATGCGCAGGTAAGCCAAACATCAACCTCGGTGCCAGAGTGTTGGCTGTGCAATAAAAGCACAAGTGGTGGGTTAACTACATTGTCGACCACACATTTCGAGGTGACACCTCACCTCAGCACTCAGCAATGATAATAAAGTGATGTCACATCCAGACGTAAGCTGGAAATCCCTCTCTTCACATCAGCCCCAGACAAGCAGATGTTGGAGGAAGTTGGGGTGAGAGCACAGGGTCAACAACAATAAGTCTGTCCACGGCTATTGAAATTGAAAGCTTACTTATGGTTCTAAGTGTGGGTTTTTAACAGGTCACAAAATTATTAATGACATTTAAAAAATATTTGGAGGAAAGATTATTTCAAACTTCAACAACGTCAAATGCACATTAATGTCCATTGTGGTATAAAAATGAAGTCACTGCTTATTCAACCAACTTGTTGGGCAAGACAATGTGAATTGAATAGGTTATGTTTCATTTTTTGGATGTCTAAATAAAAAAAATACTCCACATACTATTTGTAAGGTTGCAAATTGTTTGTCCTTTGTTGATTTTAAACATAGCAGCTGGCCACAATACAGTGGTAAATGTGAAATTATTTAAGATACTGGCTAAACAGTACAGATATTCTATCTTAAACTATTTGTAACTTAAAACCTGTTTGACCCTGCTCTACCACAGTAAAATGTTTTGATCCCTCACTCCTTTTTCTTAACTGAATTTTCCACCTCTCAGATAAGACAAAAAGTCACCATCATCACCAAAGAAGCAGAACCACAAGACGACGATGACCAGTCCAGCGATGACCCCCGCGAGGGCCGCAGGAGAGGCCCGAGGCGTGAGTCCAAAGTCGAAGACCAACCAGGGACGTCGCCGCCCTCTGCATCCTCAGCTCCAACCACCCAGCCCGGAGCACCGAAAAAAGTGGGTGGAGAAGGGGGACGTCGGCGATCTTCTGGCGGAATACGTGCAAAAGAGAATGATGGAAAGAACGAACCGTCTTCCCCCAGCCCCGCGCCTTCCCCAACCCAGCCTACGGTGCCATCGTCCACGCCAGTGTCTGCAGGACCAGCTTCCGGAGGTCCGGTGGTGACGTTTCTCAGCGAGAAGATGAAGGGCATGAAGGAGTTGCTCTCAGCAGCCAAGATTAACTCCAGCGCCATAAAACTGCAGCTCACCGCCCAGTCACAGGTTCAGATGAAGAGGCAGAAACCTGCCGCCTCCGGAGATTACACCCTGTCCTTCATGAAACGCCCTCGCAAGACTCTCTAGAATGTTTCTTATCCAAATAACCAATTTTGCAGAGTAGTAAATGAGCTAGCTGTAGGACTGATCTTAAACTAGTAGGATACAATAATTTTGAAGGTGTCCATTCAATGGTGGTCCATTGAAAGGTCCATCTTGTACTAGCACTGACTCTTGATTTATTCTACATGTATAGTAGGATCTTGAAGTTCCAAGTCCAAAGCCCCACAGCATTATACAGTTTAGTGATGGAAACCTCATTCATCTCCTCTGCTAATTTAAAAGCCCTTTTTTCATTTTAATAGTGAAAACCTTAATGTTGTGGCCTCTGGACCTGGGACTAGACATTTCTGCTGTATAGTAGGAAATAAAAATTTAATGTTGCCTTATTTTTATACCATTCATTTTATAATGTGAAATTAGCTACCACATGCCAAAGTCTGTCGTGGTTAAGGGGTCAACGCATTTTTTGAAAGAATGATGTTGGTTAATTAATAACACACCTTCGTACAGCTTTCCGAAAGTTCCAGACGCCTTCATTTTTATTTTAATCTTTTGGAACCTATACGGAAGTGAACTGTTTAGATGTTTACATTTGCATGTTAATCTCGTGTTAAAAGTGACAAACACGACAGTGTTTTTGCTTCGCTTGCATCCATTCTGTTGCTCGTTGCCAAGTTAGTTTGATACTTGTTGGCTTCTTCGCGACACTTGTTCTCTTTGGTCTACAGGTCACTGTCAAAAAGCGTGAATAATGTTAAACTATTTTTATAATAAAGGCTTGTGAATGTTATCAGTGGTCTGGACTATTTTTACTCAACCTGTCGGCCTCGTAACACGCTGGTTATTTTATTTCCCACGTGAGCACGCGCGTGCGCTCCTGGTCGCCATGGAAAGCTCACGCGGGAACTACAGAAGACGCCCGAGCCAAGTGTTATTTCGCGCGTGCGCAAAAACGCGCGTGTCTGCGCTCGAGGCGTCCTCGCGCTGTCCAGTGTTGGTGGATGTGCGCAGGATCATCGCTTTATCTCGCTTCAAAAATTAGTGCACAAATTAATCTTTTTGCTCTGAGCGTTTTGTAACATGGGGATTTGTGGGGATTTCTTTCGAGCAACTGGAATAAACGTCATAAGTTTTGACTGAAGATACAAGTTTTTAGCCGATATGAATACAATCGGAGTTTCATTTTTGGATCCCTTGGACGACTATGAGATAATTCATAGGATCGGAAATGGAACGTACGGAGACGTTTTTAAGGTGAGGAAGGAGATACATCTGGGAACAGCAGGCGGAGGTGTTATTATTACCTGCCCAAACATGGCATGGAAATTAGGAGACGAGAAGAAAAAAGCCAAAGCTTCATGCGCGCAGCGGACACGTCTTTACCTCTTCATTCTTAAGGAATTTCATGGTTGTGATTTACAATAACCGACCAACCTATAGGTCTGCTTAATTTTAAGAATGTAAAACATTATTTCAAATGTAATATAATTAATCTAATAATAGTTCATATAACATATATTTATACTGTAGTTCTTTATTTTTGTGTGGCGACCCCTAACGAGAGAAGCCAAACGAAGAAGAAAAAGAATATGTTGAACCTTAAGATTTAAGGTGTTGAAATTTATATTAATCCGCAAAAAAGATAAGAAATTTGATCCTTATTAAAATGACTCCTAACTGCTTGATTAGGACACCTTACATATTCATTGCAACATATACGGTATTCCTCTTACATAGTACCATAACATGTTAAATTTGTTGGGATTTAAAAAGAGGTTATTTTAAACTGTCGCTGAAACTACTTATTTGTGGGGAACAAGATAATTTTGTTATATAGAGGTTTTAAAATAATATTACTTCATTACATTGTTTTGCTTATTATCCTAAATATACAAGTATATGTATGTATATATGTACTGACAGTTTATGTAGGTCAATTATCTCCATTTAAAACACTAATCATCCAAAATAATTCATTAGTCCTAACTATGTTTTTAGAAATAAAATATAAGCATACTCTACCTCTGCAAAATTAGCCAGATTTGTTGTTGTACAATTATACACATATAGACTGTATTATATACATTTAAACTGTGTTTTCTAATTTCAGTGAATGGGTTTCAATGTAAACAATAATAATTTGACACATGGGAACTTTAAACTAGTATTACCTAAATATGGGCCTATATTATTTTTTTTTCTTAAAGTGTTAGAATGTTGTCTTGGCCTACTTTCTCTAGTTACTGTTGTACAACAGAAGTCAGAAGTTGACAGTCAGTTTTTGGCAGATCATATTCTTGCATGTCAAAGGCGATTTTTAAAGTGAGAAAAGGTGATGGCAGACATACAAGTGTATCATTATTCCTTCATAAATAGTTTTTGTAACAATGATCAAATTCCCTGCAAAAAAAGTGAATACACCTTTGTAAGATCCCAAACTGACATTCATGCAGCCATGCACATCTGACTCTATCATAACGGAGTGGGTGAGCCAACGACCCTTTGTTGCTTCTTACAATAGACAAAGCAGCCTTTTCAGTCTCCAAACTCTGCTTGAAGTTAAAAATCTCAAAAGTTAAAGGTCCCAAAGGACTGAGAATTCTCAACATCCTTTTTCAAAACAGTAGTTTAGACATGTTAACGTTTATGCCCTCCCCTGTTCAGTTTTAACACTGATGACGAAAGTAAGAAAAGCGTCTGGATTGTTGTTCAAAGCATGGCCAACTTCCTGTCCAGGCCATTGTCCTGTGGCTGAAGAGACGTTATTTCAGGTTGCGCTGTGAAATTACTATGAGCCACTGAACTGTCACTACAAGCCATAGCAGGAAGTCCACTGGCAAGCAAGGAAAAACAACAGGAAAACAGCTCAGTTAAGTTCCAGGTTTTGTCCAAGAATGGTTGCTTTTCTGTATTTATCTGCAACTAAATGAATACTCAGAGGCCATTTTATTTGGCGCTAAATACAAACAGAAAAGCAACCATTATTGGATAAAACTGAAACGTAGATGAGCCTTCTTGCTGTTTTTTTTCTGTTGGTGTGGCACTCCAAAAAATGCAACTTGAGTTTACATTTGGTCACTGATCGGCAACCATTCTTAGTCAAAACCTAGAACATTGCTGAGATTTCATCTAGTTTTTTCTTGTTTATTATTGACAAAATGAAAAAAAAGAACTATTAGAATTATTACTATTAGAATGTATCTGCAATACATTTTAAAGGGTGAGAACTAAATTCTGGCCAGGACGTTGATGAACCTGGATCTTACACTTCTTTTTTCCGAAGGTGTCGCATTCCTCTTTTAAATTCACTTCAATTTTGCAGATGTTGTACTACCATCAGATGTTTGATATTGATGTTTTATCATTTTTTTATTGCTTCACAATAGTGGGCATGAATTTCTGTAACAACCTTTAGAATAAACATTGGAGTGGCATCCAGGTTTGTCAAGTCAAAGTCTTGACCAGAATTTTGTTCTCACCATTTAAAGTCCACTCCAGGTTGGGACCCACAATTGATCAACTGAACAGGTAGAATGAAAGCCAGACTAGATAATGACTTGATTAATGAATTGACTCATCAATCTGTCCTAAGCACCTTTTAGACATTAGATGAAGTTTGGGTCACAGTCCACCATCCCCCAGAGCATGTGAGTGTTAAAGGCCCTGCTCAACAGTTATATACACTCTTTTCTCTATTATCAACCCAGGATTGAAACTGCCGTGATTACTGGAGGAAGTCACCTGCCCTTTCTACCTGACTATGTTGATGTGGGAAAGTCAGACATTTATTTTGATCAACTATAACTACTCTTTTTGTATGCTTAACATTTTCATTCATGAATTATGATCCGCTAAGTCAACGTCTATGGAGGCTTATCCACTTTGGTGAACACCATGCATGAAGGGCTTAATCACAATTGTCAAAGAACTGTAATGTCACATTTACAGTAATTATTCCTCAGTTGTTGGGCAGATTTGGGTTTTCTTGGGCTATTTTAACAAATCCAGTTTCCAGTTTGGGCTGTAATCTGCCACTTCAGAAGTATCTAGCAGTTGTCCTATCAGAAACTATAGTTGGGTATCAGTACAGAGCCAAATATCAACAAATACCGTCAGTGTATCCAGACATTACACAACCAAACATGGTCCTTTCACATCATTAAAACATCAGTTTAAGATGACAAATGTCATAGTAGAACAGCAGTGATGAATGCTTTGGCTACAAGCATCTGCTCCAGATGTTTGGATTGTGAGGAAGAACAGCTCTTATTAAGGCTGCCAGGAGCAGGTCTGGCTCCTGTTCCAAAAACACAGCATTACAATGTTCAACTTTCATAAATGACCAAAACAACTGCAGATATATTATAATTGAATATGTAGCTTAACTGGCGAACACAGACTATAAGGACAACATAACTGATTAATATTTTGGTTTTCCTTGTAGGCAAGAAACATCCAGACCTCAGAGATGGCTGCTATTAAAATTGTCAAACTTGATCCTGGTGGGTGAATAACTTTGCTCTTGTTCTTTTGTTTATAACATTTGTTTTTTTTTATTGCTTATAATAGTGATTGTAGTCTCTACTGTGTAATTATCAAACTAAACCACTTTTGTTTAGGGAGTAGCTGGCTATAACAGTATTTGTGTCAGTGTGAGTCCCAGACTACAAGGATTTTAAGCATTTGATTTTAATACTATTCATATTGTGTTTTTGGGTAGTAATATCAACACAGAACAAATAGTAAGTAAATGGCAAATAAAACATTAACCACATTAACCAAGTGTCTAGTGCAAATCTTTTGGAACATTATTTAATATTTATTTTTATATATTTTATGAGAGCTGAGACTATGCCATTGTCAGACATTATACTGTTCACCTTACCACACGTTGTTTAGAAGCCTGTTTTGGATCAATGTGGTACAATTTGTGGTATAACATTACTGCAGGATACATGTTATTAACTGCAGTTAGCATTAGACATCTCATATCGTTACAAGTCATCTCATGTACAAAGAGATATTTTACTATTACACACCTAATGTGTAACGTGAGTCTTTGTGGTTTTCAGGAGATGACATCTCTTCCATCCAGCAGGAGATCACCACAATGAAGGAATGCAAGCATAAGAACATTGTGGCCTATTATGGCAGCTACCACAGGTGGAGTTTTTGCAGGCCCGCTGCTTGTGCTGCTCAGTGTAATTTTCCAGCAGCTGTCTGGGCAAAGAAAGAAACATTCCAGTGCTTTACTATATTTATTACACACACCCATATGCTTAAAATAGTTGCACAACCAGCAACATGCTTTGGATGATCTTGAGACATACGTGGTAAACATTGTTTCTTGTGCATGACCTTGTTTCTTCAAGCTTGACAGGTGTACAAAAAAATTTACCACCAATAAAATATGTGTTTTTGTGCCAATTCATGACAAGGATTTATGGTCTATGGTTCCATGCCCTCACAACAATATTAAAATCCTTCATTTGCAGAAACAAAAATCAAAATCTCTCACCTTAAAACACGCTTAAAAAGAGGTTTGCTTTCATGCACTGATTGCACCGTTAGGGTAATATTTATTGTCAGAATTTTGAATGGTGAAATGCTGTCCCATTTTACATTATAACATCCGCTGACGAGTGCTGAATCATCTCTGTTTGTTCTTCAGGAACACAAAGCTGTGGATCTGCATGGAGTACTGTGGTGGAGGATCACTACAGGACATCTATCATGGTAAATACTGTTACCTAAAAGTGGAAACTGATTTTCCTTGGTTTCTCTGTTAGCAAGTTCTTTAACAACTTTTGTGAAATCACTCTTCACAGTGACTGGGCCGCTAAAGGAGAAACAAATTGCTTATATATGCAGGGAAACTTTGCAGGTGAGGCCTCTCCTTTAACTCTATAATGTATACTTGGATGGATGAAGATCACACTTCAGTGACCTTTGTGTCATTTTGCATTTGATCTCCTCTAGTGGTTTGTGTAACTTATATTTTCTTGCCACATTTTTTCTTAACACAGCCGACACATTTTAGCACCTGTAGTTACTGACTTCTCTGTGCTCGGATAATGCTCAAAGTCTCTGCTCTCTTTCCTCCAGGGATTAAATCACCTCCACGAGATTGGAAAGATTCACAGAGATATTAAGGTAACAACAGAGATTTTCTATGTTATTTGGCATGCAATTAATATCACTTCGGTGTGCTGAGTTATTCTTTGTGAAACTGAGGTCTTGATGAAGTGAAATGCCACTGCTAAGCTTTACATTCCAGAGAACCCGTTTGTGTAGTCCTTCCATCCACTGGCAATTTAAAATGAACAATCTTTAGGTTTATTTTAATTCCATTTACTTGCTTTTGTCTTCAAATGACAGCTTATATGTATACTTATGCTAAGACTTTCACTTTAGAGTCTTCTCTGAATATAAACCACATTTGTAGCTCAAATGTTTATTTATTACCATTTATTAATTGAGGTTAATTGCTGAAATTTATAACCTGTAAATCAGGTTAATCATATCTGTAAATCAGATATCCTGAAGTTTTATGGTGCTTAAGCCAGATTGCTGTTTTTCAATACAGGGAGCCAATATACTTCTCACTGAACGTGGAGATGTCAAACTGGGTCAGTGTTCCATTGTTCACCACACACATAAATACACACAAACACTTTAGCTTAACCTCTCATTTCTCCTATGTACTGTGTGGATGAAACAGACTTTTTTACTGCCTGACCCGTCTGTAACCGATTATATTTCTCTTTCTCTATTGGTGGTTGTAGCCGATTTTGGGGTGGCAGCTGAGATCAGTGCCTCTGTGGCCAAAAGGAAGTCTTTTATTGGCACTCCCTACTGGTGAGCCATCTGTGACTACAATATTCTCGTTTTATCTCACCTCCAGATTTCCTGAGCCGTGTTGTGTAATAATGTAAAAACTCTTCAGGGGGAAAAAAAGTTGCTTCTGGACTGTTTAATGTGAGATTTTTCTACCGCTGCATGAAGATGTTAGTTGATGTAGATCTTTTCTGTAAAAAGGGAAAGTGTATGGTGGGACGTGCTATACATTTTCTCTCTGTAAATACTGTCTGTTTCTGTACATGTGAGGATGGCACCTGAGGTTGCAGCTGTAGAAAAGAAAGGTGGCTACAATCACCTGTGTGATATCTGGGCTGTGGGCATCACCGCCATCGAGCTGGCAGAACTACAACCGCCCATGTTCGATCTTCATCCAATGAAGTGAGACTTATTTCTACTTTTAAATATCTCACAGAACATAGCAACATGTACTATACAGAATAGATCTGTAAGCCGGACTGATTATGCATAAATGTTCATAACGATTTATTATTGTTTATTACAGAGCTCTTATGCTGATGTCGAAGAGCAGTTTTCAGCCCCCAAAACTGAAGGATAAGGCAAAATGGTAAGGACGTTAACATTAAAGACATTTAGTTATAGCTATAAATGTAGGCCACGTTATATAACCAGACTACTGTTTATTGTAGTAATACTTTAATATTTATTGATAATGAGAAAATAATAATGAGACAGTGAGTGATTATTTGTCATTGTGAACACACCACAGCTCAGCACACCATGCACAACAACAAAATGTGACCTCTGCATTTTGACACATCCGTGAAGGAGCAGTGGGCAGCTGACATAGGCAGCACCCGAGGAGCAGTGCTTGGGGACAGTACCTTGCTCATGAGTACCTCAGTGGTACCTTTACCGGACCGGGATTCGAACCGGCGAACTTCCGATCACAGGGCAAACTCCCTGTTACCTTACCAACTGCCCCAAATAATACTGCAACCTTCATATATAGTTTTCTATTAGCATGTATATCAGCTATATAATGTTGTTACTACATAATGATTTAAATGTTACGAATTGGCTTCATATTTGATATCTGACCGATGTTTTTGTAGGTCTGCAAGTTTTCATAGTTTTGTGAAAATGTGTTTGACTAAGAGCCCCCGAAAGAGACCTACATCAGAAACTCTCCTACAGGTAATGCATGTATCATATTCTATTCAAACAGCTCCCGTACAGTCCAAAAATATGTATAAATAATAAAATATATTAATCGATAATCGATACTGAAAAGCATTACAATATTAGAAGTAATACTTTAAAGAGCCACTAAGGTCAAAATAATATCGGCTCGAAGTTCCTCCTGCCAAAGAAACGGCTGGCAATAATCACCTTGTCAATTTTGAGCGAATATGAACATTGCTACAAAGGTAAAATTAAGTCTCAAAGTGTTGAAAATAAGCATGGTACTTTGTGCGCTAAAATGACAGCGGTACGCTGAGAAAAACAGAGAGTTGATAGATTAGAGGAGATAGTTTGCTAACTTACATTTTACCATGCATTATGCTACTGCTATAATTTACTTCAGAGCTAGCTCAAACGGATTAGCTACATGTTCTCATGCATTCGCTAATCATTTGGAGTTCTTTACAACAGGTTAAACACGCATATGTCTTATTTTATAGTTTATCACAACACAAAATAGGTAAACTTACACTTGTTGGTTCAGTGGCTGCCACCAGCAGCGAGGAAATGGAAATGTTAGGAACCGTTTCGGACTTAGCATATGACAGACTCTCTTAGCGAACTTGCCCAGACTAGCAGGTAGGCTACTGACGCTATGCAGGTGGGCAGGGTAATACCAGTGAATCTGCGCAGGGCTATGCTAAACATAATCGCTCTATGTCAGCTGTCTGCGTTTTAGTCCTGCTCTAAAAAACCTACAGTGAAAAGTTGTTAAACTGCATAGCTCCACAACGTCGTAAAACTGAATTCAGGGGTTTTCCACATCTTTTCAGACTCACCTTTCTGACACATTTTACATGTTACTTAACCAAGGCTGGTTTACACCTTACTGGGTCTTTAATACAAATAATACATACAAATAAAAACATTGCATTATATTGTGTTGTATATTTATGTGGATAGTTTTACCTTCCCAGGGGTTGGACAGGGATTATTCTAGTTTTATTTAAATAGCAGGAATGTTGGATTTATTTAATGTTTTTCATGTTTTTGGTCAAATGTTTTGTTTGTCTCTTTCATGTCCTGCAGCATCCATTTGTGACCCAGCTGCTGACCAGAAACCTAGTTATTGAGCTGCTGGACATGGCCAATAACCCAGATCTCCACCAGGCACTTTGCATTGAAGACAGTGAGCTGGATGTGAGTTAGAGATGTTTTTCCTAAAGGTTTTAAAAATGAAAAGATAAGATGGTATACTGGGTGAGGAGTAAAAGTTTCACAGCAGACAAAGCATGAAATGTCAAAGTGATAATAGTGTAATGTCTGTATTTGTGTGTGTGAATTTAAAGGCCAGTGATGCCACCCCAGATAAGATTCGGTCAAAGGGGAAGTGTTTACCATCAGAAAGGAGTTTGTCTGAGGAACAGTGTGAGTATGAGGAATGTTATTTAGGCATTTGCAATGGAAATGGGCAGAGTAGCTGCTACAAAACATACACACACACACACATACACAATCAACAACACACATATGCAGATATTACACTACATAGAAAAAGTTGTTGAAATATTGCATTGTTTTTGGGCAGATAAATGTTAGGTGTTGTAGTTTTTTTTACCGATAAGAGATCCCCAAACAGTCTAGACTCGATTTCCATTTACCTCTGTAGTCTGTTGCTGTCGATGTTGCTGGTTCTCAAAAATGGACAAAAATCGTGTCTGTGTCATTAAATAAAGAATAAAGTTCTGGGATTTATAACAAATTAAACAACAGATTTAAAGAATCAAGTCTTGGAACCTTCATATTCATTAAGAATTGATTTCTTATAAAATAAAATACTGGAGGAATAAAAACTTCCAATCTATTTTTGCTCCTTATTTCCAAATGTTCTTGTCATGAGACCTTAACTCCAAACAATGTTTCATTCAGGGAGATGAACTGCTTAAATACATCTGGAATAGAATCACCAGGAAGCGTAGCAGCACGTCAGTTTAATGTTAGTGGCGTACAGATTCCAGTCTTTGCCATCAGGATTTATCATCATATATGTGGATGTTACAAACATGTTATTCTCCATTCTCTATTGTGACCTTTTTCCTCACCAGAAAGTCCAAACAATAAATATATTAAATTATCATTTTTGGCAGCTCATTCTTAAGGTGAGATTAATATGTGCGGCTAGTATTACATTCAACTCTGGGTATAAATAACTTTTAGACAAGTAAATTGGCTGTAAAAGTTCTGCTTTTCTCAAGCCTGGGCCTGTTTGTACACACAACCCAAGAACAGGCCTGAGTCTAAAAACTGACACTTGAATATCGTGGATGTGTGTCAACTTGTTCTATCTATTTACATTTCTGTATGTGTGATTAGCTCAGCATCAGTCAATGCTGGGCTGAGGTCAGTATCACATACACAAACACACATGTATGCTAACTAATACATGTACATACACATAGACATACACACTCACACACACGGTTTAATGTATGGATCTGGAGCAGAGTAGGAGGCTTTCATGACAAGGAAGCCATTGAGGCAGGCAGTGATGATGTCAAAATGGCAGAGAACCCACAAAACCAGTACTGTGTAGTTGCTTTGCAAATCATGATGGCATGTTCTCTAGCACTGACGTACCCTGTCCCCCTACGCACACACACACACAAAACCACATGTGTGGAGTACCATGTGAAATGAAACCAGTCAACAGTTTCAAGGCTGGACACTGACTATGTGTGTGTGTGTATGTGTGCGTGTCTGTATGTGTGTGTGTGTATGTGTGCGGCCATGTATTTATCGCATTGTGGGGACCTTTTGTCGCCTAAAATCACTTTTATCTGTTTTTTTGGGCTTTGTGGGGACATTTGAGAGGTCCCCATGAGGAAAAATGACTTTATAGAAAATGTGCTTGTTTTATTTGAGAAACTAATAGAGGTAAAAGATGTGCTTTTGTTTACTGAGGTTAAGGTTAGGGTTAGGATTGGGTGTAGGTGTAAAATTATGTACTTTAGTCATTATGAGAGTCTATGGAGGGACCTCACAAAGATAGTAATACAAGACTGTGTGTGTGTCTGTATGTGTTTGACTAGTTGGGTACATAGTGACTGAGAGACTATTGTCACATGTGCTTTCAGTAAGATTACAGCACTCACAAACACAGACCTGCAGAGACAATAAGGGACATTTACAGTAGAGATGGAAGTAGCACAAATTCACATAATAATGTAAATAAATAATAATGGAAAACAATGGGAAAATATACATACCAACTTTAATTGAATATAAATATATATAATAAATTAATATAATAGGGCAGCACGGTGACGCAGTGGTTAGCGCTGCCGCCTCACATCGAGAAGGTCCTGGGTTCGATCCTCGGGGTGGCCGTAGGGCCTTTCTGTGTGTAGTTTGCATGCTCTCTATGTGTTCACGTGGGTTTCCTCTGGGTGCTCCAGTTTTCTCCCACAGCGATATAGGTTAATTGGCAAATCTAAATTGGCCCCATAAGGTGTGAATGGGAGTGTGAGTGTGCCATGCGGTGTCTGGTGCCTGCCCAGGTTTGGTCCCCGCCTTGTTCCTGGGATAGGCTCAGGTCCCTGCGTGACCCCATTTGGGATTAAGCAGTTCAGATAATGAATGAGTGAATGAAATTAATGTGATATATTAATGTACATTCAATCTGTGTTTTTCCCAGTCGACCAGGTGAAGTTTGCTCCTCTGCGAAGGAAAGAAATGGATCCCTACCCTGACATGGTAAGTGTCATTCTGTGTTCTTGGGTTGGAAGAAAGGGTGCAAATGCAGGAGTCAAAATAAAACCAGGGATTTAATGAAGAAACAAAAATCACAGGGTCCACACAGACGCAAGCACACAGACATATGCTACTGAACTTAAAATGTAACATAAACGGACATGCAGTGCATAAAGTAGACAATTTAAAGAGTCAATAGGCAAGTAGACAATCAAAGCAAATGGGAGATGGGTGAAACTGATATCGAGCGGTTAACTGTACTAAATAAGATGTAAGGGAGAAAGCAAATCCAGACTCATTAATCCTGCAAAGATGTGACAGTGATCAAAAAGATGACGACAACCATGAAGATGATGATTATCATAATAATGAACAGGATGATGATGAATTTGAGGTTTATTACTCTTTAGGGTTCGTGTGATGACTGGAGCATTTCTGGGGAGGAAACAGAGTCTCCGTAAGTAAACATCATTAATCATTTTTTATCAATGTTTGCTACATATTTGTCTTCTTTATTCAGCTGGTCCTTACTTAACTCTTTCATGCATAAGATTCGTGAAAACTTCACACTGACTTCTGATCTGATTCTTGTACGAAAGGGTTCAGTGTGTTAAAGGTGAACAGAGGACTGAGGAAAAAAAACAGGACACCACAACAAATCTTGTGCAGGTTTAGAAAATCAAAATATTAAATTATAAACAGTTATTTCATCAGCAATAAAAAGAACCTTCAGATCTCACTGACCTTATCACGGGTGTAAGCTTTATTTTCTCACAATGAGCTCTTTTAAAAGACAACTAGATATTGATTTTTCCATCTTTCTGTTCACTTAACCGACAACTGACAAGTGCAACAAATCTTTACTCAGAGCATTTGACTTTCCAGACCTTCATATAACCCATGCCTGTGCGAAAGTACACTGACTATACTCTCATTTACCCTAGCACAGTGTGTTTTTTAGTTTCATGCTAACTTTCTGTTATTAGAAATAAATCTGTATAATTCAACCACACTATTAATTTTATATCTAAGAGAAAGAACACATTTTTTATTAAATAGAAATCCATGTAGTTTTACAGCAAAGAGGCTATCAATATTTTTATTAAAGAGATGTACTAATTATCAAGACAATAGGCATCCAATTTAATGGCCTGCCCTTCTGCAATTTTTGTGTATATAGTAATGTAGAATTTTAAGTGTAATAGTCTGAGCACATTTATGATCTGTCATAGTTACCCATGAACTCAGGTGGTTTGATGTTATTAAATCAGAGCATTGTACATTTTCTATTACCCTTGAGACTCCAGAAGAAAAACTCTGTAGAGGAAAACATGTAATTTATCCTAACTGTACTGCACCCTTATTGGTGATGTTGCAGGGGCCTTTTAGAATGTGTAGAAGAGGAACTGCAGAGGTAAGGCCAAGCCCAATGCTGCCATCTATCGCACATGTAAAGAGCTGAAATGGAACACTTCATATTTTCATGTTCAAATTCTGGCTATTACTTACATTCATATTCACATCCACACCCATTTTAGGAACCTGACAATCAAGCAGCTGTCATCTCTAGAGGTATGAGCTGAAACTGATACTAAATATACTGTGGTGATATGCATATGACTGTTTTTAATATTAAAAATATAATTGCTTATAGTGGGGAAAGAGGAAGAGTGGGATGTTCCATTCTGCACCAGCGTCGGCCACTGCATCACTTCCTCCAATGCACAGCTTTGGTGCAGCTCACGAGGACAGAGATCTGACTCTGAGGCCCAGTGCCACCCTGCAACCTGACAAAACACTACGACCAAGCTCAGGTACACACACGCATATACATAAAGACATGTCTTACTATCTTTGTGAAGTATGTGGCAAGGATGGTATAATAGTGGTACCTGTGTTGGCCACCGTGAGTTTGGAGTTTCAAATTTCAAAGACACCTGAGCAAGGTTTTTTTTTTGGTTTAGGGAGACTGTCCTTTTAATTAGAAAACGGAAGTTGCTCTAGGTAAGGGCGTCTGATACATGCCACAAATGTAAATGAGTTTATCACTAAGGAATCGGCCTGGCATTGGTCACAGGTTTCTTCAACTGATTCCTAGAAAATAGCACTACACCTATTTCTATTCCTAACTTGAACCTCAGTAAACAAGGAGAAGTCTTTCAATCTTTTATATTGTTTTAAAAAATGAAACATTTTCTTGGCCAGTCCTCACATATGATTTTTGTGAAATTTTCCTTACAGAGCTAGAAAAATCGGACAAATCTGGTTTTCCTAGCATTTCTAACATGAAGGCAACCGGGTCCTTGCAAATTCCTTAAAATCTACAGTATGCACACAAACATACTTGTTATTCCTGTTACCCTTAGTGTTGATAAGGTGCTCGGCCAGCCAGGATGTCCGGCAGTGGTCCAGTGACCCTTGTGTCCCTGAGGAAGACGATGCACAAAACGACAGATCACATTCCAGGACTACTAGCAAGGACACAGCTCTCTCTCCAGAGTGGAGCACCATGAGGAAGAAAGCAGAGGACTTGGTCAGGCACATCTTTAAGCCTTTTACTCCTTCTAATATGTAACCACCCTGCCATTACAAAAAATGAATGATGCACCAGGGTCTTATAAAAGACAGGACACTTTTATACTGTAATTTAAAGTAAATAAAAGAAATGGGCACAATCCTTAATACAATTAGCCAAATGGAAAAATTCAAGCATCTAGTCTATATGTAAGTACATAGAACACGAATAGTAGTTCCTCATAGAAACACATCCAGCTTTAAATATTAGATATGTTCTAACACCTAACTTTCTTTCAAAACTCTCCCTTTTTATGTTTGCCAATCTCACTTTTTAACCAGACGTTTTTAACCTTTAATCTTTAGAGAGCGGATTCACATGGTCTCCCTCCTACCCCCCAGGTCCATGTAAGTAATTCCCAATCTAACTATACCAACTATGGCTAATTATATGGGAGTTCCACTGGTGAATATGCTGGAGTTTATGAGTTTAGGCTAAAAACTACTTTGCACAATTAGGTTTTTAATCCATGTTTTAATGACACAATTTACATACCCAATATGCCCAAAAATCCACCTTTAAAAATACTAATACTAAAATAACAGTTAAAAGCCAGTGACTAAACCAATGGTGTTACTTACACTATAGTTTAGTTTTGTGGTGATGGGCAGAATATACCTTTCATACAGTACTTTCAGATATTTTTGCCTCTGCATAATTTTCCACAGATGGGAGCTTGTTTTTCCAAAGTCTTCAATGGATGTCCGCTAAAGGTCCATTGTGCTGTGACATGGGTTTTTCCAAAGACTAGAGGTGCAAACAATATCCTCATCATGGCTGAATTATCTTGATATGTTCATATGCCAATACCACCTGTGGCATCTTATAACTAACATTGTGTTTCAGATCAGTACCTGATCCTGGGGGCAGAAGAGGGTGTTTACATCCTGAATTTGAATGAGCTTCATGAGGACACTTTGGAAAAGGTTCCTCAATTTTTATATTATTAGCTAATACTGTAATTAGGTTATTTATCAAAGGTGTAGCATCTTCAGATGCCATCTTAGCATATTGACATGACATCCACTTAAATTTAATAAAAAATACCATGAGAAATACATGTAAGGTGTTAATGATTAATGTTCTTCCTGTTTACAGTTGCTTCCCCAGAGATGTACCTGGCTGTATGTCATGAACAATGTTCTAATGTCTGTCTCTGGTGAGTCTTTGCTTCAATTTGCTTTGTTTTTTGTCTCAGTGAACACAAATTGTTCTCATTGATGTTGATGTAAAAATCATTGATATGCAGTGTATAAATATATGTGTTTCATAGGAAAGTCATCCCAGCTTTACTCCCATAGCCTAACAGCTTTGTTTGAGCAGCGTGGCCACTTACAGAGGAAACAGGGCCACTTATCTCTCAGCACCAACCGTTTCGCTGAGAGGATCATTCACAGGTCGGCAAAAAATCCCCTTTAAACAAAATGAACAAAATCAATTAGTGATAGTCAGTATACATCTCAGGTTTTGTGCAAAATGTACTGCTACCGTCGTACTTATTTCACACTTGTAATGGCGAGTGTCCTACCATTAGACCACCACCTTACATCTCAGGGACGTTTAGTAAATCACACCACAGATAAATTGATCTTAAACCTTTAAATGCATCAGAGTGGCAGTTGCTCATGTATATTCTGATTGTAGCTAATTGGTTTTATATACTATAGGAAGTTTGCAGTGTCCCTGAAGATCCCCGATACTAAAGGGTGTCGAAAGTGCAGCGTTGGTAAGGAAGCTTTACTGCACCTGCCTCTACTAGTGCTGCCCCCTTGTGGATTCTCTGGCTCAATTCATGGCCTTTTTTCACATTTCTTTCCGAAACAGCTCGAAATCCGTATACAGACAGCACCTTCTTATGCGCAGCTGTGCCCTCTGGCCTCGTCCTGCTCCTTTGGTATGAACCCCTGCAGAAATTCATGCATCTTAAGGTAAGGCTGTAAATACGTTGTATCTGTTTGATGACTTTCTGATTTTATTCACACTACTGATCAGTTCAAGAGAACTCATTGCTTGTGCTTAAGGTCTGTGATCTCTTTTGTTCAACACACCTTCCTCATAGCACATAGCGGTGAGCCTTCCTGATCCCCTGGTTATTTTCGAGTTGCTGGTTTTGGTGACAGATGAGCTTCCCCAGCTCTGTATTGGCGTGAGGGAATGCAGTGCCACAAGTGACGAGCCAAAGGGGGAGCAACAAGTCAAGTTTGACATCATACATCTGAATGGGACGGCAAATTTAAAACCAGGTAGGCGGAAGTGAGGTCCAGCAGAATTAGATCTGACATTGTTTTTGCCTTTCTTTGGCTTCCTTTACTTTGATTCCTCTCCCTCTTTATCTGTCTATAGACAGTGACTGTATAAGCGCAGTGCAAGTAACACAACTGGACAGAGATACAGTTCTAATTGCACTTGAAAGTGAGTATTGCTCATATTACCCACATGTCACAAGGACTCCACCTTGTAAAAAACATGATGTTCATTTCTGATTGTTTTGCAGAGAAAGTGAAGATTGTCAATCTCCAAGGTTTTCCTAGCAAGGAGCTGGTTGCAGAACTGGACTTTGATTTCCCTATTGAGACATTAGGTATTAAGTTACACGTTTATAATGTTTATTCTTTCGTTCTTTATCCGAAACGCTGAATCCCAGCCACGATCGTGGGCACTGGAGTCTATCCTGGAAACTACTCACATGGCAGGGACCAACCCCGGGCAGGCGCCAACACACTGCAGCGCGCACACACTCACACACAATCGGACTTTCAGTCAGACCTTACGGGGCCAATTTAGAGTCGCCAATTAACCTATATTTTGCATGCTTTTGGACTGTGAGAGGAAACCGGAGCCCCTGGCGGAAACCCAAACAGAACACGGGGAGAGCATGCAAACTCCACACAGAAAGGCCCTACAGCCAACCCGGGGATTGAATTTAGGACTTTCTCGCTAACCACCGTGCCACTGTGCCGCCCTATCATATTTATGTTACATTTTATTCCAACATTAATGTAGTAACTGCACAGAAACTGTACCTAAAGGTTCCATATGGTTATTTTATGTACTGTATTTTATTGTTTATTTGCAGTTTGTTTAGAGGACAGTGTTTTAGCTTTTTGGAAACATGGACTTAAAGGACGCAGCTTGCACAACTGTGAGGTATTTCAGATTCTGATCACCTTATATCTTGTAGAAATACCAGTTTGATGTATACATTTTATTTACTATGTTCTTCAGTTTCTGTAAACAATGTTTACTTTTTTGATGATGCTTAAAGAAAACCGCTGGAATGCAAAAGACTCCCTCTGTCTCTGTCTCCAGCTGGGTGTGTCTTGACTCTGAAACTGTGATTGTCTTACAGATAACACAAGAAATTACAGACGAAACTCGATTGTTCCGGGTGTTAGGAACAAACAGGTAATATAATCTGGATTATATAATCTTTCCTAATACATCACAAATCATTTTCTGCAGCTAACTTGTCTGACAAAGTATGTACGCAATTTTTTCACAGAGACATTGTTCTGCAGAGCATCCCAACAAACAAGCCCTCCGCCACAAGCAATTTATACATTCTGACAGGACATGAGAACAGCTGCTGAAAAGCAGCAGAGAATTTCTGTGTGAGGATAATATGAACAGATACATTACAGCCCTGCTGCAGATCAATGGACGTGAAATCTGGAAGGACATTAAAATAAAATGACTGCGTGAAAAAATGGATCTTACATTTTGGATGAAATCTCTGGTACACAAACATGTGTAAGAAAAGTCAAATAAAGGGTCCTGACCCAATGTAAATAATTTAAACAATAGGCTCATCTCAGTACAAATAATTGCCTTTTTAATGTCTCAGTGAACAGAGTATTTGCAAGTATTTTTAAATATTCATGCTTTACATTGTACATCTTGCCACTTAACCACATTTGTTAGATGTAAATTATACTTTAATTGAGTAAACTAAATTTTATGTCTTGACATGAATGTGAAACGCAATAAGATGTGGTAGTCTAAAAGTACAGTACTTGGTCCTGAACCAGTTGAAACCTGTTTGTCTGTAAGCATAACATTTAACCAAGGTAGTTCACGCCCAATACGAGCATCTGCTAAACAACATAAATCAGCTGATTATTAAGAATACTGAGTCTCAGTGATAAAAATGGTGTATCCAAATTTTACAATCAAGGTTAACAAATTGTCCCAGACCTCAAAGAAACAGATGACCAGACCTCAATGTGTATGACTGACTGCTATTAGTAATCTTTCACTTTTAGTAACACTATAGTTTTTGGTCTGAGTAATATTTTAGTCTTATACCAAAAAGAAGCCAAACAAGTACAGCATTTTCGTGAGTGAGTTGGTCTAAGAATAAATTAATGCGCTAAAGCAAAGGTGTAAATTTGAGCCTTTTAAAAAAAGAAAAGAAAAAAAGAAGTCTTTATTTTAGCTCTTGACATTACTTATATGTGGTAATATGGTACACTGTTGTTAACATTTGTTAAGACTTTTCAGGAGGCGAGTTTCATTGATATGCAGTGAAATCACGCAAAATCTATACACAAGTTAAGGGTCGTACTGTGTTATACTAATTATACTAATACCACACAGAACAACTGAACTACAAAACTTCAGATTACTCTGTTATGTCATGTAGGCTTGGTTAGGTTAGAGGACAGACAGATAAATACACAGATTTGCCAGGAGTTTTGACTGCCACCTTCGTTTTGTGTTATGTTCAACACCAGAGCAAGATCTGACTCACTACACAGACACAACCAGAATAAGTACTTAATGGTGCAGAATTCTGTGGGAATGAGTAGACTAAGTTTACAAATCAGTAGGGCACTAATAGCTCATCTTTGTCCGCTGTATTTCTAAACTGATGCAGGAATCAATACAGTCACACTTTTCAGCCATTTAAGATGGATATAGAACAGGAACCCAGAGCCATTCTAATTTGTTTCAGACCTTTCGTTTTCAGACCGGTAGGAACGATACTCCCAATCTTAATTTGGAGAAAAGGAAAATAGGGCACGGAGAAATATTTGTTTACAGACGTTTGCCTCTACACTGTTCTCTAAAATTCAGCTAAAATGTTTGGAGCAGAGAATATGTGATTTGCAATGTAATTTGGTTGTGTGTTGAATCAGTGGAGACTGCCTGGTGTGTTGGCGTAGCTCCTCAATTCACCACCAAGTAGATTCCGTAAAGTTCACAAAGGCAGGCTACTTCATTTTTCTTTTGAAAAGTTTCATTCAATAAATATACTTTGTGTAATCTGATAACCTCGTTACTGTAATAAAAATATTTCTGAAGAGAGATGTTACGCGAGATTCTCTTCAGAAAAAAGAAGAGACTTCTCGCGGCGAGAAGTCTCTCAGCAGTTAGATATTTTACGGTAGCTCACTGGGTTACGCCACTAACGTTACGCAGACCAACGTAAAGTCAGTTCTATAAACAGTTCTATGGTTTATCATGTCTGAATGACTTCATCGTCTAATTGTGAAAGAGTAACATTGCATTATAAGCTAAATAAAATACTGTGCATTTAACTCCAGGTTTTAATTGGTTTAAATAAATGGGTACTTATTTGTACCGTAAATTTGAGTATACAAGAAGTCCGGAATTTCAAAATGGAAAATGTGTAGTAAGCCTGTCAGCAGGTTAAGGTACATCATAAGGGTCATGACATAGAGAGACATTACGCTTGGTGGCAATATTGTGCAGGACAATAAAGGTGAGTATTATGTTGCACAATCCTTAAGCAAGCAAAGCGCCTCGTCGGAACTCCGGGGCAGTTGGAAGCGCAACGGTCAGCGAGTTGGCACCGTCATCGGAGGGTCGCGGTTACGGGTAAAGGTACCACTGAGAGCCCATGAGCGAGGTACCGTCCCCAAACACTGCTCCCCGGGCACCGTGCATCAGCTGCCCACTGTAACTTCACGTATGGCAGTGTGAAACTCAGAGGTCATATTTTGTGGTGGCGCAATGTGTGCTGTGCTGTGAAGCGTTCACAATAAGAAATACTCACTTTCAGTCCCTTTTATTTATAAGCTCAATAGCAAGTTATCACTGGTAGTAGCTGCTGCCAAAGGAGCTCAAAAACAAAGCTTCAAGCGCAAGGTGGCTAACTCTCACGCAATGAGCGTGAGACACACGCATCTGATCGTCTTCACACGCTCTCACGCCATACCTCCTATTTCTCACGCTGAAAAATATTCTATCTATCTCACTCCAAAGTTTTTGGAAAAGTTGGCAGACAGATTCATCTGACCAAGGAAGAGATTATTTAACCCGCCCACAACAAACCAAAGCCTAACTTCATCTTTTACACAAATGAAGAACTGATTTTTTCCACCTACTTAATATTTAAAATTTGAATTTGAAACACACATTGTGGTCAAGGTATTTGGGTAAAATACAATGTTTGTTTGTTTTTAAAAATATATATATTTATTTTTGTACAGTCAAATATGGTCTGAAAAAATTGCTTGTATTGTTTTGTGCTGTTTTTTCTTTCTTCAACACAGACCCTGACTAATTGATCTGTTTTCTTAATGCCTAGCAGCCTTCAGTGTGATTTTTAGTCTTAGACCTGGTCTTAGCATTTGTATACACTATAAACTATATAGTTGTGCATCTATAAACTATCCCTAACAAAGTTCAAAAGAAGCAGGTAACATCAAGAATAAAGTTTGGAAAATGATCTAGAGGCACAACTGAAGAGTTTAACAATGATCAAGGCAATTTTATGTTATGTTTTAGGGGGAATTCTTGTAAATGTGTCTCATATGAAGTGTGATGTTGGTCGGCAGTCCTCTGTCTTTCAGCATTTTTTTGATCTGTAGGGACAAGTAGGGAGTAAGTGGATTAGTATGTATTATGTATTATGTGGCAGTATAATACACTACTGATTTATATCCACGTACAGCAGTATCAAAGACATTATTGTTACATTACTGACTAACAGAATTATTCCAGTTTGAAAGAGTGCTTGTAAATTCATTCATTCATTATCCAAACCGCTTAAACCCAATTGGGGTCGCGAGGGGGACCTGAGCCTATCCTGGGAACTACGGATGCAAGGCGGAGACCAACTCTGGGCAGGCACCAACACACTGGAGGGCGCACACACTCCCATTCACACCTTACAGGGCCAATTCAGATTCCCCAGTTGACCTATATATTGCAAGCTTTTTTTGACTGCGGGAGGAAACGAGAGCCCAGGGCAGAAACCCACGTGAACACAGGGAGAGTATGCAAAATCCACACAGAAAGGTCCTACAGCCGATCCAGGGACTGAACCTAGGACCTTCTCGCCGTGAGGCAGCAGTGCTAACCACTGCGCCACTGTGCCACTCTGCTACAACACATTAACAGTTTATCAACCATGTTCAAAATCACTTTCTCGCCATGATTCTCCGATTGGATACATTTCTATGAATTTGGGTTATGTATTGTTCAGTTTTATGGTTATCTTTAGTTACATTTCTATGAATTTGGGTTATGCATTGTTTATTTTTATGTTTTTTTTCATTACTGGTTACCTAGTTGAATTATTCTAAGGTCAGTAGAGCTATTCACTTGTGGAAAATGTAATTAAATAATAAGACTGCACTGATTGTCAAAGAAATGTTTTCCAAAATGTTCTGGCCATTTCCCAGCAGACATGACAAAGAAAATTTTGCAAGATTATTTTTTTTTTACCTTTTCAAGAACTGCTTTCAAATTGTCAGGTACATTTAAGTCAATAGTTGACTGCAATTGAAGACGAAGGGCCACCACAATTTCTGAAAAATAACCAAATCGAAACAAAATGTTACAGGACAAAATGTAAGAGGCTGTACTGATAGTCATGTTTTGTGGGAACAGTAGTTGTTGTAATGGTAAAAGTAGAGATTATTTTGACAGAGGAAACTTTCTGTTCAGCTACAGTTCATAAAATTCTATGGCCTCATTTTGTCTCTCTTCTTACTCACAACAGGGTCATAAACACCACAAAGTGAGTTCCTTCCTCTTCGTATCCATCTTTCCTACAATGGCAACTCCAGGTAGTTTAAAGACTATTTATAATCTGTGTATAATCTCAGTCTTCTAGGACATGGTAGTCTTGAGAGTTTGAATCAAAAGCAAATGGACTTTTAGGTTCTTGAAGATGTTTCACCTCTCATTCGAAAGGCTTCTTTGGTTCTAGCAAGCTGATTTAGGTATTTAACCTCTAGTGGAGCAGAATATGCAACAGAACATCTTTATAACATCTGGAGAACCTGGCAATGTCCCACTACTCACTTATTTATCCCATTTATTGTCCCTTCTAAACTACAACTCCCTATTAGCTGCCTTTTTTGGAAGGAGATTAGACTGCTTCAACTAAATAAGAATTTGTACAAAATGCAACTGCGAGACTAATCAACTACTCTTATCAGCTCTGGCTTGTCCACATATTGTGAGGAGAATGTACTGTACTTCCCCAACTGATATTAACTTTCTTTTCAGTCTTCAAACGCCACGTAAAGAACCACCTTATCGAGGAGCACCTTAAGGTCACTTACTGCGCAGTAAAATATCCCAATGCCTTCTACTTCCTCAACCCAACAAGTTCAACAGGTTTTGCTGGAGATTTGACAAAGATAATGAATTTGCATATCATGTCTCTTCACTACATTCTCTGAAATCTAGACTACCCCAACATGTATGCCAGGATCTCTTTGTGGACATGGAGATGAATACTGTTGTTCCAGAGCTGCTCCACTGAAAGCATCATATGTTGGGTGTTGGAATACATTTTTATATTCCTGTTTTGGGGGATCTGTTTCATATTAACTGCAGTTTTTCTGTGTATCTTATAGAGTAAATGAAGATTTACATAATGTATTGTAAATCAAGATTAAGAGGATATAATCATTACATATGACGTACCTGACATGTGAGTGAAGTTTGTGCTTATCAGGGGAGTTGAGGGAACAGAGGCTGCTGGTGTTGCTGCAGGAGTAGAGGATATACTTTCTGCCGGTTAAAATTTGTGGTTACATATCACTAAGAACCTTTCATGACATTTTATGCATGCTTGTCTCCTAAGTCACATTTTAACCATAAATGTTTATTTTCAATAAATACAGGGGATTCAGACTAAACCTTGAATTCATCTAACTGCATGTCTCAGTGATCAAATAAAGATTACAAAAAATAACTGAGTTACAGCATTGTAAATGTAACTATTGCGTAACATAAAAAAAAATCTAAGTCAAAGAATTTGTTTTTAATGCCGTTATTCCCATCAGTGCTGGCTACTTTCAGTAATTGTGTCAAAAATGCACACAGACAAAAGAGGCTGTGTGAGGTGTGGAATGAACTAAAGGAAGAACTCGTTATTCCCGTTCTTACTGTGGAAGCTCACTGCATGCAAGCAAGTCAACTTGAGGTGATACTGTATTGTAAAACTATTTTGACTGGTTCTGTCTGCAGGGAATGATGTTCAAGAAGTTGGCCACATTATAAAGAATATATTCACAACAGATGTAGGAGTGAAGACTTTTTGAAACACAACTCTTAGAAAAACACTAAAAGGGTTTGTTAAAGCAGAGCATATACAATATAAAATACATCACTTAATTTATATGATTGTATTATAGTACATTATATCTATGATGCACCATGGTTTTGGATTAGAAATAATAACTGCAAAATAATGTTCCACAAATTTGAAAACACTTACTTGCACACACTGACAGGAAAGAAACCGTGCAGTCAATATCATTCCATTGCAGTGGGTCTTAAAAAACATTGTTCAAATTTAGCACACATTAAATGCAACCATTAATGTTAATGCAACAATAAAAATAAATACCTACAATTCAACAAACAATTTTCATTGCCCCAACCATTATTTGGCTCTCCAGGATTCCACGTAGTGTAATTAAAGGGTGAATCATCAGTCCAGACCCACACTCCCTCCTGTTAACAGACAGATGAATAAATAACAGTTTACAGCAGAAATCATGATGTCACGCAGTCTTTATCTCTTTGTCCTACTAACCTGTGCAGCATCAGTTCCACCTAACCATGTTAGTAAGTTGTAACCAGTTGCAGTTACTATTAAAGACAGGATAAAAGTATTTTCTGTACTGCTGTGTACAGATGCAAGATGCCCTCCCATTGATACACAGTTTTGCTGAAAGAGATCACAACATTGATGTTAATGTTATTTTTATGTTACATCACCAATAAATATGTGGTGTTGTTTATATAATATAACATTTCAGAAGTATGCCTCAGAGGTATTAAAGTCTGCTGGTGTTGTAATGACTGTGAAGCAGCGAGATTCAAACTGGGACCAGCCAGCATCACATTCTGTATGAATAAGAGATAAAGCTTGTTTTAATATGAATCTTCTGCATTTTTAACTTTGATTTACTTGATTACAATAAAATTCTCAATACACTATATGGCAGATTTGGAAATGGAAGTCAGTTAAATGTATAACCCTGAAAACAACTACTTGAAGATAATCAAATATAGGAATAAGGAAGATTTACAGAATACAATTTAAATCACATCTTATTAAATATATTTATACCTGATGTACTACTGAAGTGTGTGCTTTTCAGAAACGTTGAGGGAGCAGAGGTTGCTGGTGCTACTGCAGTACTAGGAGATAACGTTTCTGCAGATTAAAAAGTACATATGATTACATGTCAGTTAAACCTCTTCATGGTATTTTTATTCATGTTTCTCTCTCAAATTTGCACTTTTAAATAAAAAAAGTTTGATTTCAATAAGAGTGTGATCTTGTTTGTCAGCAGAGTGCATTTATATACAGTAAGTGTAAAATTATCATTTCACAAACAAAACCATCAGTGATAAAGACAAATTTAAAAATGAATATATTTGTCTCGTAAAACAGCAGTTCTTGAAACACATCTCTCTTAGAAAAACACTAAAAGGGTTTGTTAAAGCAGAGCATATACAATATAAATTAAGTGATGTTGTATTTTATATGATTGTATTATAGCACATTATATCTATGATGCACCACGGTTTTGGATTAGGAATAATAACTGCAAAATAATGTTCCACAAATTTGAAAACACTTACTTGCACACACTGACGGGTAAGAATTCATGCAGTCAATATCATCCCATTTCAGTGGGTCTTAAAAAAAATGTTCAAATTTAGCACACATTAAATGCAACCATTAATGTTAATGCAACAATAAAAATAAATACCTACAATTCAACAAACAATTTTCAATGCCCCAACCATTATTTGGCTCTCCAGGATACCAGTAAGTGTAATCAAAGGGCGAGTTATCAGTCCAGACCCAGACTCCCTCCTGTTAACAGACAGATGAATACTGTAGATAACAGCTTAAAGCACAAGTCATGATGTCAGACAGTCTTTATATCTTTGTCCCACTAACCTGTGCAGCATCAGTTCCACCTAACCACGTAAATGGGTTGTAACCAATTGCAGTTACTATTAAAGACAGGATAAAAGTATTTTCTATACTGCTGTGTACAGATGCAAGATGCCCTCCCATTGATACACAGTTTTGCTGAAAGAGATCACAACATTGATGTTAATGTTGTATTATTTTTATGTTACATCACCAGTAAATATGTGGTGTTGTTTATATAATACAACATTTCAGAAATATACCTCAGAGCTACTAAAGTCTGCTGGTGTTGTAATGACTGTGAAGCAGCGGGATTCAAATTGGGACCAACCATCATCACATTCTGTATGAATAAGAGAAAAAAAAATTTAATATCAGTCTTCTGCATTTTTAACTTTGATTTCTTTGATTACAATAAAATTCTCAATACACTATATGGCAGATTTGGAAATGGAAGTCAGTTAAACGTATAACCCTGAAAACAACTACTTGAAGATAATCAAATATAGGAATAAGGAAGATTTACAGAATACAATTTAAATCACGTTTTATTAAATATATTTATGCCCGATGTACTACGGAAGCTTGTGCTTGTCAGAAAAGTTGAGGGAAAAGAGGTTGCTGGTGCTGCTGCAGTACTAGGAGATAAAGTTTCTGCAGGTTAAAAAGTACATATGGTTACATGTCAGTTAAAGCTCTACATGGTATGTTTATTCATGTCTGCCTCACATACTTGCATTTTAACCAAGAATGTTTTTCAATAAAGGTTAATAATAGATAATACTTTTCTATATGAATTCTCTGCATTTTTAACTTTGATTTCCTTGTTACAATACAATTCTCTATACACTATATGGCAGACTTTGGAAATGGCCAAATGCATAACCCTGAAAACAACTACTTGAAAATAAACAAGCATATAAATAAAGACTAAAAAGATTCATCGAATGGTAGTCCACCAGATAATTTCTTGGTCAGTTTTATTGTCCTCTTCTGCTATACACAAGTACACAGAGAGACAAGACAACTTGGTATCAGGTTTTACAGAAAACAAAAAAAGACAAATACGGCACATAAAATAAGCAGATAAAAATGTACTATAAAATGTAAACCTTAAACTAGAGGTGGAAGAAAAAGCAGACACATTTTCAAAATTTAAATTCTAAACAGACAATATATTAGAAATAACAGTATCCTTTAAAAATGAACTTTGTGAGGGGTTCAACAGTATGTGCAAATTGTCATGGCAGTCAAGTTGAGAAAATTACAATCAGTAAATGTGCAAATAATATTCAATAATTTGTGCACATATATGATGACTTTGCTCCACATTTCTACATGTAGAATTTAAAATAAGCTTTTACTTTAACAATTTGAGTTATATACAATAGTATTAACAAGCAGCAGGCAAATGTAACTTACGACCAAGTGTGAAAGGAAGTGTGCAAAGCCCTGTAAGAGCAATACATGGTTCTCAAGATTAATAAGCACGTACATTACACAAAGTTAAGCTAAGCATCAAGGTAAATGGTCAGTCACAGTAAGGTTCAGAAGTTAATGGTTACCAACCTGAAAAGAGTATTAAGCACAGCATCATCATTCTGGAAAGCAAAAGTGCATTAACTGTTTAACTGTGCCACGGAGTAGACAGCTTGCAATTTACAGTATTTCCTGTTATTTGTCTTAAGCCGTTGACACTGACCTGGTTTGAAAATGCAGAAATCCTTAAAAATATGATCCTTAGAAACAGAGCTGCTTTTTTTAGTAAGTAAAAACACGATATACTAACTATAAAATTAAACAGATTATGTCGGTGCAGGACAGAAAAGTTCTGATTTTATTCACAAGTAAGAACGTTTATGTAGCAATGCAAGGCTGCTTTTTGACACTGAGAATTTTTTTTTTGGCTTAGAAAAATCTTAGAAAATCTGAGATACGTCATTCTTTTGCGACTGACTGCACTCTTCCGCATAGTTTAAATCATTTTTGCAGAATGCATAAGATACCGTGTCGAGAACTAGGCCATATCAAAACAGGTGCTAAGAATGCTGTAGAACCTGAAATGTGTTTTCTGAAATGTTTTTGTAATGTTGTGTTTTCTTAAATGTGTGTGTTTTTTTTTTAATGGCATTGTGTTGACATTAAGGGCCACCTTACACTGACTACCTATTCACATTACTAATCACTTAGTGTCTAATGACATCAGTCAGTGTTTTGGTCATTTTTGTTTTGAAGTAGGAACGTTAATTTTCGTTGGTAATTAAAATACAGAATGGCACACTTCTTTTCAGAAAAGATCAGCTATAATTGATAAACAGATACGAGAGAGATTAAGATCATTGCAGTGATATGCATGGAGTGGGAAGCAAGGACACACTTGCAGGCAGAAACGTCTTCAATGAAAACTATGGAACTCAGGTGGAACAACAACAACACAGGGAAAGAACAGAATCCAAAAGAGCAGCAGGGACGGGGCAAAAATACAAAGTAAAGAATAAAAGAGATCAGGAAAGCCATCACCCTAATGAAGAACGGGAAGGCAGGGGGACCGGACGACATACCAGCAGAAGCCCTGAAAGCAGACCTGGAAGCATCGGTGGAGATGCTGTACCCCCTTTTTGAGAAGATCTGGGAGGAAGAAGAGATACCGACAGACTGGAAGGAAGGTTACCTAGTCAAGCTTCCAAAAAAAGGGGACCTCAGTAACTAACAACTACAGAGGCATTACACTCCTGTCAGTGACAGGCAAGGTCTTCAACCAGATCCTCCTAGAGCGGATGAACGACGTTGTCGATCCACAAGTACGAGATGAGCAAGCAGGTTTCCGGCAGAACTGATCATGCACGGACCAGATTGCAATGCTGCGTATCATAGTTGAGCAGTCCCTGGAGTGGAATACACCATTGTACATTGTCGACTATGAGAAGGCGTTTGACAGTGTGGATCGAGGGACCCTGTGAAAGCTCCTCCGGCACTACGGCATCCCAGCCAAAGTGGTCAACCTGATCAAGAGCTCATACGAGGGAATAACCTGCAGAGTGATTCATGGAGGGCAGCTCACCAACAGCTTCCAAGTGAAGACGGGAGTTCCGTTCCTCTTTCTCATTGCTATCGACTGGATCATGAAGACATCCATCAGTGAACGCAGGAATGGAATCCAGTGGAGCCAATTGGAAGACTTAGACTTTGCAGACGATCTCGCACTTCTCTCCCACAGTCCGCAGCAGATGCAAGAGAAGACCAGTGTGTTGGCAGCTACATCATCACAGGTTGGACTCAACATCCACACGGAGAAGACCAAGATTCTTAAGATCAACTCCAGCAGCAACAACCCAGTCACCCTGAATGGAAGTTCCCTGGAGGAGGTACAGTCCTTCACCTACCCAGGCAGCATCATCAACCAGCAGGGTGGAACAGATACAGATGTAAAGGCAAGGATCGGCAAAGCAAGAGCCGCCTTCATCCAGCTCAAGAGCATCTGGGCTTCCAGAAAACTGACCTTGACCACCAAGATCCGTCTGTTCAATGCCAATGTGAAGTCAGTACTGTTGTACGGGGCCGAAACCTGGAGCACAAGGACCTGCCAACCTTTAGTAGAAGCAGAAATCTAGAAGAGAAGATGGGGATGGATAGGGCTTACCCTACGCAAACCGCAAACCAGCATCACCAGACAGGCTCTCAGATGGAACCCCCAAGGCAAGCGGAAGAGAGGCCGTCCAAGAAACACCTGGCGACACGACCTCGAGGCAGACATCACAAGGATGGGCTACACCTGGAGTCAACTAGAAAGAATGGCCCAGGACAGAAACCTCTGGAGATCTATCTTTGGCGGCCCATACCCCGGAAGGGGTGGAGGGCAAAACTAAAGAATAAAAGGAGGCTCGTGCTCTAAGCGTGAAAATGCTTTTACTTGAGGGAGCCTCCGTGGCAAAGCAGAAAGGGTGGTACACTGGAGCTCTAGGTCCCACGAGGCAAAAACACAGATTATCCAGATACTGAGGGAAATGGGCAGTTCAGCCCAACAGGGAGCTACTAACAAAGCTTGTAACAAAACACACAGAGAAAGCAGGGTGAATGACAAATTTAAACTGAAGCACATCCAAAAAAAACCTTACACACACTTCTGGGATGAGGGTGGACAGACAGGAAACAAAGGGAAAAACCAAACCTATATAGGGAAAACAAAGAACATGATTAAATAAACAAGAGAAAACCAATAGGGAAGCAAAGTAGAAAACGAGCAGAATTAACCAATGAAGGGGTGACCAATAGAAACTAGGGGCAGGACTGAAACATACGAGAACCAGGTGAGGAAACTAATGAACACTAATCAACCAATAAGACACACTGGGAAGGCGGGACAAGGACAAGAAAGACAGGGGGCACAGAACAGAGATTCAGGTGGCACTGACAGGCCAAAGTCCAAGGGGGCCGTGACAACCATGAGATTCATTATGTTATTTCTATATTTTTTCTAAAATAGTCATTTGCCCCTTAATAACAGGTTGTGTTAATTGTTAACGATTTGGAAAGATCCTAGATCTGCTGGTTTTTCCAAATCTCTTGCTGGATGTATTGTCATAGCAATACATCCTAATCCTCAAACCTGCTCGGAGCTTCCATTCAGTATTGGTCGGCCTCGCTATTCATGGATGAGTGACCAATTCCAATCGGTGCGCAAACAATAAGAAAGGGATTTCAAATCGGGAGGGTTTTGTGCAATCGGCAAGATCCTTTATCAAATCCTTTCTCCGAAAGAAGCCCTTTCAGCTGAGATAGAATATTCCACTTAAAAAATATTAGCTCCATATATTAGATTATATTATCCTTATACACTGACGGTGTGCATTGCCTTGAGATTTTTTGTATACAAATAATTTCATCTGAAGCTTTTTTTCAGATAAAAAAAATACTACAAACAAATATGCAGAACATTGAAGCAACCACTATGCAAATTTTAAAATAAAATAACATAAATCTTTATTCATTCTGATTAGTTCTTCGTCTCCCCTTAATTAAAAGAGTGGTGGCTGAAAGTAAAATGTTAATGTAAAAATAATAAATGTCAAAAAATGTTAATGAAATACAAATGAGATTTGTAAAGCACTCCTGTTAGTGAAGATTTATAATTTTGTTTTAACATGTTAAGGAAGTTCATCAATTCAAATTTCACTTATACTGTCGCTTAATTCTTTGTTCATCCCTTAATGAAACCAAGTTGTGGCGAATTGTTAGAAAGAGAAATGTGTAGTAAAAATGCTAAAACAAACAAACAAAAAAACAACTGTCAATAATAAACCAGATGAGTTTTATGAAGCACCTCTGTAACTCATAATTTATCATTCTGAATGCATATACTGTTTGTAGTGGCGTGTAGGTAGGCTTGTGTACGTGTTCCATAAGTTTCTATAAGTAATGGCATGAATATCAGGGTTAGGGTGGGTCAGTGTTCATTTTCTCTCTTACTCAAGGAGTCCTTGGATTGAAAAAGGTTGAAGACTCCTGCTGTAGGCGATGCGGAAAATCAAATAGTGCAGGCAATTAAAAAAGTCTGGAATACTCTCTTCGGGTTTTATGGTAAAATTTTCATTACCCAGGATTTCCATCAGGTCCAAATAAACCAATATGTAAATAGAAAAGGCTTCCATAGTATTAACATAAAGGTAGTGCTATTGCTGTTTTCTTTAGTACATATTAATTCTTTGAATTCATCATATTCATACTATTTCTTTCTCCATTTTGTAGAAGCCAATGAGAGACATGACGATCGTGTGTTCTAGACTCGATATACGTGGGCTTTTCAAGCAGCGTGAGCTCAGATGATTTGATCCAACTAGGCTAATCTACCACTCAAGGGAATCTTGCTCAGGGACCCGATGACGGTAGTGCTGGAGGTAAGATTTCAACCCACAACATCATGGTTCAGAGGCAAGCATCCTAACTACTAGACCACCACCACCACTGCAGTATTCTTGAAGGTGTGGTCAAATCCCTGTTTTTTTATAGATTTAACACAGAACAACACTCGAGGGCATCTGGTGTTTAATCCCGGGACCTCTCACACCCTAAGTGAAAATCATACCCCTAGACTAACGAGTCAGTTAGACTAATATTACACTGTCTGATACTAATATTTATTTATAAGTGCTAATCAATGGGGTGCAACATTCTTTTTATATATTTTTATTTTATAGTTTGTTTTATTTATGTGGCACTTTTGCCAGGGTGGGTGTCTTTTGTGGCACCATGTCCATGTTATTTCGCTCTCCCCCTACTCACGTCCACTCGATTTATACAGTAGCAAGGGAAAGTGAGTAGGGGAGGGCAAAATTATAGTGGACAAGGGGGGAAAAGAGGACATCTGGTCACCCTAGAAGCTTATTTGACAGTGGCCAAAGAGCAGTGTTTGGGGACGGTAACTTGCTCATGAGTACTTCAGTGGTACCTTTTACCATTCTGAGTCTAGAACCTATGACAATCACAGGGCCAACTCCTCTACTGTGGCAAGCTTAAGAGAAATGTTAAGTGTATATTATTTTGTTGTCACATCTAGAAACTCCTTATTCATAAGTAGGGGTGGGTATTGGCAAGGAACTCACGATACGATACGTATCATGATAAATTGGTCATGATATGATTATATGACAATATATTGCTATACTGTACATATTTCGATATTCTACAGTTCACTGAAAATGTAAAAACAGAGCTGAAATGTAAGTTGCTGTGTACGAACTGGGTGGTCTTAATGAATCACATTACATTAATAATTCAACCAAAACAACATAAGTCAGAACAGAGTTTTAACTTCTTTGCATTTTAACACACTGAACTAGTGGACACCATAAGATTGAAAATAAGAAATTAAAGTGGCCAGTCAGTTATCTGAGGCTGCTTGTGGTGCATGATTCTCCCCCTCAGAAATCCTAGAAATCGATAGAGTATATCATGAAAGAAAATATCTCAATATATAAATTTTTTTGCACAGCCCTATTCTTAAATGATAAGAGGATGAAGTGAAGCTTTTTCATTTTTGATGGTAATGCCTAAACCGATTTATAATCGTGCGGTGGAGCCTGACTTTTTGTTGTTAATTTGGGAGTAAGAAGAGTGTTGAATGATTTGCAATGAGAGTAAACCAGACTGTGGTTTATAAAAGTGATTGAGGCAGTGGCTCAAAATCCCCTGCAAAGTCCCCTAACCTGGAATCTCTGAACAGAGGTATGACATCTGAACAAAGGTATGCAGCAAGGATGAAAAAATATGAGGAAGAACATTTCTATTTTCCTCATACTTTTATCAACACCATTGCAGCTAACCAGCAAATATAGTAAAGATTGTTGCCCATATTTTGAACCTCAAAAGACAGTTGGGTTTTAGTGGATCATCAAAAAGATTTTGGCCTGTTGGATTTTTTAACTAATTTGTGTTGCATTTCACTGAGGACACAGCACCAAGGATTTTCACAATTCTTTGTGCTTGAGTCGAGGCCAAGTCTTAAATCTTTAAGGGGATTTCCAAGTCAAGTCTCAAGTCTCTGAAATGAACTCTCATCAGATGCATGGCATCTGGTCTAGATAACGCTGCATCTATTATTATACTCTACACTATTTCAATGCAATGTGAAGAAACACAATGAAAGCTTTGAAGGTGATAAAGGTATTTTGAAATATTTGAGTGCTTTTTTGTTCTACCCAGAGGATATAGGATGGTCAGTGTTGTTTTGAAATCTGTACTGCATGCATGTGTGATGCTGCATGTAACTGGAGAGAATTACACCAAAGCAATAAAGGGAACACCAGGCGCATTCCGTAAGATGGCAGTGCGAGTTGCCACCTAGGTCAGAAAGAAAATCTGGACATTTCCCCAACCGACCAACCACTTCGCCTATAAGTGAAAATGCCTTGAGAAAAATGCCCCTTGTGCACATAGCCCTATAGCCCTGCGTATTTTAGACATATTTTCACAAGAGGACACACCCTGCTTTATTGCCTAGATACTGGTGTGTGCTTTGCTTGTACTTGCCTTTTCCGCTCCTTGCTGCTCTTGACTGCATGCACTATGGCCTGACCTACAGTCACATACAGACCAAACTTAATTTAGTAAGTACTGTAGATTTACAGTGAGTTTATCTCTCAAATGCTCCCAGTAGTAGACGCTACACTGATAGGCTAGATAGGCAGCTGTACATCACGTCTCTAGAGCCAACAAAAGCATTCTTCATACAAGTCAAGAGAGACACCGTCCATGCACAGTGAATTGAAGGCAAACCTCGCGTTAAAAATAGACTAGTCTATTTCTGCGTTTGTACACAGCATTTGCGCTCCGCTGTTCAGGCGTGAGGCGTAGCCAGTTTCATTATAGTGCTTGCTGCACACACAACGCTAATGCAGCGCTCTTGTATATAACAAGTTCCCTAACATGAATACATTAGAAAGACTAAAATGAAGGAAAGAAATAAAGATAAGGAACAATAATGACATAAAATAAAAGTTGTTCGCAAGTCCAAGTCAAGTCTCAAGTCTTTTGAGGACAAGTCTGAGATCAATTCTCGAGTCATTCTTAATGTCCAAGTCCAAGTCTCAGACTCGAGTCGCTAACTCTGCACAACACTGAGCTACAAAGTGTTGTGTCCTACAGAGGGTGACAAAAATAATTGTTACTACTGTGCCTCTTGCAGTTTGTATTTATAATCTATTTAATTGTTTGTATTGTAAGTAGCTTTTTGTATGCTCTACAATCCGGAGCCAGGTGACCTCTTTTCACTGTATAAGTGTAACTGAGGTGACAGATTATTTAGCACACAAAAGAGTTTTATCCTTTCAAATTAGGCCTTTGACATCCATCATGTTCCATAATAGCGTTAAACATTTATTAATGTTAAACATTTATTAATGTTAAACATTTCATTACCTATGCCATTTAAGTATAAACCAACCAGGCCCCAGGTTGGCCATGGGGCCTTTCTGTGTGGAGTTTGCATGCTCTCCCTGTGTTCGCGTGGGCTTCCTCTGGGTGCTTTGGTTTCCTCCCACAGTCCAAAAACATGCAATATAGGTTAATTAGCATCTCTGAATTGGCCCTGTAGGGTGTGAGTGTGTGAGTATGCGTACCCTGCCCAGGGCTTAAATTCATGTAGCATTTCTTAGTGCCCCTAGAGGTCAAAACGCGGTTCCCTTTGCTACAGCACCAACCATAAGCCAATCACTATGATTTCTGGCCTGTGGTGAGATGCACACCATTCCTACTTACCCTGCTACTTAGTTAGCCCTAGTTATGATTGTTACCTGTTCCTGTTTGGTTTCTGGATTCAACCCCTCTTAATCTATTAGTTCAGATGTTTATTCCATTATTTTCTTATTTGTGACCCGATCTGCCGTAATGAGTCGGAAGTTGGCGTTCTATTTATTTAGATACGGGCCGATTATGTTGAAAAACATCACAAAAATATAGATTTTTCTTTTTTGGAGACCAGATTAATTTTGAAGATCTTTTCTTTCATATAAGACCAAAAAAGAAAAATCGATATTTATAGCCTATATCTACATAAATAGAACGCCGACTTCCGACTCATTACGGCAGATCGGGTCACGTTTGGTTTCTTGTTATTTGGTAGGTTTGCTTGGTTGTCACTATTTGATTAGTCCTGTCCCTTGATCATGTTTCGCTATATTAGACAGGTTTTTCCTCTGTTCCTTGTCCGTCTATGATACTTTAATCCTGTCTGGTGTGCTACACGTTTGGCCAGTGTGCAGGCGCTAGTTTCAAATAAAACCTGAACCATGCTGTGCAGTTGTACCTCAGGGCCGTTAAAGTTACCACTGAGGTGCTCATGAGCAAGGTACCATCCCCAAGCACTGCTCCCCGGGCGCTTGTTAGTTGCCCACTGCTCCTTCACGGATGGGTCAAATGCAGAGGTCACATTTCGTTGTGGTGCACTGTGTGCTGTGGTGTGGTGTGTTCACAATGACAAATAATCACTCACTTTCACTAAACTAACTACAATGTTTTTGGTCATTTGAATTGGATTTTTAATTTTTTTTCATTGTCAGTCAGATGAAGTCAGACTGTTAAAAAAATACTTAAAGTGAAAAAGGGTGTTTGTCTTGTTTTTTACGCTGTTGTCATGATGAATCAAAGATGATTATGCATATATGGCACTTCTTAAACAGGAAGCAGACAGATTCATCTGACAAAGGAAGAGATTATTTAACCCACCTACAACAAACCAAAGCCTAACTTCATTTTTTACACAAATGAAGAACAGATTTTTTCCAGCTACTTAATATTTAAAATTTGAATTTGAAACACACATTGTGGTCAAGGTAGTCATTGTGGTCAGTGAGTTTAAAAACAATGTATTTATTTTTGTACAGTCAAATAAGCTCTAATGTTTTAAAAGACATCTTACAATTTCCCCTCCAATGGGCTCACCACCTGTAGGAGGGGCCAGAGGGGTCAGGTGCAGTGTGAGTTGGGCGGTGGCCGAAGGCGGGGGCCTTGGCGGTCCGATCCTCGGCTACAGAAGCTAGCTCTTGGGACATGGAATGTCACCTCGCTGGCGGGGAAGGAGCCTGAGCTGGTGCGCGAGGTTGAGAGGTTCGGACTAGATATAGTCGGGCTCACCTCGACACATGGCTTGGGCTCTGGAACCAGTTTCCTTGAGAGGGGTTGGACCCTCTTCCATTCTGGAGTTGCTCACGGGGAGAGGCGCCGAGCAGGTGTGGGCATACTTACTGCCCCCCGGCTGGGTGCCTGTACATTGAGGTTTACCCCGGTGGACGAGAGGGTAGCCTCCCTTCGCCTTCGGGTGGGGGGACGGGTGCTGACTGTTGTTTGCGCTTATGCGCCAAACAGCAGTTCAGAACACCCACCCTTTTTGGAGTCTGTGGAAGGGGTGTTGGAGAGCGCTCCTTCTGGAGACTCCCTTGTTCTGCTGGGGGACTTCAATGAATTACTTTAGTTTGGAAAAGTGCCTATACATTTAATAAGAAAATATATATTCATTGTAATATATCAACAGCTCTTTAACAATGCATCTTTTGCAAGGTAATCATCAATGTTCAAAACTTTCTGACTATGCTTCCTTTTGTTCTATCTACTTTTATTAAAGGAATCAGTAACCTTTGAATTTTAATCTTCTGAATAGTGTAAACACACATACTGTTATGCATCTGATTGTGAAAGATATGTTTTCAAAAATGTTATGAGCCTTGCCCGGCAGAAATTATATTTTTTACCTTTTCAAGAGCTAGATTCACATTTTCAGGCTTCATAAAGTCAATAGTCGACAGCAATTTAAGAGAAGGATCACTACATACTCTGAAAAATAACCGAAGCAAAAACAACTAAATTTATCATGACAAAAAAGCCTTTACTGACAGGTCATGAAACATGGATTTGTGAGAACAGTAGCTGTTGTAGCAGTAGAGGTGAGCACTATATCGATCAATAAAAATAGTCTGTGCCTGTGTCAAACAAGCTCATAAACAGAGCAAAGTAATTTTCTTCCGATTATATCCAGTTTTCTTTCATCATGACCCGTGATTTGTTTTGTGTTTAGTGAGAGAAATTTGATTTTGACTAGGCAGCGGGCTCAAACTTTACAATGAAAGTCATTAATTAAATCTATTCACTGGCCTGGAATGAAAAAAACTACTTTGTTTCACGTTTTGCATCTTTGTTGATCTGGCACGCAAAAGGATTAACGGCGTGAGTGAGTTTGGCACAACAGACTCAAGGGTGCTTTAAAATGCTGCACCGGTTCCATGAAACGGGCATCAATTTGTGCACATATGGATTGGTAGATTCAGTGGCAGTGCAAGGAATCCAGCATTTGGGGAGGGGAACATGGTGCTGAAGCTTCCATCTGCCTAAGATCTTCTTGAGTGCAGAAATGAGTGAGGAACAACAAAAATAATCATCATTCTCATAGGGAGGGGTGGTTCCCATGGATCTTTGGAGGAACCTGGATGACCAAGTTTGACATATCTTCTAAGGTAAAATTTGCATAGAGGATGGAATCCGTCAAGGCTGGTATCTGGGCCCTATCCATTTCAACCTTTCAACACACTTTATCCTTAACACTCTAGAAAGTTCCTTATGAGCAAGCTACCACAGGCGCTGCCTCACAGGCGCTGCCAATAAAGTTGCCCGCTGCTCTCGCACGGGGTCATTTATTCTCCATCTGTGTGAGGTGGCATTCCAGGTGGTAATGGAAGGAGCCAATGGGGGAACAGGATACTGACAGCATGTTTCAGTGCCAGCTTTGGGCAGGACTACTGGACAGTCCAGTGAAAAGGAAACCACAGGGGCTAGCGTTTGCCTTGCTCGAGGGAAAAGAGGAGAAGAACGCTTGGGTTACCCCCGGTCTAAAGGACGTCCAGCTCCAGGACTCACAGGGAATAAGGAGATGATGTAGATGGGTGAACTGAGGCAGGAAATGTAAGAACAGATCCAGGTGTTGCAGGGAAGAACTTGAGTCAGTGGTGTTTTTAGGGATCACAGCACCCCAGCCTCTTCCATCCCACTGATAGCCCTGTGACCCTCAAAGATCTCTGAAGCTTAAAAAGCCCACAAATGATCTCACTTGAATCCATTCAACAGGAACAATTGCACGTCTGGACATTTCTCCTCTACTGTATTGATAATTTTGTACTACATCCATTGTGTATTGACTGCTTCTGGTTATTAATGTTTTGAGAGACTGTACCAAGTAATATTGCTCTGTTTATCCTTAATGCAGTTTTTTGCACAGCTTATAGATATAATAAATATTTACGGAACATATTTCAACTCAAGATTTACAGAATATACTTATACCTGACGTACGACTGAAACTTGTGCTTGTCAGAAGAGTTGAGGGAACAGAGGTTGCTGGTGTTGCTGCAGTAGTAGAGGTTACATTTTCTGTAGGTTAATATACAGTATATATATGGTTACATATCAGTTAAAACTCTACATGGTATTTACATGGTATGTACATGTTTGTCTCACAACTTTTGTAACCAAAAAAACGGCTTGTTTTCAATAAAATTTCATCTTGTTTGTCAGCAGAGTAGATTTATATGTGTAAAACAATCATTTCACAAGTAAAACCATCAGTAAAGTAGCCAAATATAAAAATAAGAATATTTGTCTCCTAAAATAGCAGTTCTGAAACACATCCAAAAACCACAAAAAAACAAAAAAGGGTTTGTTACAGAAAATCACATAAGGCAGTATATACAATATAAAATACAACATTACATAATTTGTATGATTGTGTTATCGTTAATTTGAAAACACTTACTTGCACACACTGACAGGTGAGAATCCACGCATGCATTATCATCCCATTGCAGTGGGGCTTTAAAAAGTTCAAACATTTCTTAAATTAAGCTCACATTTAAAAAAAAACAGTTTAAAAGCAAACATTAATGATAATAAAAACATTAAACAATAAATACCTAAAAAAATCATCAGCAAACAGTTCTGAATGCCTGACAGGTTATCTGGCTGGTCAACAGACCAGTTAGTGTAATCAAAGGGTGAATCATCAATCCAAGCCCACACTCCCTCCTGTTAGCAGATAGATGTCTAGATAAAGCTTAAAGCATGAATCATGATGTCAAACAGTCTATATATCTTTATCCTACTAACCTGTGCAGCATCAGTGGCACCTAACCATGTTAGTGGGTTGGAACCAGTTGAACTTTCTACTAAAGTCTGGATAAAAGTATATTCTGCACTGTTGTGTACAGATGCAAGATGCCCTCCCATTGATACACAGTTTTGCTGAAAGAGATCACAACATTGATGTCACCAATGAATATGTGATGTTGTATATGTAATACAATATATCAGACAAATACCTCAGCGGTAATGAAGTCTGCTGGTGTTGTAATGACTCTGAAACAGCAGATTCAAATTGGGACCAACCAGCATCACATTCTGTATAAATAAGAGACAGAACTTGTTTTTAATATGAATCTTATGCATTATCACAGTGCATTTTCTGCACTGACACTGCACCTGATTGGTAAGGAGGCCTGTCTGACTTTAAGCTTAAAGCCGTCGGTGACGGCTAGGGACGGCTATTTATTTGTGTCGTGGTTATGATTATTTTTGCTTGTTTGTTTGCGACCAATATAATCTGGTGCATGCATGGTTTTAAACTGTACAAGTCTAAGGTCTTGATCTGATTTTAAACAGATCAAGAAGCAAATCAATGAATCTCAAAGCCGGAGGTAGATGGGGAGCCTTCCGACACACACTCCATGTAAAGCACACATGGAGAGTTGATTAATTTTTTATTATTACAAAAAGGTATATATTTATTTCAAACAACCCGGTTGACTTTCAGAAATGAAACAGAGGATAAAATAAAATAGTGCTGATCAATAAAGCGAATACTGTTGCGTATGCAGTCAGAAAATGTTTTCTCTCCGTCACCTAACCTGCTCTAGCTTATTGCTTAGTAGAACACCGGGTGATTCATGAATCACCCAGATCCGTTAAATAACTCGAGTCACAAATCTGAGGTCTCCATTAACCCGAATTCATCGAGCCCTAACTCCACCATGGCTAAAATATAAACCCCATCACGTGCATACATCTTATACTGATTTCAAAGTCATTACAATATCAATACAGCTATAGTAGCAAGTATAACTTGCAGGTCGTTTGCACCATCACACTCAACTGAGGGATCCTAAGAACTTCCTACAGAGTTGAATCCTCTTGTAGGCTGGTGGACTTGTGTCAGTCAAATCAGTAGCTTGGCGTGAAGCACCCACATTCATGAATAAATCTGTCCGTTAACATCCTCTAGAGCCGGAAACATGTAGCTGAATATGAATTGTGGGTTAACGCTTGTCACTGTCACGAGCGAATACGCTGGTTAACTTCATCTAGTGCCACTTGAAAATAAATATTTGGCACTCTTGTAGCCTAGTATTAATACTTTGTCATTCAATTGGAAGTGCATTCATTCTCATCACAAGCCACGTATACTTTCTTTTATGAAAACAATCGCGATTGGCAATACTGATCAAGATCGAAGAATTTTGACGAAGTAGTGAGTGACTCAGAGGGAGTCGAATCCTAAAACAAATGATTATTACAGCTCTACTGCTTAGTGTGATTAGTAGGCGGCATGGACCGCCTCATCTACTGGCTGCGAGGTACAAAAAATTGCGAAAACCTTGTCACATTGGTAGAAGTGCTTAAGGTTAGACAAAAGGTAAGTAAATTTCATAATATTTCATAACTTAAAACTATAACAATACAATCTAATCTAATTACAGGTTTTAGATTAACTTCAGTAAACCCAAATATGGCTCCAACAGGTTTATAAAGCTATTGTTATTATTATTATTATTTGTTATTGCCGTGCATGGTGTTGGTAACACACAGTGTCTTTATCTTTTAGTAATCAGTCTCCATGGTAAAAATATTTTAATTTAAAATGTATTGTGAATTTAATTAACATTAAATTTAAGGCTAAGATTAGAATTAATTGGGCTTTTATTATCATAACTATAATTTTATTTACAGTTGGTACATAATGTATTATTATGGTATCAAGTGAATGATACCATACAGAATTCAATAAAACGGTGCTTTGGCTGACAACATCAATGGCAAGCAAAGTAGTCATCAAATACAATCTGATTGCCGAGTCAGAGGGATCCAGGTGTTATATATGTGGGTGTGTGGGTGTGTAGGTATGTCTTGAAATGGTAAGGAAAAGGACAGGTGTGTTCGCGCCTGCGCAAAGGTAGGGCGTGATTGCGTACTGTATGTATGTGTGGGGGGAAAAGAGAGTGCTTATCAGCACTCTCGGTATTTATGGCCCAAAATTTACGCACCCACCCAAGATTGGAATTGATACGATCCTTTGTTCTCCCTTGAGAAGGGGGAGAACAAAGCAGCCAAATTTAATGAGATTTCTCCGTTTACCCAGCTGACTTAATCAGCAAAGCAACAAGGATTATACAGTTAAACTAACTAAATAAGATATTCTGAGAGTATTTTTTATAAGTTTAACTAAACAACACTGCCCAGGATGAAACAGTCTTACTTTGAGACGAGAGCACTTTGAAGGGAGCATAGGCTGAATGGCTTGCGGTGCAGAGTCAAACAAGCAGGTTTCAGGTGTGTTGGGAGAGTCCAGCGATGCTTGGAGTCTGATAAGCGGAGCCTTCCGATGTCCTGGAGGGAGCCTCATGAAGAGTGGCTATCGGATCACACGTGGCACGAGTCGAAGTCTGGACTGGAAACTTGGGGTGTTCCTTCCCGGGGAATCTTGACGATTTTAGGAACGAAGAGAAATCTTGGCGGTCCGGCCGTCCCCGAATCTCTAACATCAACCGCCGACTTGCAGTTGAGAAATTAGCTAGCTTAAAGTAATAAAACACGTGATGAGTTGATGGAGTGAGTCTCGTCGCATGGGCCCATGTGCAAGACAAAGACTTTGTTCTCCTAAGAATTGATCTGCAGATGTGTCTCTCTCTTTGTGATCTCCTTGGTAGCGAGGTCTGAGAGCCCGGAACAATGGGGTGCAGGCTCTTTTAATGTCCCTCCTCCCATGATGTGGGAGGTCTGTGGGTTTAGGACCAGCCCCCTTGTGCTGTTGCAGTTGGGCGCCCCTTATATGTGTGGCATGGCACCTACAATGTGCTTGGTTGTTTTATTTGCTTGTGTGAATTTACTTTTGATTGTTACTGGTGCAGCTGCTGTGTGTGTGTGTGTTCATTTGTTTGTTTTGTTACAGGAGTTGGGGTTCTGGTGGTCTCCTTGTTGTTTGCATGTGTTCCACTGTGTGTACTGTGAGGGTAGTGTTCACATGTATGGTTGCGGTGCGGCTGTGTTCCACGCGGGTTTCCTGATTCTTGAAGTTAAAGTCTACCTCCCTCTGGTAAGCCTCACTCCTTTTCATTCATTAATTTTCCGATCCGCTGAATCTGGGGACCATAGCCTATCCCAGGAACAAGGGGATGACCAACATCCCTGTTGCAGGCACATACACGCACACAATCACACTCACATTCACACCCGGCAAGCCACCTCCTGAGTCGCCAATTAACCTATATTACATGCCTTTGGACAGGAGGAAACCGGGCACCCGGAGGAAACCCATGCGAACAAGGGGAGAGGATGCAAAATTCCACACAAAAAGACCCTACAGCCACCCTCGGGGTTTGAACCCAGGACATTTTCACTCCTGTTGTTCTATATTTCTTATGTCTGGTTGTTTTGTTTGTTTTAATTATGGGAGAGTTAGTGCTTGGAACCCTATTTTAATTTGTTAAGAATCAACTAACTATTTAACAAGTTTGTGCCCTATAGTTCTGTAAGATCCCAGCCCAGATAAGGGAGGAAATCCAATGTAAGCCAATTAAATTCACAGAACCTGTATATAAGGCCTTTTAAAGGCCTTAAAGTATTGTCATGCCTAGTGCTACATACCGAGCATTCCTTGTGTTTGCTTATCTCCGTTTTGACCCTTGCTCTCTGCTTTTGCACTACCCCTCTGCTTTGGCTATTTGGATTTGTTTGTTTTCAGGACAGTGTGTTTTCTTGTTTCTGACCTTGCTTTAATAAACTTCTTTGTTTTTACACTTATCTCTGTGCTCAGACCTGGTTCTGTCAATCTCTGCGTTTGGGTTCACCTGCCGGTCATTACAGGAATACTTCGCCTACACTGGACTCCAGCGGAGTTGCAGCAGCCCTAGCTGAACAAAGCATGAGCATCACCGACCTCGGCCTGAAATACAAGCATGCCTCTCACTCTGATGATGCCAAACCCACCACCTGGGAATGTAAACTGCTGCTAGTGCTACTGAGCTAATGCTAGCAATGCCGCACTCATATGGAGGCGAGGCCACCCAATGCAAGGGGTTCCTCATGCAATGCGCTTTGTACATCAAACTCCAGCCTTCGGGATTCCTCAGTGAACACGACAAGGTACACTTTGTAATTTCTCTACTCACTGGCAAAGCACGAGAGTGGGCCATGGCACTTTGGACTTCCCATAGTCCCGTCCTTGATCACCATGAGACATTTATCTCTGCGTTCAGCCAAATCTTTGATTATCCACCTTCAGGGAAACCTAAAGATCAGCCTTGACCTGAAAAGGGTCCCAGTTCGCCACCAATTTTCGCCTTTCAAGGTTCTGTGTTACTTGTTGCCGGGAGCGGATGGAGGACATAGCTCTCCTCACTGTTTTCCAACGCGGACTCAATCACAAGCTGCAGACCGAGCTCGCATGTTGTGGCGATATAACCAACTTGGGGCAGTATATCCAGACCGCCATTGCTGTGGATCAGCTCCTTCAACAACGCCAGCCGACCCCACGATGATATTCCAGAGTGCAAGTGGCCACGGCCCTTCTCACTTATTGACGGTCAACACCCAGAGTAGAACAGTGGATTGCGGCCTCTGCCTAAAGCCTCTTGGTGAAAAGACAGAAATGGTTCCAGGCTTGCCTTTGTCTCTATTGTGGAGAAGCTGGGCATTTAATTTCAACTTGCCCCATCCATCCACCGCGAAAGCCGGAGGTGCGACGGTACCTTCTTTGAGGCCTTTAGCCAGTTTGCAACAATTCACCTCATCTCTATCTGCACTTCAACTCGGTTCCTTCTCCTGTTCCTTCTCGGCGCTAGTGGATTCCGGAGCAGCAGGAAATTCCATTCGACCAAAAACTGCCGAGACAGTTGGGTGATAAACTCATACCTTTGCACACACCATTACCTGTGAGGGGATTAGATGGGAGACCTCTTGACACAGTCAAGATACTTCCTTCTGTGACCTCCACTAGAGGCCGTGGGAGGTCAATCAGCTGATCTCTGTCTTTTTTTGTGTTCAGTTCTCCTCACAATCCCATTACACTGGGTCACCCCTGGTTGGTTCTTCATGACCCCACACTATCCTGGACAGATAGAGAGATAGTGGCCTGGGGTTCTTGATGCTTCGACCATTGCCTATCACTTCCAGTTCAAACAACATCGATTGGGAGTCCCATGGAGCCTACTCTAACCCATATTCCATCTGCCTATGCTCACTACCTCGACATCTTTCTCTCACCACAAGATCCTGGTCTCCCTCCACACCGCTCCTGTGACTGCACGACTGACCTCCTGCCGGATGCCCCTCTACCACAAAGTCATGCATACCCCAACAGCAAAAACACCAGGCAGATCACCGACGATGGCTGGCCCCAGTGTTCCGGCCCCGGCAATGAGTATGGTTGTCCACCCATGACCTCCGACTACGTCTTCCCTCCAAGAAGCTTCGCCAGCATTGGGGCACGCCCTAAGGTGGTTCATGCATCAACCCGGTGTCCTATTGCCTCCAGTTGCCCCCTCGATATCGTATTTCACCTACTTTCCACATATCCTTGTTGAAGCCAGTAAGTAAAGTATAAGGCCTCATGTCTCCAGTCCGAACCATCTCTGGTAACAACTCTAGAAGTGCGGAGGGTGACATTGCCTATCGGGTCTTGCACGCCTGGATTCACGCCATCATCAAGGCACAATTTGGGTACCTGGTGACTGGGAGGATAATGGACCAGTGAGCAGTCTTGGGTGGCAGCTAAGGACATCTTGGATCCCGGCCTGCTTGAGGAGTTTCACGCCCAACACCCGGATCGTCCTGGTCCTCACCATCTGTAGCCGCCCATGGAGAGGGGGGTACTGTAAGATCCCAGCCCAGACCGAGGGAGCAATCCACATCACCAGAAAGGCCATCTGACCAGGACCCCAGTTCCACACCCTCACAACAACCAACAGATCAACGTCACCAGAATTCCAAGCCAATTACATTCACAGAACCTGTATATAAGGCCTTCATAAACACCATTCTTGGTAAAGTAGTATTGTTATGCCTAGTGCTACCCAACAGCATTCCTTTGTACGCTTCTGGCCAACTCGCCTCGAAGCTGGACCACTCCCCTGCTTCTGGGCAATTGATTTGTTTTTTTTTTCTAGTTCGACCTTGCTTTAATAAACTCCAATTTACCCTGTGCTCAGGACCTGGTTCTGTCGACTGTATTTAGTTCACCCGCCAGTCGTTACAAGCTCCCGAAGTTTGTAGTGTGTTTTTTGTGGTGAGATGATAAACAATTTATTGTTGTAATGGTTATTCGTCTGTGTTCCAGAACTTTGGGGTATTCTGTTAGTTTCTGGAATAAGCTAAGGTGTATATTGAGGTGGTGTGGAAGTAGTGAACTTCTCTTAGGTCCAGAGGAAGTATAACTGCCCCAGGTGGTGTCGTCGATAACTCAAATAAACTCTCCACTGCATTAGTAGTCATGTCACTATGTAGGTAAGGCCTATGTCCTCAGTTGCGTTATACTAAGCCCTGATGCAGACTTAGTGATGGGTTGAAACATGTTGCTTTTAAAAATATTTTTTGTAGTAGCCAGTTTACAATAAAGTTTTTTTTTCAATACATGTAATCCTTCCTCTTTGACACTGTTTTGAGTGCGTGGATTGACCTTTTTGCCTATTATGGACTAATCCCATTATCCCGACACACTGTGGATATACATCGACTGGCCATTTGTCTTTTAGGGACAATTTCATGTCTGGACATTTCTCCTCTACTTGGACTGTGTTTGGTTATTAATGTTTTGAGAAATCTGCAAATGCTGCAAATTGCTCTGTTTAATCCTTAATGCAATTTTCTGCACATCTTAGAGATATATTGAAGATTTACAGAATATATTTTAAATCAAAATGAACAGGTTATTGTCATACCTGACATATGACTGAAACTTGTCAGAAGAGTTGAGGGAACAGAGGTTGCTTGTGGTGCTGCAGTAGAGGGTAAACCTTCTTTAGCAGTTTTAACAGTACATGTGATTACATGTGAGTAAAACCTCTTTATGGTATTTTTATTATTATTATTTTCATGTTTGTCTCTCATTAAAAATTTGCATTTTTAAATAAAAACGTTTGTTTTCAATAAAGGTTTGATCTTGTTTGTTAGCAGAGTACATTTATATGTGTAAAATTAGCATTTCACAAAATAAAGCCATCAGTGATAAAGACAAATACAAATATGTATGTTATTTCCTCCTAAAACAGCAGTTCTTGAAAAACAACTCTTAAAAAACAGAAGAAGGTTTGTTACACCAAAGCACATATAAAATATATTATAACTATGTTGCACTATGGTTTTTGATTAAGAATGATGAGTGTAAAATAATGTTCCACAAATTTGAAAACACTTACTTGCACACAGTGATATGAAAGATCTCGCATGTATCATCCCATTGCAGTGGGTCTTTAAAAAATCAAAAAATTTTCTCACATTAAGATCACATTTTAAAAAAAGAAGGTTTAAACACAACCATTAATGTTAAAGAAACAAAAAATAAATAAATACCTAAAAAATTCATTACCAAACAGTTTTGAATGTTTTGAAAGTTATCTGGCTCTCCATGATGCCAGTTAGTGTAATTAAACAGTGAGTTATCAGTCCAAACCCACACTTCCTCCTGTTAACAAAGAGATAAATAGATAACAGCTTAAAGCACAAATCATGATGTCACAAAGTCTTTATATGGTTGTCCTACTAACCTGTGCAACATCAGTGCCACCTAACCATGTTTGTGAATTGGAACCAGTTGCAGTTACTATTAAAGACTGGAAAAAACTATATTCTGTACTGCTGTGTACAGATGCAAGATGCCCTCCCATTGATACACAGTTTTGCTGAAAGAGATCACAACACTGATGTTAATGTTGTATTATTTTTATGTTACGTCACCAATAAATATGTGGTGTTGTTTATGTAATACAACATTTCAGAAATATACCTCAGAGCTACTAAAGTCTGCTGGTGTTGTAATGACTCTGAAGCAGCGGGATTCAAATTGGGACCAACCATCATCACATTCTGTATGAATAAGAGATAATACTTTTTATATATGAATCTAGAGTGTATCGAGTGTAGCCAGTGAATCTCCGTTTGATGTTTCTTTTCCCAATGTTTGTTTGGTTTTCTTTACAGGCTTGTGCTCAACCCTAACCGACTTAGTATTTTTGTGTGTTGTGTTCTGTCGATCTTCTTGAGGATCCTTGTTGTACCATAGCCAGAAGCAAGGTTCTTTCATACTTTAGACTTTTTGTTGGACCATATTGTTGCCTGCACTAGGTTTGTTCACTAGTTTTGTTCACTTTTTGGCTCTGAGCATGAGTCCTGCTCTTTTTTCTGCTTTTGCATTCCTAAAATTAAACTCCAGTTTCGTTAACCCTCCTCCTATGTTCACCCAAATTATGATGACAGCAGACTTTGGAAAACCAAGTGAGCAAAATGTATAACCCTGAAAATAACTACTTGAAAATAAACTAGCATAAATAAAGACTAATAAGATTCATTGCAAGATAGTCCATGAGGCTGTTGTTTTACCTGTACTTTTCAACATAGATTTCAAAAGAATTAAAATATGCTTTTATTTTATGATGTTGAGGTTGTTTAAGTTCATGTCTAGTTCATTTTTGTATATGATAAACCATGTGTGTGCACAATGTATTAGTAATATAAGATCTGTGATTTTAGTGTATTTATCATGTCTTACAGTATCAATTACTTTGTCAACATACAATATTGCATTTTATAGAAAGATAATCTGAAAAAAACTTGAAAAGTGGATTCTATGCACTTTTATGTAGTGATGGCCAGTGTTATTGTATCGTTAACAAGAAACAGACCAATTTAACTTACGGCCAAAGGTGAGCGGAAGTGTGCAAAGCCCTGTAAGGACAATATATAACAATAATAATAGTTACAGTATTTTAAAAAAGTGATAGTTGTACAACGGCTCACAAAATTTTTAAAGTATTAAGTTACAGACCCTCTGACAAAGTAAATGGTCAATCTCAGTAAGATTTTAAAACTTAGTGATTACTTACCTGAAAAAAGTAGCAAAAACAGCATGACTGAAACTGTTCTGAAAAGCAAAAGTGTGTACACTGTTTAATATTTATAGATAATATTAATGCCAAGTATATTTGTGGCCACTATGTTGACAGTTATTAATTAACGCAGGTCTATTTTAGAAAATTCAGAAATCCTTGAAACATTTAATCTGTCCTAGTAAATAAAAACCTAATATACTAACCAATGCCCTGAAACAGCCGTCCTGCTTCTCTGCTCAATGAAGAAAGTATAAAAACAATACAAGGAAGCTTTCTGACACTGAGAGTTTGTTGTGGCTTAGATCTAGTAATTCCAGTTAGTCCACCTCAGTCCACTCATAGTTCTGTGAGCAAGTGATCTTCTGCGGGAAGAGTCATATCTGTGAAGAATGCATTAGGTAATGTGTTGACAACTGGGAAACATTAAGGGGGGTTTGCTAAGAGTGCTGTAGCTTGCAAGACATCAGTTTTTAGGAACATGCACAGCATTTCATGTTGAATCCTTCACCACTGCAACCTCAGGAAAGCTTATACAGTTCTACAGTGTACCCATGTTGAAGAGCACCAGTCAAAGAGGGATAGAGAGAAAGAGAGCACAAAGGTGAATCACAAAACCCTAAATAAGTTCAACAAAAATAAAGACAAACAAAAGGAAAATATTCTCAGTCCCTGGCTGATTCACTCCCAACATATCTGGCCAAAGCAAAAAAAAAAACCTACCCAAAAGTTGAAAATAATATAACTAAATCAAGTTCCCCTGCAGGTAGATTCTCTGGCTTTAATGGATTCCCACACCTGGACACCCTCCACTGCTGTCCCTCTTGTGGTGCTGACACTAACGGTTGCTCAGTTTGTTATTGGGGGCCATGCACTGCGTGGTACCCTATTGTTATTGTGCCAATTTATTTATTTTTTTTCTGCCTTAAAACGCGTTGTGGAGAAAAAACGGTAAGACCTACAGCTTTGAAATTTCGCAGGTAGGTCCGGTACCCCACCCACTACTCGGCAAAAAAATTGCACCAAAATAAGCTATTTTGCGGTTTTTCAAAAAAAAATTTGCATTTTGTCTAATAAAACTCGAATGTTAGTTCCCATTCTCAAAAATCATATACCATCTTATTCCTTGGGTTAAGACAATTTTTTTAGACCCCGCATCTATTTCTGCCATATTTGATTTTTCGCTAATTTGCATAAAATGAAAACTCATCTTTTTCGAACTCGTCCCTGGATTTTTGTCCAATCTGCATGCAACTGGTATCATTTGAATCCCAAGACACTCTTCTTTAATTATTATCGAGCACATTTTTAATTTAGGTCTTCATTTTTATGTAATATGCAAATAAATGGGCTCGGCTTGGCGTAGGACTGCAAATCCATATACATATACCGATCCAAATCCATATACCGATTTTCCGTCATAATTGCACCACTCTACCACTTGGTGGCGCTAACAAGCTATTATGCGTTTTCCGTAATAACTTTTGAATCGTAGCTCCGATTCTTAAAAATCTTATACCATCTTATTTCTTAGGTCAAGACGCATGTAACTGGTACTATTTGAATTATTTGAATAATTACTAAATAATAGTAATTATTAAGACCAAATCTCCCTAAACAGACAATATATTTACTGGAGGTAGAGGAGGAAAGACGAAATTTCCAAGTAAGAAATGCATTCCTGGCTGGGCACTGCTGGTTCTGTTGTGCTGGCTCCGGGTCCATTGTGTAACTGACGCCTCCAACATTAACAGGACGCTTACATTAGAGCGTGTCTGTTTGGGTGACAGGTGTCGTGCCGAAATCGGCACCCTTGCGGCGAGAAGACCGCCGTGTAATGCATTTATTTCAACAAAGTAACTGTATTCTAATTACCACCTATTTAAACGGTAACTGTAACGGAATACAGTTACTCATATTTTGTATTCTAAATACGTAACGCTGGTACATGTATTCCGTTACTCCCCAACACTGTGGCTATATTATGCAAATCAATACTTTGAAACAAATTGAACAAGTTTGAATAAGAAACTTTACTATAATTTACAGTTTTTAGACATTCTCTTATAGTAATTATTAAGCACATTTTCAGGTATTTGTTTATATGACTGCAAAGCTTCACTTCAAAGTTGATATCCCACTTATTGGCGCATTATAAACTATTTTAAAGTTAGCCTAATAAGTTTTGAACCGTAAATACGTAGAAAAAAGATGAAACATATCAAATATCAACATATGTATACTTCAATTCATAAAAACTGATAAAGCTGCAAACTGCATGGCCCCCGTAATAACTGCTTGCAGTTATATTTTGTTATTTGTTATGTATTTATTTATTTAAAAGGGACAATGTACATGAAATGCACCAGATTTAGCCATCAGGCTAATTTACATCCGCAGTCCCTGGCAGGTTGATGTTATTTAACAAAAGGGGAAACAAAAAACAAAAAAAACAACAACAACAATCCACGTAACATGCAATAACATACATCATACAATTAATTCCCATTACTTATACTAAACAAGGAAACTGCAATGATCAAAACATCACATTCAAATGAAAAATTACAAATGATTACATGTTTGATTAGCCAATAACCATTGCTTTATAGATTTTGTGAATGTACTAATATTTGTGTTCTCCCTGAGTTCTGTGGGTATAGTGTTCCATGTATGTGCAGCTCTATAAGAAAAGACTAACTGTGTAAATGTTTTTTGTCTGTATTGTATTTTACAATCCCCTCTAGAAGTGGCCTAGAAGTATAATACAAAATAAGTACAGAAGTTGCGGTTCACGTTATTCATTGACCTCCTGTGGCTCACTGACCTGTTCACCAAAGCATCTCCACGCCACCTTCTCTTATCAGCTGGTCGCTCGACTATGTGCAGCTGCTGCTCTGCCTGCCTCAACCTTCTGGGCCTGTGGGAGATATACACACACTCCCCTCAGAGACCTAACCTTATCCTTATTGGTAAACCATGCTCTCAGATGGTAAGGCCTGGTCAGTCTTCTATCATCGTTACAGTTATCCCCGCTCACCTTTCTTACCGCATGCCGCTCTTGTCACCTCCATCCGTCGCAACAGCCCAAGCAAACCAAGCAATTGCCGAGGGCCGCAAGCTGACCTGAGGCCCCCGACAATGACTGGTTATGTATTGAATAACAGCAACGACAACTTTGTGAGCAAGTGAGCATCAGTCAATGCAGGAAATTGCAAGGACACTGTTATCGGAATCCCTCTCAATGGGGCGCCCTCAAACTAGCTGCTGACAGCACTCTGTACTCTGTACTTATTTACAGTGCAGCAGCACAGTCACAAGAAACGGAAGCTAACAAGTCTTTTCTTCATTTGCAGGGGTGGAAGTAACGAATTACAAATACTCACGTTACTGTAATTAAGTAGATTTTTGGAGTACTTGTACTTTTATGAGTAGTTTTTCAAGTGTGTAATTTTACTCGTACTTGAGTACAATTTATACCATGTAATCTACTTTGCTATTTATAAAATCAAAAGTCGCTACTGAGTACGCCCACAATTTGAATTAATATTCAAACCTTTCATCTGCATCTTTGCAGCCAATAAGGCTGTGCAATCGCGACCGCGCCAATTAATCTATGACGTAAGCAAAGAATAAACTCCGCTGCAGCAGCAGGCACAGGTGTCTGGAGGTACTACACAGTGAAGTACAAACTAATTTATAGACTGAAGATTTGGAGACAAAGAAGCCAAAATGGAGACAGAAGACAACACCGTCAACCGTGAAAATGATGGAGAAAAGACGGAGGACGAGTGCCCGCTGCCTGTTGTTCGCAGTGCATTGGGAAAAGTTTAAACTGTTCTATGCATGTTCAAAAACATTTTTGTCATTGTTTTAACAAACAAAATCCCTGCTTTATATCTACATTTATTTACAAAACAAATTGCCTTTCTATACCTTGTTCATCTGAGAAATATGCTTTGAACGTAGATATTTTATACTGGTGAACTGAATCGAATGCCTGCATTGATGACGCAATAAAACATCCATCGGTTAAAAAGTAATTAATACTCTGAGTAGTTTTTGAGAAGAGTACTTTGTACTTTTACTCAAGTATTTTTTTTAACACCAGTACTTTTACTTGTAATTGAGTACATTTTAACCAATGTAACAGTACTTGTACTTGAGTACAAATTTTCAGTACTCTTTCCACCTCTGTTCATTTGTTTCATTTCTTGGAAATGATGAACTACGCCTGTCGTGTCACTAGTCTTTCAATACAATGTGAACACAATGAAAGCTTTGTTTGAACTTCACAAATAAAAAATATTAAGATAAGAAACAACAATTACATGAAATAAAGGTTGTTTGAGAGTCCCAAATCTTGAGTTCAAGTCAAGTCTCAAGTCCTTTGAGTGCGAGTCTCAAGTCATTGCTTGTGCGACTTAAGTGCGACTCGACTCCCCATCTTTGGTTCACCATACTTATTAGGTGTCATTCCACCTCAGTAATAATGACATATGTATGTATTCTACTAATGAAGGAGAACTGCACAGAAAGAAGAAATACATTTAAGTTGAAATCACACAGGATTTGAACGCCATAGGATCTGAACAGAAGAGAACCACTGTTCAAGTAAAATTTGGATTTTATTGATGGGGAAATCCCAGACATTCTAAATGGGATTTAGGGTGTTGCAGGGGATGTTGAGTTCACAACTGAAGATGAAAGCACGCCAATTCCTCCTAATGCAGAGGAAATACTTATTTTGGATCTAATCTCTGTTATTGAGGAAGAAAAAGGATCCTCACTTGTTAGCTGCCAACTGTGCCTTGACAGATGGATCAAATGCATCAAAACTGTAGCCACCATATTGAGTAGCAGGCATATTGATCATGACGCTTGTGTGCAATGAAAATAAAGCATCTATCTATCTATCTATCTATCTATCTATCTATCTATCTATCTACGTAAGACACACAGCTCCTAACAATAAGTGCTGCCTGTCTGTCAAAGAGAACCAACACGTCACTGAATTTCAAAAACTTAGATATCAATAAATGTGCAAACCCGTGGCTGTGAAGGAAATAACTTCTTAAACTATTCTAAAGTTTAAGTTAAACTATTAATACTAAAAACAAAACGGCACACTTAAAATAAAATCTTATAAAATGTTAAGTGTTTACAGACAAGTGTTTGATACGTCTAAACAACTAAGGAACTCGTACTAGTTCAGCCATCTCTGGTAATTCACAAAATAGTTTACTCAAGACCAAACAACCTTCATGTCACTCTTACATCGCTCATACCTCAGTTTACCCACATAATCCTGCTCTACAATTTAACAGATAATTTAACTTAGCCTAGCCCACCTGTTTGCTGCGCTAACAACAGCTAGATAGCGCAAGCAACTGTTTGCACAAAGTTGATTAAAAGAACGCGACTTACCTTTCCTTTAAGCAAAAAGATTTTCTTCTCGTTGAGATGCCATACTTTATAAATGACAACGGATTATGTACCAGGTAGATGTAAATGTTGTGGAGGGAAACATCAGGTAGTGTATGCGGTTGACAGAAAATGTCCGGAAAAACTCTATACGGATCGCATTTAATAATTGCAATCTTTTAGTTTGATCTCTCGGGCATCAAAATGAGAAATATCCATAACATCAAAAAAATGAAGTGAACGCCTTACAGGTAACCAGCTGTAAGTCTGGAGCGCATTCGGAAATCATTGTCATTGGACACTAGAGTTGAAACGATTATTCGAATAACTCGAATAATTCGATTACAAAAAATGGTCGAGGCAATTTTTCTAGAATCGACGCTTCGTTTAAGTCATTTAAATGGCTACAGCATGCGCCGCTCGCGTTTCACACAGACACTTATTAATGACGCACAATATTTTCAGTGGCGCGATCAAAACGAGAATAGATCCCTCTGTATGTGAACGTATTTGTGAGATATTCCGTGCACAAACCCAGAAGTAAATTCATGAAAACGCATAAATGACATTTTTTGCGATGTTAACACGCACGCTGTTCGTAAGCGCCATTACTCGCTAAAACGCTCCGTTTCCGTCAAAACATCCCCTTTATTACAGACAAAACGCGTAATTCAGCTGATAAATAACCACAACAACCAGCGTTCTACTCACAATACAGCCATTTATTGAAATTTTACCATCTATTTTTTTTCATAGTTCATTCCGCAACGCGCTGAACCCTTAATTGTGACGCGGCTACGAGGCGTGCGCGGGGGATTGTGGGAAATGCAGTTCTCTTCCAGAAAGGCTAAAAGCAACTCATTTTATTGGCCAAATTGATTCAAAATGACCCTTGAACTTCATGTTTCTTCATTTTCAATTGAATACAACAACATAAAGCGTATATGACTAACTTCTACTCACAGTAGAATAAGCCTAATAACAAATGTATTGTCATTTTCATTTACTTTTTTATCCGATTACTCGATTAATCGATAAAATAATTGATAGATTACTCGATTACAAAAATAATCGTTTGTTGCAGCCCTATTGGACACCAGTGCAGTACTCGTTACGCCTGGTGTAGTGATATGTGCAGTTGATACTCCTAACCACTAGGTGGCGGAAGTGTGTTATAGTTACATGGTAACGATAGGCAGAAGGCAAGGCAAGTTTATTTATAGAGCATATTATCATACACAAGGGTCATTCAATGTGTTTTACAGAAACAATGTTAAAATGTTAAAATTAAAGATAAAAAGAAAAAGTAATAAGAAAATAAATATAATTAAAGATAAAAAAGAAATAAAACGATCAAAAGTGGTATAAAAATATTTTTTAAATCAGGCACAGTCAACAGCTCAGTACTCAGTGTGGGAAAAGCAACAGAGAAAAGTGCAGTTTTTAGCATCCGTTTAAAACTTGTCGCAGTTGGGGCAGATCTGATATTAATGCGCAGTTGGTTCCAGCATTGGGCAGCATAGTGGCAAAACGCCATTTCACCGTGTTTAGTTTAAGTTCTTTTCACCACCAGCTGGCCTGTTCCTGCAGATCTAAGGGACCTACCAGGATTATACACATCAAACATATCAGAGATGTAACTAGGGCCCAACACATTTAGTGACTTGTACAAAATTAGTTGTGCTTTGAAATCAATTCTGTACTGAACTGGAAGCCAATGCAGGGACCTGAGAATTGGCGTGATGTGATCTCTTTTCTTAGTTCTGGTTAGAACTCTGGCAGCTGCATTTTGAATGAGCTGGAGCTGTCTAATGGACTTTTTAGGAATCCCGGTGAGAAGAGCATTGCAGTAATCAACCCTGCAGGAGATAAAGGCATGTATAAGTTTTTCAAGGTCTTGATGGGACACAAAATCTCTGACTTTTTAAGATGCCAGAATGCTGACTTTGATATCGACTTAATATGTTCACTGAAGTCAAGATCTCCGTCCATGATTACACCAAGATTTTTAACATGCTTTGTTGTTTTAAGGGTTCTAGATTCTAAGTAGGCGTTTAGATTTGATCTTCCCTCTTTGTTTCCAAACAAGATTATTTCTGTTTTGTCCTTATTTAACTGGAGAAAATTTTGATGCATCCAGTTTGGTACTCTATTGAGGCAGAGACATAATGAATCAATGGAAACAAAGTCACCAGGTAGAGACAGCCAGATATATCTGAGTATCATCTGCATAGCTATGATATGACACATTTTTCTAGCCTGTCTAAGAGTATGCTATGGTCAGCAGTGTCAAAAGCTGCACTCAGGTCTAACAGTAACAGTACAGTTATTTTACCATCCATCCATTCTCTACCGCTGTTCCGGATCGGGTCGCGGGTGCAGCAACCTCAGCAGGGAAACCCAGACTTCCCTCTCTCCCGCCACTTCATCCAGCTCTTCTGGGGGAATCCCGAGGCGTTCCCAGGCCAGCCGAGAGACATAGTCTCTCCAGTGTGTCCTGGGTCTTCCCCGGGGCCTCCTCCCAGTGGGACATGCCCGGAACACCTCACCAGGGAGGCGTCCAGGAGGCATCCTGACCAGATGCCCGAGCCACCTCATCTGGCTCCTCTCAATGCAGTGGCTCTACTCCGAGTCCCCCCCGAATGACCAAGCTTCTCACCCTGTCTCTAAGGGAGAGCCCAGCCACCCTGTGGAGGAAACTCATTTCGGCCGCTTTTATTCGCGATCTCGTCCTTTCGGTCACTACCCACAACTCATGACCATAGGTGAGGGTAGGAACGTAGATCGACTGGTAAATCAAGAGCTTTGCGTTTTGGCTCAGCTCCTTCTTCACCATGACAGGTCGGTGCAATGCCCGCATCACTGCTGACGCCACACCTATCCGCCTGTCGATCTCCCGCTCCATCCGTCCCTCACTCGTGAACAAGCCCCGAGATACTTAAACTACTCCACTTGGGGAAGGACCCCCTCCCCAACCTGGAGAGAGCACTCCACCCTTTTCCGGCTGAGGACCATGGCCTCGGATTTGGAGGTGCTGATCTTCATCCCAACCGCTTCACACTCGGCTGCGAACTGCTCCAGTGAGAGCTGAAGGTCTCAATCCGATGAAGCCAACAGAACCAAATCATCTGCAAAAAGCAGAGACCTGATCCTGAGGTCACCAAACCGGACACCCTCAAAGACCCGGCTGCGCCTAGAAATTCTGTCCATAAAAGTTATGAACAGAATCGGTGACAAACACAGCTCGGGTTCAGATCGGGGGGGGCGTTCCTCTCAATCATGCCACTCCAGGTCTCACTGTCATTGCCCACATGAGCATTGAAGTCCCCCAGCAGAACAGAACAAGTTATTTTACCCGCATCTGTATTCAGGCGGATGTCATTCAGTACCTTTACAAGAGCAGTTTCTGTGCTATGATGCTGACGGAAGCCTGACTGAAAATCATCAAAAAGGCCATTTGTGTCCAAGTAGTTACTGATTTGATTATGAACTACCTTCTCTATAACTTTGCTTATGAAGGGAAGGTTAGAGATGGGCCTATAACTGGTAAGGGCAGAGGGGTCTATGTTCCGTTTTTTCAGGAAGGGTTTAATGACTGTGGTCTTTAGCAGTTCTGGAAACACACCTGAGTGTAGAGAGGTATTCACAATGTGCAGTAGGTCCTGTGCTAAGCTAGAGAACACCTGTTTTAAGAAGCTTGTAGGGAGAATGTCTAGGGAGCATGTAGAGGGTCTGAGATGTTGTACTATTTCACCAAGAGCTTAAGCATCTATAAGGTGAAAATTTGACATGACAGGCAAGTTTTTTCTGAGTGTAGGCCCAGAATCAAAACAACTTCCTAAGCAGGTGGCACTGAGATTTTTGTCTGATATTTTCAATTTCAAGTGATGCCACAACACAGATAGAGCTCCCGACTGCACGAGTTGTGTTTTGCTTGTAATAAATAAGTTCACCATGTTCAGTCTGCTTTATTTAGGAGGAACATTACACCTGGTACTCAATATGGCTGCAGCTACAGTTTTGTGACATCACTGCCAGGCATGAATAGAGCTTATAGATCAGCATTCTAAGGGCAAGACATTAATTCACTTTCAAAAAATGTAAGTAAATAATAATAAGTCTACTGATTGTCAAAGACATGTTTTCAAAAATATCCTGGGTGATGGTGACCTCATCCAGAAAAAATCTGTGCTATTCAGGATGTCGCACAATCCACCACCACGACCCAGGTACGTGCTTTTCTGGGGTTGACTGGGCACTACCGATGCTTCATACCTGCTTTCTCTCAGCCCTCCTCTCGCATAGAAAAAGGATGCCCAGAGAAGTTTGTGTGGGACAAGGAGGTGGACGTGCCTTCCAGGCACTGATGATGGCTCTAACATCAGTGCTGTTCTCCAGACCCCCGACTTCACCAAACTTTTCATCCTCCAGACCGACGCCTCACAGGTGGGGTTAAGGGCCATGCTAGCCCAAACTCTGAGAGAACATCTGATGCTGTATATAAGCTGAAAGCTTGTGCTGGTTGAAAAGCCCTATGCCGCAGTGGAGCAGGAAGCTCTGGCCGTATGGTGGTGCAATCCATGAACTGTACTATTACTTTATGGGGCAGGAAATCATTCTCATCACCGACCATGCTCTGCTCTAATGAATGACCCAGGCAAAGGACATCAACGGCAGAGTAACCCGCTGGTTTTTGGAACTACAGGATTGTCGCTTCATCATGCAGAACCGCCCATGTTCAGGTCATGCCAACACCAATGTACGTACTTTCCAGGTGGCTGGCCTATTGGTCCGGAGGACCCACTGCTGTTGGCTTGGATCTAAGGGGCAGTATGTCACATCACATACCTGACATAAACCCACACAGCCACTCCGGCCACAGGCCAAGCACCATTTCAGCACCAAGGACAGCGGTCTCTTGTCAAAACCCAGGACAGCACCTGTTTATCCACACAGCCGGCACGGTGTTGATGTGGCGCCTCACCCTTAATCATTCCCAACTGGTGGGGAATCAGCAGGTCCTCAAGCCTCATCATGCCGGGGATAAAAGATGACGCTGAAGCTCACCATGCGGTTGGCAAGTTGCACATGCTACGTCAGTCTCGGCCCCTTACTGTGCTGAATTTTTTGTCTCCTCTCTCTCTCAGTCTCTTTTCACCCATGGAGCTGTCCTGAACCCCTCAAACCTCACATGACGGACACCTTTACGATGACTTTACTTCTCCTGATGACTTTTCCCACAAACATCAGCTTTCTTCCCCCACTTTATTTCAATGAAGGAGCCCAGCATTGGGGAATCGGTGTGGTGCTAGCAGCATATATCTGCCTAGGATATTCTTGAATACAGAAATGACTGAGACACAACATCATCCTCCTAGGTGGGAATAGTTCCCTTGGATCTTAAGAGGAACCTGGATGTCCAATGTCTCCATCTCTGTGAGACATGACATGGTTCAGGCAAGACTCCTGGACAGCCCAGTGAAAAGGAAGCTGCAGGGGCTAGCGTTTGCCTTGCCTTTGAGGGAAAAGAGGAGGGGAAGGAGGCTTGGGCTGCCCCAGTCTAGAGGACATCTAGCTCAAGGACTCACAGGGAATAAGGAAGTGGTGTAGATGGCTGAAATGAGGCAACAAATGTGAGAACAGATTCAGGAATTGTGTGATGTGTTGCAGGGAAGAACTGGAGCCAGCTGGTGTTTTAGGGATTACGATACCCCAACTCCCTGCTTACCACTGACAGCTCTGTGGCCCTCAAGGATTTCTGTAGCTTAAAAAGCTCACAGATGATCCCACTTGAACCCATGCAATGGGAACAATGTTTGGACATTTCTCCTCTACTCGCACTGCACTGATAATTCTGTATGACATCCGTTGTGTGTTGGACTGGATCTGATTATTAATATTTTGTGAGATTTGAGAATGCTGCGCTTAGCTCTGTTTCATTATTACTGCAGTTTTCTGCACATCACATAGATATAATAAAGATTTACCAAACACATTTCAAATCAAGATTTACAGAACATATTTATACCTGATGTACGGCTGAAACTTGTGCTTGTCAGAAGAGTTCAGGGAACAGAGGTTGCTGGTGTTGCTGCACCAGTAGTGGATAAACTTTTTGCAGGTTAAAATGTATATGTGGTTACATATGATTAAATCTCTTCATTACATTTTATGCCTGTTTGTCTCTTAAATCACATTTTATCAGTAAAAGTTTATTTTCAATAAAAACATGGGATTCAAATTAAACCTTAAGTTCATGTAGTTCGAGGTCAGGGATCTTGGGCTTGAAAAGGTTGGTGACCACTGACCTAGTTTCACGTCTTAGAGATATAATGAAGATTTACAGAATCCATTTTAATTCAAGATTTAAGGAATATATTTATACCTGGCATACTAATGAATCTTGTGCTTGTCAGAAGAGTTGGGGGAACAGAGGTTGCTGGTGTTGCTGTAGTAGTAGAGGATATACTTTCTGTAGGTTAAAGTGTATATATGGTTACATTTCAGTTAAAACTCTACATGGTATTTTATTCATGTTCGTCTCACAGATTTGCATGTTTAACCCAATAGGTTTGTTTTCAATAAACGTTTGCTCTTGTTTTTCAGCAGAGTGCATTTATATAAGTGTAAAAATTAGCATTTCACAAACTAAACCATCAGTGATAAAGACAAATATAAAAATGAATATATTTGTCTCCTAAAACAGCAGTTCTTGAAACACAGCTCTAAAAAAACACAAAAAGCATTTGTTACAGCAGAGCATGTACAATATAAAATACAACATCACTTAATTTATATGATTATATTACATTATATCTATGATGCACCATGGTTTTGAATTAGGAATAATAACTGCTAAATAATGTTCCAAAAATTTGAAAACACTTACTTGCACACACTGACAGGTAAGATTGTGTGCAGTCAATATCATTCCATTACAGTGGGTCTTAAAAAACATCATTCAAATTTAGCAAACATTAAATGCAACCATTAATGTTAATGCAACAATAACAATAAATACGATTGCCCCTGAAGTTATTTGGCTCTCCAGGATACCATAAGTGTAATTAAACACTGAGTAATCAGTCCAAATCCACACTCCCTCCTGTTAACAAAGAGATGAATAGATAACATCTTAAAGCACAAATCATGATGTCACACAGTCTTTATATCTTTGTTCTACTAACCTGTGCAGCATCAGTTCCAACTGACCATGTTGGTACCAGTTGCATTTACTATTAAAGACAGGTTAAAAGTATTTTCTGTACTGCTGTGTACCTGAAGCAAGATGCCCTCCCATTGATACACAGTTTTGCTTAAAGAGATCACAACATTGATGTTAATGTTGTATTAATTTTATATCACTAATAAATATGTGGTGTTGTTTATGTAATACAACATTTCAGAAATATACCTCAGAGGTATTAAAGTCTGCTTGTGTTCTAATGACTCTGAAGCAGCGGATTCAAATTGGGACCAGCCAGCATCACATTCTGTATGAATAAGAGACAATACTTTTTTTTAAATATGAATCTTCTGCATTGTAACTTTGATTTATTTGACATATTTACATATACTGTATATCATTATTTTCAAGTAATTGATTTCAATTTCAGGGTAACAATCATTTTATGTATATAGATATAGACATTTATAAAGACTTATAAATATGATTCACTGCAGACTTATGAATATGATTCACTGCAGGGTAGTCCTGAAGAATTGAATGTAGAATTGAAAACAAGCTACTATTTTAACAATTTCAGTTTATTTATGCTCAGGGTTAGTAGATTTGTGTCTATGTTAAGCTATATTTGATGTGTACAATGTATCTGTAATGTAAGATCTATGATTAGTGATTAACATTGGAGAACGTGCATTTTTATATAAAAAAAATATAATAGTATTAACAAGAAGCAGGCAAATGTTACTTACGGCTGAGTGTGAAAGGAAGTGTGCAAAGCCCTGTAAGAGCAATACACAACAATAACAGTTATGGCATGTATCAGAAATGATGATTTTTTGGTGACAGGATATAGCCCTGTTTAAACCTCTTAATCTGTAGCTGGGTACCCACCACCACCCCAATAATAACAATAACAATAACAATAACAATAACAATAACAATAACAATAACAATAACAATAACAATAATACACTATCATTCTTAAGATTGATAAGCACATCGACTACAGATCATTTGACAAAACTGCATGAAGTTAAGTTAAGCATCAAGTTAAATGGTCAGTCTTAGTAAGGTTCAGAAGTGGTTACTGACCTGAAAAGAGTATTAAGAACAACATCATTGAAACTGTTCTGGAAAACAGAAGTGCATTAATCATTTAACTGTTGAATTGTGTAACTGAGTAGACAGTTTGCGATTCACAATCTTTCCAGTTATTTGTCTCAATAAGCTGAACTATAGATGTGTGGAAAGCAAGGAATTAATTTAGGCAAATGTATTATAGAAAAATGGTCAAATCCTTAAAATACTATCCGTGAAAACAGCTGTTTTATTTCTTAGTAAATAAAAAGTGATATAGTTTTCTTTTCACTTTCTATATTTCCAACACAGTAAAGTTCTGTTTTAATTCAGAATTTCATGTGGCTAGTAATTCCAGTTAATTTTACCTCTGAGCTGCATCATTCTTTTTTGAGTGACTACACTGTTCCACATAATTTAAATAATATCTCTGCAGAATGCTTTGCGTTATGTGACACCGTGGACACCATGTTATTTCGCCCTCCCCTTACTCACTTCCACTCGATTTATGCAGTAAGTCTATAAGAAAAGTGAGTAGAAATGAGTAAGGGGAGATCTAAGTAACTAGTTGGGGAAAGCCCCAGGGAAACGCAATGCAAATCTAACGTAACAATGTTTGAGCTTGAGGTAGAACGAAATACCAGACCATTTAAGAATGCCAGCCGAACACATTTTTTAGGTCTTGCTCCAGGGGAGCAGTGCTTGGGGATGGTACATTGCTCATGAGTACCTCAGTGGTAACTTTTACTGCTCTGGGTCTAGAACCGGCGAGCTTCCTATCACAGGGAAACTCCCCCACTGTGGCAAGCTTAAGACAAATGTTATGTGTATAAAATGGTTTTGTTAATGATAAGAGGATTAGGTGAGGCCTTTACTTTGTTTTTAATTGGATTGCCTGACCCTATTAATAATGGTGCACTGGAGCCTGACATTTTTGTGGTAAAATTGGGAGTGAGTGAGTGTTGAATGATTTGCAATGAGAGTAAACCAGACTGTCGTTTACAAAAGTGATTGAGGCAATGGAACAAAATCTTGTGCAAAGTTCCTATGAACTGGAAAGTTCAACTCTGAACAGAGGTATGCAGCAAGAATGAGCAAGAATTCTGTTTCCTCATATTTTTTCTCAACACTTTTGCAGAACTAGTGAAGATAGTAAACAGTAATGCCCAAGTACTGGACCTTATTGTTCAGGTTTCAGTGACTCATCAAAAATGTGTTCCTTCTGCTAAAGCATTGGACTGTTGGATCCTTAATTGTTGCATTTTACTGGGGACACAACACCCAGCTACAAAAATCAATTAGAACTACTGTACCTCTTGCATAGTTTACATTTATTTTCTGCTTATATATTAGTATTCTGAGTAGGTTTTATATGCTCTAAGATCTGGAGCTAGGTAACTCTTTTCACTGTATACATGTATGTAATTAAGATGACAAATTCTACTTTGACATTGTAATGGGGTACAAAAAGAGTTTTACCCTTCTAAAATAGACCTAGTGAAACCTCTCACAGCCACCATGTTTTCCTCATAATGTTAAAATTTTTTTATTTTATTTTTCCTTTATTTTACCAGGGTAGTCACATTGAGACAATAGTCTCTTTTCCAAGTGAGCCCTGGCTACCTAACAATATACACTATAAACAACATAACTACCAAACACAAACATAAAACACAAGCAACATATGAAGTAACAGAATAACACAATAAACAACAAGTACCATAAAAGACATATCTACAACACATAATCATAAAAAAATAACCTAAAAAAACACAACAAACAACAACATATACCATAAAACACATACCTACAATACAAATATAAATACAAAAGACAATCATGAAAATAGACTTTAATTATAAAAATTATAATTGATATAAATTATCAGCAACACGTAGCTTAAAATCAAAAAGTGGAATGAACATGTTAAGTTTTAACTGTTTCTTAAGTTCATTCCAAGTTGAAGGGGCATTATAATGAAAAACTATTTTACCAAATTTGGTTCTAACCATAGGCACATTAAAAAGGATGACACTATTTGACCTAAGATTATATCTACTATTTATAGACAATGAAAAAACAGATAAGTATGATGGTAACAAACCAACAACTGCTTTGTAAATGAAAATGAACCAATGAAGCTGCCTGTGTACCGCCAGTGGGTGCCAACCAGATAAACTATACAAATTGCAATGATGTGTAGAGTATTTAGCACCAGTTATAAAACGTAGTGCAGAATGATAAACAGAATCCAGTGAACGCAACACAGACTTTGAAGCATGCATATAGAGAATGTCACCATAGTCAAGAACAGATACAAATGTGGCTGCAACCAGTTTTTTTCTTGCTTTAAGATTAAAACAAGCCTTATTTCTGTAATAAAAACCTAATTTTACTTTAAGTTTTTGCACCAAACTGACATGAGAATTAAAAGAAAGCTCCTCATCTAATAAAAAAACCTAGATATTTGTAGCTTGACACCCTCTCTATTTCCTGTCCCTGTAAAGTGATAATTTGAGGCAGAGACTGAGTATGAGAATTTGTAAACAACATATATTTAGTTTTATTAGAATTCAATGCCAATTTTAAGTTAAGTAAATTTTCTTGTACTCTTATAAACGCCTCTTGAGGTTTTATTATTGCCTCAGAAGGAGACAGGGCAGAACAACAGAGAATGGTGTCATCTGCATAAAGGTGCATATTAGCATTATTTACATGGGCACAAATGTCATTTATGTATATAGTAAACAACAGTGGCCCGAGAATGGAGCCTTGAGGAACTCCAATCTTAATCTCAGCCCTTCCTGATGCAATACCATCACATGTGACACACTGGTATCTATTTGTAAGATAATTCTTAAACCAAGCCATAGCTTTTGTATACACCCCAATTTTATCTAGAGATTGTAACAAAATGCTATGATTTACTGTATCAAACGCCTTAGAAAGATCAATAAATAATGCTGCACATGAGTTTTTACAATCAATGACACTAACAATATCATTAATCACTTTAACTGCTGCTGTAATAGTGCTTTGCCCTTTCCTGAAACCTGACTGAAAAGGACTAAGAATGCTATTACTAGTTAAAAACTCCTTTAATTGATCACAAACTAGAGACTCAAAGATTTTAGCCAACACTGAAAGCTTGGAAATCAGACGATAATTATCCAATATATTTGGATCCCCACTCTTTAATAAGGGTACTATATGTGCTGCTTTCCAAGAGTCAGGAATACAATTTTGTTCTAATGATTAATTAAAGATATACGTTAATGGGTCAGTGATAATATCTGCAGAAAGTTTCAGGAGAGATGGGTCAAGACCATCAGGTCCAGCTGACTTTCTACTATTTATATATTTTTTAAAGCTGATAAGACCGATTCCTTTTGAATTAGTTCAAAAGAAAAGATATTTGCATTTCTCATATTAGGGGACTGTATATCAGACAGTGGATACCGTGGCAATGACATAATCCAGGCATATTTGCTTGGGCAGAGTAGAAGTGTCACGTAGCGGGGAGCAGGTGGACGCAAGTCGCAGGAAGGCTTATGGGTATTCATGATTTATTTAACACAAAAGGCAGACCGGGAAACAGGAGGGGTCAGACTGGACGAACTAGTACACACGACAGACACTGAGACAGGCTAACACATTGACTAAACACAACCCTATAACTACTCTAGAGATGGGGAACAGGACTTGGGCAGGGACTTCATCAACAAAGAGAACAGTAACACTGAGGTGGGGATAGGAAACAGACAGGGGGGCTAATCAGGAACAGGGCAGAACAGGGAAACATTAACTACTCTAACCTAACTCTAGATCTGAGGCTAAAGCTAAAGCTAAACAGGAAGTGGCTATGTGAAAGCTAACTATGCTAATGCTAATGCTACCTATGCTAATGCTAACGCTAAGGGCTAATGCTAAAGGGGAAGTGTGAACAGGTAGTGGCTATGTGAAAGCTAACTATGCTAATGCTAACGCTAACTGGTACTCGTGCTTCTACACTAATACAAAGAACTTAACACACACTAACACAGCATGAGCCAAAGACAAACTTAACTTGGACTTGGACTGAAGACAGACAGCAGACGACAGACCAGAACACAGGCAGGGTCTCACGATAGACACAAAGAAGAGAGCAGGCGGTATCATGAGGGAATTGTGATGGTGCACCGACAAATAACAACACAAAAGACAGGACTTATATAGGGGCCTAACTAACCACATGACACAGACAGAAGGGGAGAACAACCAATAGATTGCTGACAACCAGACACAAGAGGAGGGGCCGACACAACATAACCATAAATAGACATACACAGTGTGAACCCTGAACCCAAGTGAACTATTTACAAAGTCTTTAGCAGCCACTAGTGGCCGAGGGCCAACTGTCCTGGGGAGCTGGGGAGACATGACAGAAGACAAAGAATTAAAATTTAGAGACTTCTAATTGCTTTTCCCAAAAAATTTAGCTGGATTTTTGTAAGTACCTTTGCAGCTCATCTAAATAAACGAGATTTAACTTTACGTATCTGTGCCGTACATTTATTTCTTAGACAAAAGTCCAGTCCGTTTCTAAACCAGATTTGCCCAGGACAATTTATCAGAAAACCATGGATTATGCCTCCCTCTAACCCTAAAACACCTTCGAGGGGCATGTTTATTTAAAACTCCCAAAAAGAGATCCTTAAAATAAGTCCATGCCAACTCAACTTCAGGAATTAAAAATACCCTATGCCAGTCAAAGGAATATAAAGATCATGAAGGAGTGCTTTGTTGGTCAAATGTTTTTAAAAATGTAAATAAGCTTTCTGCCAATTCTTATGAACTGTCTTCCTAAGTTATATACTTTAATCATTGCTACTTAACAGTCATCACTCACATCATTCATATACACTTTCAGTAAACCACAGGCTTTGGTGTTCATTTTAAGAACTGAAGAAAAAACATTCTGAAATCAAGAGCTGTATCTAAATATTATATTTAGGAAGAAAGTTTGAATGATGAGGGTGATTTCAGTGTAAGGAGTGCATTGATATAATCAGCAATTACTGAATTAATAAATACTAAATATTAATTTATTATTATTATCACACACAATAATAATAATAATTAATAATAATAATAATAATACAGTTTTTCAGTCACATGGTTAATGACTACTACATATTTTTTAAATGATGAAAGAAATAATATGCTTTATCAAAGTGCATACTTTAATTAACCATTGCTGTATCATTAACCATATATTTTGAGAGTGACAGAAACTAAGACAACATGAAAAACCAGTCTAAAAGCAAGCCAGAAAGGTAGCATGAAAGTCATCTCTAACACCACTTCAGTGCTGTAAGCTTCAAAAAAGGACCAAACCATCACTAACCAAGATTCAAAACAATTAGCAGTATGATTTTATTTAAAAGCACACAAAGGAACATCAAATTACTTGGTTCAGCTGAGACACTGCTCAGCAAAGTTTTATTTTATCTCTGTTTTGGTCCCGCATGCTCGCTGTTTTAAAAATCCTGTCAGTATAGATGCCTTTCAACACCTCTTTTTCACCCTGATCTATTTCTTTCCTTGACTTTTTCTTCTTTATTCTTTTTGGGCTCTGATTTCATGTGTTCACATGACTACTTAAAGTTACAGATCTATAACTTCCTCCTTTCTCCCAAATGAACTCCAATGCAAAATCTGATGCACAGAAAAAAAAACTACACATTCCTTCACTGAGCATGCACTCTGTCTTTCTGTAACTGATGTAATGAGAACTCTATCCAGAGTTAACCAGCCAAGTCTGCAGGACCATACAACCACTACTGGGGAGTAGTTCACTATGTGGTTGTCTGGTGGTAAGGAAACTCGCCTCTGGATCAGGAGGTCATGGGTTTGAATCCTAACTCCAGCACCACCATCACTGGGTCCCTGAGCAAGGTACTTTATTCCAAGCTGCTGCAGGCTGGAGACTGACATTTTGTTCTTAATTTGCGAGTGAGAAGAGTGTTGAATGATTTGCAATGAGAGTAAAACAGACTTTGGTTTACAAAAGTGTTTGAGGCAGTGGAAGCTTGACACTCGACTGACAAGGAACATAGGAGAAAAGGCAAATTAATATTCACTGAAACAATTGAGAGGGCATTGCAAAATCAAAAATGGGCAAACCAATGAAAACAACCAAAAAACAGGTGAGCAGAATAACGAAGCTGGATTAACAGAAAGAACATAACAGAACCCTTTATTCTGTTTCAGACATGTGTTTAGCATTCATCTGTTCCATTACGAAATACAGTATGTTCGAGCTACTCAAGTCTAAACTATTTATAACAAAGTTCAAAAGAAACAGGTTGAATCAAGAATAAAATCTGGAAAATGATCTAGAGGCACATACAGATAAACATAATGAACACAATCAAGTCAAGTGGAACCTGTTAGATAATCTCCCATTCATCAAATACCATTTCCCTTTCACATTGTACAAGATGCAAACAGACATTGTGTTGATTTGGTGATTAAAATGCTTGTCTCGCTAAAATAGCATGCACTATTGATATACAGTATATCATATTGGGCTGGCCAAAAATTCCATTCGGTTTATGTCAACACAAAACTTCAAGCAGTCTAAGAAGTAGCTTACTTCTGTCTATTCCGTTTGAATGTGCTCTCATTAAATACTTGACACTTCAACGTAGTTCAACACGACATTCTGACGAGTACAGATGTAGTTTGTGTGTTTAGGATCACCCTGAAAATGGGAACCCAAAACAAACATTATCGACATCTCATGCTTTTTATTTTAAAAAAAGGCAAGAAAGTAACGGAAACGTGCAGAAAGATAAGCGCTATGTATGGACAGGATACTGTTACAAAATGTGTGTGACAGATGTCGTTTTCAAGATTTTGCTAAGGAAATTTTTGGGTTCAAGACGCATCTCACCCTGGCCGGCCAACTGAGATTAACAGTGACCAAATTAAGAAGTTAGTCAACACCAAGCCCCATTATACGGCCAGGGAGATCCTCAAAAATATCCAAACCGAGTGTTGATAACCATCTGCATCAGCTTGGCTACATGAGCAGCCTCCATGTCTGTCTTCTAGGGATGCACCAAATATTTGGCCACCGAAAAATTTCGGCCGAAAATGGCCAAAAAATGCATTTTCCAAATTTTTTAAAAACTTTTTTTCAATTTTTTTAAAAATTGTTTGAATGCTAAATAAATATTTTCATAGTTTTGTAACAGATTTATTCTTTGAACCATGAATATTAATTTATGCCATAACGGCAATATTACAAAAAATTGGTATAATAATTTGTTTTCGGTTTCGGTTTTCAGCCAAGTGTTTCCTCATTTTCGGTTTTCGGTCAAAAAAAAATCATTTTGGTGCATCCCTACTGTCTTCATATCTGTCCGGTCTCTTCAGACTTCATTGAATGGACAGACCTTCACTTTTGAAGAAGGTGAAAAATCACCTGGAAACGTTTTTCACTAGTAACGACAGGAAATCATTTGAGAAGGGAATTATGAATCTGTCCACAAGATGACAAAATATATTGGAACAAAATGATCACAACAGCATTGATGCAATAAACTGCTATGTATTTTATTTTTGCTTAAAAACCCAATGGACTTTTTGGCCAACCCAATACATTTCTCACGTTTATATTTTGCTCTTCTCTTTTCGTAGTATGAGAGTTCCAAAAATTCATATATGACATTTTAGGAAGAACTCTTGTAAATGTGAAGTACTCCATGGCTTGTCAGCAATTTTTTGATCTGTAGGAACATAAGTAGGGAATAAGTGAGTAAGAAAGACGTCATTGCTGTACTAAAGGTTACTTTACAGTCTAAATAAATTACTACACTTTGGGAAAGGACATGGGCACCTGGACATGAGCCTATCCCGGAAATTACGGGCACAAGGTGGGTACCGACCCCGGTCAGGCGCCAACACACCACAGAGCACACACACTCTCACAATCACACCTTATGGGGCCAATTTAGAGTTGCCAATTAACCTATATTGCATGCTTTTAGACTGTGGGCCCGGAGCCCAGAGCCTGGAGCCCCCGGAGCCCCCAGCAGAAACCCACGTGCACAAGGGGAGAACATGCAAACTCCACACAGGAACACACTACAACCGACCCGGGGATTGAACGCAGGACCTTCTTGCTGTGAGGCGGCAGCACTAACTACTGCGCCTCCATGCCGCCCACTTTGAATTTTGTCCTTCTGAATAAAGTAAACACACATACTGTAGTGCATCTAAGGGCAAGAGATTTATGCACTTTCCGAAAATGTAAGTTAATTACATGATTGTCAAAGACATGTTTTCAAAAATATTTTGAGCCTTGCCCGACAGAAATGTTTTTTGTTACCTTTTCAAGAGTTAGATTCTAAGTTTCAGGCTTCATAAAGTCAATAGTCGACTGCAAATTAAGGCGATGATCACCACAGACTCTGAAAAATAACCAAATTAAAACCAACAAAATTTAACAGGACGCACTGACAGTCAAGAAACATGGATTTGTGAGAACAGTAGCTGTTGTAGTGGTACAGGTGGGCACTATTTTTGCTGAATAGAATTTTGTATTGTTACATATCAATAAAAATACATAAAAACAAGCTCATAAACAATGCAAAGTAATTTCCATGCAATTTACATCAAGTTTAGTTTTGTAATGACAGTTGTGTTGTGTAGTGAGGTGATTTGATTTGTGTTTTGTGTGAGGTAATAATTAAATCTATTCCCTGGTCCAGAAGATCTGGACTGGAGTGAAAAAAACTACTTTGTTTTCTGTTTCTCATCTCTGTTGATCTGGCACGCTGAAGAATTAACGGTGTGAGTGAGTTTGGCACAACAAACTCAAGGCTGCTGGAAAATGCTGCATCGGTGTCAGGAAACATCCGTCAATTTGTGCACATAAGGATTGGAGGATTCAGTGGCAGTGCACGGAACCCAGCATTGGGGGAGCGACATGTTGCTGGCAGCTTCCATGGGCCTAGGATCTTCTTGAGTGCAGAAATGAGTAAAGTACAACAATTGACATCATTCTCATAGGGGGGATGGAACCTGGATGATCAGCAAATGCTGCACATTCCTCTGTTTCATCCTTACTGCCGTTTTCTGCACATTTACAGAATATATTTTTTAAGTCAAGATTTATAGAAAATATTTATACCTGACGTAGGACTGAAGCTTGTGCTTGTGCTCGTCAGAAGAGTTGAGTTTGCTGGTGTTGATGCAGTAGTGGGGGGTAAACCTTCTGCAGCTTAAAATGTATACAGTATGTAGTTACATATCAGTTTATTTATATGAGTATATGAGTTTTATGTACATGAGTTTATTTACTTGCATGTCTTAGTTATATAATGAAGATTTACTAAATATTATTTAATTTATTATTTAACTTTAAACATAAAGTTCTGTATATACAGTATATATATTTTTTAGCTGACATACTACTCAAGCTTGTGCTTGTCTGAAGAGTTGAGGGAACAGAGGTTGCTGGTGTTGCTGCAGCGGTAGAGGATAAACTTTCTGCAGGTTAAAATGTTTACATAATTACATATCAGTAAAAACTCTTCATGATATTTTATGCATGTTTGTCTCCCAAAATAGATTTTAACCATACAAGTTCATTTTCAATAAATACATGTGATTCAGATTAAACTTTAACTATATCTAGTTGGATGTCTTGTGATATCATGAAGATTTACAGAATATATTTTAAATCAAGTTTCATAGGATATATTTGTACCTGACGTACTACCCAAGCTTGTGCTGGTCAGAAGAGTTGAGGGAACAGAGGCTGCTGGTGTTGTTGCAGTGGTAGAGGATAAACTTTCTGCAGGTTAGAATGTTTACATAGTTACACATCAGTAAAAACTCTTCATGACATTTTATGCATGTTTGTCTCCCAGTCACATTTTAACCATAAGATTACTTTCAATGAATATATGTGATTCAGACTAAATTTAACTATATCTAGTTGCATGTCTTCTTGATATAATGAAGATTTATAGAATATATTTTAAATCATGTTTTATAGAATATATTGATACCTGACGTACTACCCAAGCTTGTGCTTGTCAGAAGAGTTGAGGGAACAGAGGTTGCTGGTGTTGCTGCAGCGGTAGAGGATAAACTTTCTGCAGGTTAAAATGTATATGTGGTTGCATATGAGTAAATCTCTTCATTATATTCTATGCATGTTTGTCTCTTAAATCACATTTTATCCAATGAATTAATGAATATTGTATATGAATTAAGTTTTCAATAAATACATCGGATTTAAACTAAACTTTGATTTTATCTAGTTGCATGCCAAAGTGATATAATGAAGATTTACTGAATATATTTATGTTCAAGATTTATAGGATATATTTATACCTGATGTACTACTCAAGCTTGTGCTTGTCAGAAGAGTCGATGGAACAGAGGTTGCTGTTGTTGCTGCAGTAGTAGAGGATAAATTTTCTGCAGGTTAAAATGTGTATATAGTTACATATCAGTAAAAACTCTTCATGATATTTTATGCATGGTTGTCTCCCAAACACATAAAAGTTTATTTTCAATTAGAGAGGCACTTCTGCAACAAAATGCAAATATGATTGCCCTATGATTGCCCTCTTGCAGCAAGACTTTCAAGGTGGTTGCTAGGCATTGTTATGTAGTTGCTACGGTGTTGCAAGACACGGCTAGGTGTTTGCGTGGCATTGCTAGGTGGTGGCAGCTGTGTGGCTAGGTGATTGCTAGGGTGTTGCTAGGCGTTGCTAGGTGGTTGCTAAGGTGATAGGTGATTGCTGGGCATTGCTAGGTGTTGCTAGGGTGTTGCTTGGTGGTTGGTAGGTTGTTACGAGGTGTTGCTCCAGTGTGGCTAGGTGGTTGCTAGGTGTTGCTAGGCGTTGCTAGGTGGTTCCTAAGGTGTTGCTATATGGCTGCTAAGCATTGCTAGGCGGTTGCTAAGGAGTTGTTAGGCATTGTTAGATGGATGTGTGTTAGATGGGTGTTCTAAGGGGGAAAATAAACGACTAGTGCGGGTCATGGCAGTTACTGATATGCAAAGAGGCCCATGGGTCCTCAAATCACAAGGAATTTGCTGGCTTTGCGAAAAACGGCGGCTGTGCAGTAAAGCGCTGAAAATGACAGCAATTAAAAGTGTATGGATGGGAAAGGCCAGAAAAATGGACAGACCTTGTGATGAGTGGACATGCACAAACGTGTATACAAGCACCCTACACCGCTATACCTACATTGCGCATTTTAAAGTTGGAACAGCGTTTCTAGCACAAAAACTGTAGGAAAAGTAGCGGCTAGAAAAGTGAGTGGAATAAAAAAAATTCCAGACAGATAACAATATGCGTTTGCTCATCGCAATCATAGTCAATAATGCACTGAAATGCTTTTTGAACTGCTTATGTCAGGCTTATGAACACAATAACAATGTATGCTATTAAGGTATACTAAAGTTGTAATATTTTTCATTAAAAAAAAATCTTTTTCATTAAAGCTTTATTTATGCCTCAAAAATGCATTATGATGGCACACTTAATGTAAATTGTTACCGAATATATTGATACCTGACGTACTACCCAAGCTTGTGCTTGTCAGAAGAGTTGATGGAACAGAGGTTGCTGGTGTTGTTGCAGCAGTAGAGGATACATTTTCTGCAGGTTAAAATGTATATGTGGTTACACATGAGTAAATCTCTTCATTACATTTTATTCATGTTGTCTCTCAAATCACATTTTATCCAATGAATGAATGCATGAATAAAGTTTGTTGTCAATGAATACATGGGATTCAAACTAAACTTTGGGTTTGTCTTCCACATCTTAGTGATATAATGAAGATTTACTGAATATATGTTAAATCAAGTTTTATAGAATATATTGATACCTGACGTACTAATCAAGCTTGTGCTTGTCAGAAGAGTTGAGGGAACAGAGGTTGCTGGTGTTGCTGCAGTAGTAGAGGATAAACCTTCTGCAGGTTAAAAAGTATGTGGTTACATATCAGCAGAAGCTCTTCATGGCATTTTATTAATGTTTGTCTCTCAAATTTGCATTTTTAACCTAAAACGTTTTTCATTAAAGGTTTGATCTTGTTTGTTAGCAGAGTTCATTTATATAAGTGTAAAATTAGCATTTCACAAAATAAAACCATCAGTGATAAAGACAAACACAAATATAAATATCACTGTCTCCTAAAACAGCAGTTTTTAAAATATAACAAACTCTCAACTCTTAACAAATAAAAGGGTTTGTTACTGTGGAGCTCATAAGGCAACATATACAATATAAAATACATCACTTAATGTATATGATTGTGTTATAGTACATTATAACTGATGCACCATCGCTTTGGATTAAGAATGATGAGTGTAAAATAATGTTCCACAAATTTGAAAACACTTACTTGCACACAGTGATATGAAAGATTTTGTGCATGCATCATCATTCCATTGCAGTGGGTCTTTAAAAAAATCAAATATTCTTCACATTAAGCTCACATTAAAAATGTTAAAATGCAATCATTAATGTTAATTAAACAATAAAAAATAAACACTTACAAAAATTAATCTCCAAACAGTTTTCATTGCCCATATAGTTATTTGGCTCTCCAGGATACCAGTTAGTATAATTAAACGGTGAGTGATCAGTCCAAGTCCACTCTCCCTCCTGTTAACAGACAGGTGAATAGATAACAGTTTAAAGCACAAGTCATGATGTCACACAGTCTTAATATCTTTGTCCTACTAACCTGTGCAGCATCAGTTCCACCCAACCATGTTCGTGAGTTGGAACCAGTTGCAGTTACTATTAAAGACAGGATAAAAGTATTTTCTGTACTGCTGTGTACAGATGCAAGATGCCCTCCCATTGATACACAGTTTTGCTGAAAGAGATCACAACACTGATGTTAACATTGTATTATTTTTATGTTACATTGCCAATAAATATGTGGTGTTGTTTATATAATACAACATCTGAGAAATATACCTCAGAGCTACTAAAGTCTGCTGGTGTTGTAATGACTCTGAAGCAGCGGGATGCAAATTGGGACCAGCCAGCATCACATTCTGGATGAATAAGACATGATACTTGTTTTTAATGTGAATCTTCTGCATTTTAAACTTTGATTTACTTGATATATTTACATAATTTGTAACCCTGAAAACATATAAAGACTTATATGATTCACTGCAGGGTAGTCCACATTCCTACATGTAGAATTGAAAACAAGCTTTTATTTTAACAGTTTGAGTTTATTTATGCTCAGGGTTAGTAGATTTGTGTCTATGTTAAGCCGTATTTGATGTGTACAATGTATCTGTAATGTAAGATCTATGATTAGTGATTAACATTGGAGAACATGCTCTCTCTGACTCCCTCCATCTCTCTCTCTCCATCTCTCACTCTCTCTCTCTCTCTCTCTCTGCAGAATGAACATGTAACTCATAAATAGCTGTTATGCTCAGGGAGTTATTCAATCTCTTCATTACATTTTTACAATGTGTCTGTAATGTAAGATCTATAGTTAGTAATTAACACATTGGAGAACGTGCATTTTTATATAATAAAAATATAATAGTATTAACAAGAAGCAGGCAAATGTAATACGACCCGATTGAAAGTGTGCAAAACCTCGCCAAACAATACCAACAATAAATAACAGTTATGGCATGTATCAGAAAGTGATGATTTTTTGGTGACAAGATATAGCCCTGTTTAGACCTCTTCATCTGTAGCTGTGTATCCACCACCACACTAACAATAATAATAATAATAATAATAATAATAATAATAATAATAATAATAATAATAATAATAATAACAACAACAACAATAATAATAATAATAATAATAATAATAATAATAATAATAATAATAATAATAATAATAATAATACACTATCATTAATAACAAGATTAATAAGCATAAATACAGATCATTTCACAAAACTGCACACAAAGTTAAGCATCAAGGTAAATGGTCAGTCTCAGTAAGGTTCAGAAGTTAGTGGTTACTAACCTGAAAAGAGTATTAAGAACAACATCATTGAAACTGTCTTGAATAGCACAAGTGCATTCACCGTTTAACTGTTGAACTGTGTAACTGTGCCACTGAGCAAACTGTTTGAAATGTACAATCTTTCCAGTTATTTGGCTCAATAAGCTGAAATATAGATATTTAAACGTGATTTATTAGTGTTAAATCAGTCCCAAAATATGTGAGAATTAATTCAGGCAAATGTATTTTAGAAAAATGCAGAAATCTTGAAAAATATGATGTTAAAAAACAGAGCTGTTTTATTTCTTAGTAAATAAAAAAGCGGTATACTAACCTATAAGATGAAACATTATGTCGGCACAGCCTTTCTCTGTCTTTCACACTGTAAAGTTCTGTTTTGTTGAGGAGGAAGAACGTTTATATATATAGCAATACAAGGCAGATTTTTGACATTTTTTTTTGAGAACTTCTTGTGTATTAAAACTAGCAATTCCAGTACATTCACCTGAGGCTTCAGGTTCTGAGGTACATAGTTCTTGGGGGAGTGATTGCGATCTTCTGCATAATTTACATCATATCTGTGCAGAATGCATAAGATTGAAAATGAGTGATCATTGTGAACACACCACAGCACACAGTGTCAGAAAATAATGTGGAGTCACACTAATTATTTTCATTCACATCACTATGTTACTAGACACTCTATGTCTGATAACATCATTCAGTGTTTTGGTCATTTTTGTCCTGTTGTTTTATTTTAGTGTCTCAGGTAGAAAATAGGAATGTTAATTTTTCATTGGTAATTAAAATACAGAACACCACACTTCTTTTCAGAAAAGATCAGCTATAATTGATGAACAAACACGAGAGAGATTAGACCATAAGACTCATTACGATGCACGTCTTTATTTTAAAAAGAGTTTTTTTGCCCCTCTAATAACAGGTTGCAATTGGCAGCTGATTATGAAGAGGATTTATTTGTTAAGATAAGAACAGAAATACTCACTGTTTGTCTTCATCTAAAAAAAGTTAAATGAACTTGGACATGAATTAGTTCTCAATTGAAATGGTTAAGTATTAACATGAATTTATTCTTTTTTTGCTACACTGTTTTCATGTAATGTGTGCTGTAAGTGTGCACTGTAAGCCTATCTAGTAGTTTACAGTATTTAATCAGAAAATTATCGACAGGACCAGTCTGCCGTTACTCTTGGCAAGTTCTGAAACAAATTTATTCATGTCTAGATTTTCTGTGATGACTAAATGAATAAATTCTTATTTGAATGCATCTCTGCTCGGTGCTGGTATTCCTGCCATGCTCAATGAATGTTTTTGGAAGCCACCATCTTTTTCAAGTGGTTTTTCCAGTTAGTGTTGCCACGTTTAGTGAATATGTCCTCGCAATCCGAATTGGAAACACTACATTTGCAGCAGACAAAGCAAACACTGGCACCACAGACAACTGAATGCTTGAGCCATGGTTGAGACAGATACCAGCACTAAAGCATCTAAAAGTCTGTCCAAATGAGCGCTTGGGATAATTAGTTAGGAAAGGCTGGGATTGGCTATCCATATTTATGTTGGGGGGAACGTGCACATCAGAGTTTGGGAAGGAGAACTGTATACAGTATTTTGTTGAAAGACGAGGTTTGGAGTATCAGACACGAGCGCAGAGCTGGATGATGGTATATGCCTATCTAGGTCTCAGGGTGGGCAGGGCTTGTCCCTGGCGGGCTCTGCCCACTGCTGGGCAAGATTCTGTACTGCAAGTTGCTCCAGGGAGATTGTTCCTGAAATTAGGAAACACTAACCCTAACACTCTATATAAAAGCAACTGTTAAATACTGTAAATGTGTGTCAGATTCAAATCCACCATCATCATCCAGGTAAATATAACTGTGTCAGACTGTAAATGTAAATGTGTCAGATTCAAATCCACCATCATCATCCCAATGCTCAGGAAGTCATATGTAGCGTGCCTAAACAACTAACGCCCTGTGGCATTCACCCCCATGATCAATGAGTCATCCAGATATACTGTAGGAGAAAAATATGTATGAATGCTATTCATAGTTTCCAGTTCAGCTGTCAAGACAATCACACTGCAAAAGCTGATTATGAAACTGAGTGTGTTAGGCCTGAACACCACCCTTTGCCATTAGACCTAGCATTTCCTGAGAGAGAGGCACCAGTAATTGTGGAAAGGGTGCAATACCTCCATCACACTGAGCACTGGAGCTCCGCAAGGCTGCATGCTCAGCCCTCTGCTCTTTACTCTGTTGACTCACAACTGCACAGCCACACAAACTACCAACCACATCATCTAGTTTGAGGCTGATGTGACTGTGCAGGCACTGACAAACAGGGATGATGATTCTGCATGCAGAGAGGGGGAACAGCTGTCCATCTGGTGCAGACACAAAAATCCATCTGTCAGTGTCAACAAAATGAAGGAAATCTTCAGCAGTCATGTTTTGCCCGCACTCCACTCAGCATCAAGACCTCTGCTGTGTACCAGGATCCTTGTTCTGCACGTAACTGAATAACCGGACAAACAACGCCACCCCATTAAGCAAGAAATCCCTGCCATGAATACACTTCCTGAAGCGGCTGAAATGAACAAGTCTTCCCCATGCTATTCTCACCACATTCTACAGAAACACAATTGAGAGTGTTCTGATCCACTGCACAACCATCTGGCAGCTGAGAATATAATTGGGGTGACAGCAGAGAACCTGGTGCCCCTCTCCTCACTAGAATAAATGTTCTATGTGCAAAATCAGCCCTTTTGTCTGAATCAAATAAATAACTAGGATTTCAGGAGTAAGTATTATGAGTGGTCTAACTCAAACAAATAAGAATCAGAAACAAAAATGAGCAATAATGAGCAGCTGTATGCAAAGTAATAATTTAACTTAACCTTGAAAAAAAAACATTTGAACTGCAAATGACTACATTTTGCCATGCATTTCTATGTAAACAACATTAGGAGCTCTTTGTAAAATTATTTCCAAATTCAGGAAACACAAATATGTATGATGTTTGTGAGAGTTTGTCGCATTACCCAGAGAAAGTAATGCAAAAACATCTTACAGAAAAAAAAAATCATTTCAAAAAATCAGTGAAAACAGTCATTTTTAATAAGTGTCTAGTTATTAAGATATTGCTGTGCATACAGTGATTGCAGCAGTTACAGTATATTCTGAAACTTCTAAGAGCCTACTGCTAAGACATTATTTCCACTGAATTTTATTTTTTATCTTTTTATCTAAAGTGTAGAAAAAAATTATGTATCATTCAATAAGTTATCACTATCAAATTACAAAATACATTTATACATATTTCCTTCACCTACATATTCCATTTAAGCCTAAACATATTTCTGCTGGGAAAAAAATATATTTACATTTATACAAATGTGGCTTTGTACTGTATTGTATTATTTTTGCCCATGTCTGGCAGGTTATTGATGGGGCGTGTGGGATCAATGGACGCGTAATTGCTGTTTTTCATCTTGCTCTGGCACTGCCGAAGTTCAGCCGCATAGCCCTCAAAGCTGTCCTCCAGAGTCACTCCATCCACACCGAGTCCTTTGTTTAGAGCCACTGTCCCATCCACTGCTGGTGAAAGTGGACATGGCGGCACCTGGTGATGGTTGACTGGAGCACAAGTTCCACCTCCTTCCCTCAGGCCTGTGAAAGAAAATCGTTTAAGGCAATCTGAACAATTCAGAAAAAGTAAGGCACAGAGGATATAATGACCTTGTTAGTTGAAAAAGATGGTGAGTTGCTGTTTAAAAAGGCAATTATAAATGAACCCAGTAATGGCATTGTTTAACCATGCAGCAAGCGGCCTTCTATTTATTTGAACTTTTCATTGGGTATGGGGGTGAGGGTTTGTGTGGCTGAAGGCCTGAGCCCTAGCAGGCTTCCTTTGCAGTGGAGCAGCAGTGGGCTTGAGGTCCTACCATGCAGAAAAGTTGCATTTACCCTTTACAACTGTTGTTACAAATGGCATCATGTTTTTACCTCATCCAGATATGGAGAGCCTCTGTTATTTGCTGATGATTTGAACCACGTGTTAAAATAGAGAAAACACAACATCCACAAGTTATGCACAAATATGCAGAATAGTATCTTTTTCAGTTGTGTACCCACCCAGAATGGCGAATGAATGAAACTAGTTTAAAAACATGTAGTGTATTATGTAAAATGATACATACTGATTTGGGGTTTTGGATAGGGCTGGGTTCAAAAAATCGACTCACCGATCAATATCGATTCTCCTTGGAAAAATACGATATCGATTCAAAAATTCGCGGATCGATCTTTTCCTGCGCCTATGAGGTATGGCGTCACATCAATGCCAAAACTAAAATGGCTTGCCGCAAAAATTTCGCGGGCGTAAATTTCAAAGTCGCGCGCGCAAATGTGAAACTCGAGAGCGCAAAATTAAGAATCGAGTGCGCGGTTGTGATAATATTGCGCGCAAACTGTATTTTCCCTCTCATGAATGTCTGTTTTCCTCTCGATGTGTTAAATGTGTTAAAAAAGCCTCTCGGCTTTTTTGCTCGAGTGAGATTTCTGCGCGCGCGGTTTGAAAGGGGGCGGGTTTTGGCAGTTTGGGGGCGGGGTTTTGGCAGCTTCTGCCTGCGAATCCTATTGGCTGATGGCTCCTGGTTTTGTGATTGACTTGTGTATGTGCTGAAATGGGGACAGGCAAGTGGGCAAAGGGAGCCAATGATTGCGTGCTTATTAAAGGTGTAAGACCTAACTATTAAATTATAATTATAAGGTTGATAAACTATAACTTGCGTTTAATCTACCTGTCGCCGTTCCTCTTCCTCCGTCAAAACTAGTATTGACGCAAAGAAATCTCTAAATAAATCGATATCGAATCGAGAATTGAATCGGATCATGACCTTGTGAATCGGAATCGAATCGATTCAGGAAATCAGCAACGATACCCAGCCCTAGTTTTGGAATAATAAACAAAACATAAAACAAAATATATCACGTTATTTATTAGGGCTGTGATGTTGGGGATTTTTTTTTTTTTTTTTTTGATTTTGCAAACTTGTAGATTAATCATGAACACTGATGGAAATAACGGCGTCAAAAATAAGCAGCGTTATTCTTTTTTTCAATAACGGGTATTCTAACATTACTTTTTCCCTCTTTACGACGCCTGATAACAAAATGCGCCGCGTTACTATAATTAAGCTAATTAAACTTGTTTTCATCCGACCAGGCTCTCTCAGCAACAGGAGCCGCAAAGTTTTTCATTTTTTGGTGAGGTGGAGGCGGCGATGCGACAACCGAACAAGTGGTGACTGGCTAAGAAAGAGTAAAATTTCATGGTGAGCCAACTTGCGGCACGCACGCACAGTCGCACACACAACCGACAAAGAGACACGCAGCAATGGCGAGCCCAAAGAATTCAAAGATGGCATTTTTGAACTGGAAATACAGACATTGCCTTCCCCCTCACCGATATTAAAGCCAAGAATGTACAGTATGTGTTATATGTACATTTTGCCCAGGAGGAAATTGTTTCCCCATGTCGGTTGTAAACTGTTCTAATCTCATGAACCACCTCTCGTCGTCACACGCTTTCATTAAATATTTGAACTTTTTTTTTTTTTTTTAAATATAACGCAATAGTTACTATCCTTGGTAACTAGTTACATTTATAATGCTGTAACTAAGTTACTAACTCAGTTACTTTTTGGGAGAAGTAACTAGTAATTATAACTATTTACTTTTTTAAGTAACGTGCCCAATACTGGTCATGAAAATGAGAACAGGGGAAGTATTCTTTAGGAGATGCATGTATTTTCTGTATTTGCAGCGCGTTTTAGAAGATGCATGTGTTTTCTGTTTTGCAACGTGTAATGACGAAATTGATGAAAGTGATTTCTGAGTTTGTGTCGCGTCTACGAATTTGTGGTGTGTTTGAGCGTGTGCTGTGAACTTGAATGAAACGCTTTGTGGTTTTGCAGCGCGTTTTTAAACTTTGAATTGCTTTGGGCTCTCTCGGCCACCGTCCTTTATTATATCATGCTGCAAACTGTATAAAAAAGATTTCTTTTGCGCTACTTGCCACTGCGCAGAGGAACAGAGGAACTTGGTATAAGTTAAATGTGCATCTAATAGTATCAGTGTGATGAAGTCGTTGTTGTGTTATGTTAACTATGGTTTGACATTGTTGAATTGTGGGGGAATGTTTTTATGTTGTCACGAGGTGGCAGCATTTTCACAGTTCCTCCAGCAGAGGACGCTGCTTCACTATGATTAGACTCCAAAACCGTTTCCTCAACTTGTGTGAACGCAGCTGCCATATCATAATTTGCAACAAAAGGCTCAAAATCGGGAAGCATTGATGAAGTGCTGTTATTCCAGCTGGTTTTCCAGTCTTATTGGTAATTCATTCAATCCCAGCTGTAAGTGTCCGCTGCTCAGTATCTACCTAAGACCAGAGAGGATGAAAACTTGAAGCCCAACACTCCAGAGACATGGTTACCTGCAACTTTAAGGAATTTTCAACGGTTTGTGAAACACCATGTAATTATCTTTACATCACCACAAAATCGGCCTTGATATTAATTGTGTTTTGCTTGGGTTTACTAACTGTGGAGACCATAAAGCAGGGGTAATCAATTCCGGTCCTGGAGGTTTTTCACCCTACTGGTTTCAGTACATTCACACCTGGCCTCAGGTAGTTAACCACTTGAAGAGACTGCTCAGGTAGGACTGAAAACCTCAAGGTCAAAGGCCCTCCAGGACTGGAATTGATTAACCCTGTCATAAAGAAATCAGTGTGAAAAATAAATGAAAGCGAGTTGGGCACGAAAAAGTACAGCGTACTTAGGAGATGTGTTCGCGTGCTCAGATTTCATTTTAAATGACATTCAGAAATGATGTACCTACATCAAGTTGCAAGAACACAAAATATGTTTTATAGCTAAGATGTAGTCTTAAGTATGTGAACCACCTCTTTTAGAATTTAAGTACAGTACCGTATATATGTGTGTATATATGTATGTGTGTGTGCTGCATCATTTTAGCAGTAGCGAGTTCAAAAGCAACAGAGGGAAAATATTCACAACAAGAGCAGAAAGGGGCTGAATCAACAAAAGAGAAAATCAGCTTTGAAGAGGGAGACTGTACAAGATCACAGGGGAGTCTAGTGTGATTTCACCTCTAGTGTTTATTGGATACAAAATCAACACAATCTACAGAGGAGGCTGGGTGGCCTGCAATTCAATAATGCACTTAAGAAGGTTACAGAAAATGTAACCACACTTATAAGATGTTTACCAGCTTGGCTTTAGTGTTTGGAAAATGATTTTTGTGTGTGTATATCAAGTCCTCAGTGTTTGCAAAATGATTTGTTCATTTGCTAAATGATTAGCTGAATTGCAACTTGATTTGCTGCAGTGAATTTAGGAAGCAATATAATGCTAAACTTTGCAGTCACTATTAGTAGTCTCTATTACATGATTAACCATTAAAACACTTTTTGTCATTAACAATAACTAAAGCACTGAGCATTCTTACAGATTATGGAGATTATTACACCCACGAGAAAAGTGTATATAATATTGTAAAATATGCCATATATGTTCTCATAGCATAAACCATTCTAAATGAACAGAATAAAATAAATGCAACAATTTACAATGCGGAGAAACATTTTTTACATTGCTATGTACATTTTTTTATACATAAAGAACTTGAAACTGAGACAGCCTCTCCATGAAAATAAAGTGCACGTCAGTGTTAACGCCATTACTAACTCGAGATGTCCATGCATGGCACAAAGTCTAGTCAGGCACCAACAACCTGCCACCACACACACACACCCACCACACACACCACAGTACACACTGCTAGTCAGGCGGGAGAAATACCTGAGCTGGGCTGGCTGCGGGCGCAGGGCGGCGGAGGGGTGAAGTTGGCCTCGGGCAGGCTGCCTTCGTGAGGGGGTGAGAGGATGGGGGGAGGGGGCAGGAGGGTGGAGTTGGGGCTGGTGATGTCTCCCTCCCCCACCAGTGTCAGGTCACCCAGACCCTCCCCGTCCTGCCCCTGAGGGCCTGATCGACAAAGGATGGGAGACAGGGGAGGCGCCTCGGGGCCGGGTCTGGGGGGGTGTCCGTTGGAGGTGACGGCCTGGAGGTTGCCGTTGCCTGTTTTTTGAGAGGTAGGGGTGGAGCAGGTTGGAGGGGCAGGAGAAGAGGTGGGGGCGGGAGCAGAGGGAGGGGCAGGGGTCAGACGGAGAAAGTCGGGCAAGACCAGGTCCTCTTTCCTCAGCAGGCCTCTCTGGTCATCGGCACGGCTACTCTGAGCGCGACTCAGCAGCTCGAAGAACTCTGGGGGGAACCACAGAAAGACAGAAGCAGTGAAGATTGTCTCCTAATTAGTTTGATTGGGGGTTAAAATCCCAGGAGAGCCTAAAAACTATTGTTGGGCTCCTGAGCAAGACCCTTAATCCCAAGTTGCCCCGGGGAGTCGGTCCCTGTGATTAGTTGCTTTAAATAAGAGCCTTGCTAAATGTGGTAAATTAGGGCAACGCAATATGAGCTCAAATCAATAGCATGATTAATTATTTAGTTTTGTGTGTTTTTCTTTGTCTTTGTCTTTGTCCTCACCGCCCCTAATATCTCTGTGATTTTCAAATAAGTGAGGGAAACACAGACACTGTGGCAGAATGGACAGTCATGTGACAACGAAGTCAGTAGTATGTTTTTAAGGCGAGACTACATAAACATACACTGGGTAATGTACTAACAGAATTTTTAAAAAATATTCAAAATAGTCATTATGGGCAAGATTACGCCGATTGGAGGTTATGAGTGTTGGCTTTGATTCATTTTCGATTAATCGGTCATTCCACCCTCAACCTAACAAAAAAACAACGAGCCATGCAGGTGTAATTATCCCAACAACCATAGACGATACAAGCTGAAGTTCAAAAAGTTAAACAGAGCTTAAAAAATAGCAAGACCATGTGCTTTACCTTCAGCATCATCCATGTGAAGCTTTTTGCTTTTTCCTTTCAGTGATGGCTCTGTGGTTGAGTGTTTATCTCCGTTCTCTCCTTTCCCTGATTTACTTGGTGTCTTGTGATCAACCTGATAATTGTCATCAGATTATAAAGATTGATTACTGGACACAGAAATCATTTAAAAAAACAAGACATTGAACCTAAACATGAAATAATACTAGAAAATATACTGCAAACTTCAATCACATTTAGACTTCGAATTCTAAAGTTAGTGGCAATCTTACCGCTGTTGTTTGGCCCTTGTCGGTCAGTGAAGACGCCTGTTTTTTTGTGGGGATTGTCTTAGACTTCTCTGTTTATAGAAAAGAAACAAAGCACAGCGTTTATATAAAGTTTTATTCGGCTGACCCTGGCTTCAAGGATATGCTTCTTTATCAGCAAAATGAACATGACACAAGTCGAGTTCCAGGAAGACGGTCGGTAAAGCACAAGGCTGTGGCATGCTGCGCTTGGTTGGAAAAGCCTCACATCTCTGCTGTGTTAGGAAGAATGGTTGGTGTGCAGTCATTTGTGTTCATGTGTATTCCCATGCATACCTTTAGAAGAGCTTGGGTCAGCCCTCTCCAGGACAACTCGTAGTCCATCAAGGTTCGATATGGGGAGGCCCAGATCCAGAGCTTCTGTCTCTCCACTCTGAACAACAAGGCAAAGCATAAAGCCATCAGGAAATTTGTTTACTAAACATTTTTTTCCACTTCTCTTGACATAATCCTTCAGCTGAGTTCAGCTTCACCAGAGTAAAGACGCCTGAGTGCTCAGCTTCAAGAGTGTTTAAACACTAATCAGAAATTCCCTATGATAAATCAAAAAGCCATGTTAAGAACACCAGGCAAAACTACATCTGTTTTACTGAGCAGGGAGGCATATTTTTAGCCACGTCTACCAGTGTTTTACACTTATTTTAGGGCAAGTTTACTGCACCGAGCTTGATCACAGCTTCACACATAATGAGAGAAGCACCATCCACCACACTATATGACATCAACATTCTCTTAAAGGAGTACTCCACCCAAAAACTTCAGTTAGCCAGACGTGCAAGCTGGTGTTCCTGCTTTTTACATTGTTAACCACATTAGCATTTTGGGGGTGAAATCCGCATTTAAGCAGCAGTGCAGGACCTAAAAGGGCCTCTGCACGTGGGCCCAATATTTCTCATGTGGTTGGAGAAACTGATTCTAGATCAGCACTTTCCCATACAGCTTGAAACCATACTGTCCCACCCATGTTTTGGTCTTATTCACATGTGGTGAATGCCAGCATAAAAAGAGGATGCCATAAGTGAAGCAACTTACTATTCTGGCCACCAGGTCGCTAAGGCGGAGGCCGTATTTGGCAACCACAGGGCGCAGGACCTCAGCCACGGGTTTGGTAGGCTTGGCTTTCAGACCCACTGATCTGTTAATGGGCACCAGATCCAGCCTGAAAATAGAAGGCAGACGAGAAATATTTACGTCCTGCATCAGACGCGGCCATGGTCTTGTTTGATTCTTTTTCCTACGGATTATGAATGTCTGATAAACGGGGCAGGAAAAGGGTTTTGGAAAGTAAACGCTCTCATGGAGGGTAGGATGTCAAGTCTGGAGTGACCTGTAATAACTCAGTTCTGTGTTGCAGAGACCTTACTGGCCACCCAGAGTCAAACTGGAGTCAACAAAATTGTAGTGGTGGAATCTAAATGGAACTTACCTAAACAAAGTGCGTCTCTCCAGTCGAAGGTCTCTAGAACTGAGAGTCATGCTGTCCTGGTCCAGGACCAGTGGCTTTAAAGTAAAAGCAAACAATAATTGAAAGTTTGTTTGACTGCTTGTTCTTTTCAACAAGAAAAATGAAACATTTCACCATTTAGTAATGTGAGTAATGAATGGAACTGCTTGCTGTTATTGATATATAATATAATTATTTAATATAAAATATAATAATTATATAATATAAATTTATTAATTTTAGATTATTATATCCTAGTATGCATCAGACAAAACTCAGTTACAAACATAACAATGCAAAACAATTTCAATGTAATGAAATGCTTTCATTAAAAAGACAGTAGAATATAAAAGATTTTCTGAATGTACTATGCGAATAAGAAATTACAGTAAACTGCTTGCTATTATCAATGTTTTATATTATTAACATTCTCAATTATATATTACTAATATTTCTTAATCTTTCATAGAGGCATTGTATCAAATGTGTTAAAAATGTGCATTTTAACTTCAAAAAAGTTTTAATTTGTCATTTTTAAAATGCCAATACTGCATTGTGAGACCATAAACTGCTTTTTGTGTGTTGTTCCATGTCCATTAATTAATGGAAAAACAGTGATGAAGAAGCTTCTTTACCTTTTCTCCTCCAACAAGGAAGAGGTCGACGGCAGCCAGGTTGATGTGGTGTTTCTGGCAGAGTTCGAGCAGCACCTGCCTGATGGAGGCACCCTGCCTGAGAGCGACACAGCAGCTGGAGCCATCAGGGAGCGACACCGTACATGACCTGCTCGCTCTATCTCTCTCTCCCTCCAGTGTGGAGTTCCTCTGATCACTCTGAGACACACACACACACCAAACAGTCAGCAACAATTCTGTACTTTTCTGATCCAGGAGGGAAACAAAATAATGGTGTGACTTCGAGTAACAATCACTGTGTTTAAGTCACCTCATTCTTCAAAGTGGAGGAGGAAGTGTTGAGGTCTTGACTGGTGCTGGAGGACAAAGAACCCTGAGACTCCCTTCGGCCATTGGTGCCTATATAAACAACAACAGCCACAATCAGAGAGAAGCATACTCATAAACACAAACAAATGTATTAGCTCATGGTAGTTTTCTAACTGAAATTATAGTACACGATCAGTAGAGCATTTTGTTAAGAAGGACTTCTGTCTAAAAATACTGTACATGAAACCAAATTATTGTATTTTGTCTCATTTAAGTAAAATTGAAATGTAAAATTACATGCACATTTTTGATGTCAAATTAAAAATGGGATGGATTTATTTTTTTGCCATTTATATAGTGCACACAGATATCTTAAAAAATTTGTTGTGTTTTACTTACTAAAACTAAAATCTGTGATTTCTCTCTTCTTTGGTCCTTTCCCAAAGCTGCGGTTCCAATTCCAGGAGAAAATACCATTTTTCTTATCAGACTCATCTCTGAGATCATCGCTTGACCTCCCACTTCTTGGTCTCCGTGGATCCTGTAAAAGCAAAAAAAGACGCAACAGGTAAGCACAAACATTAATGCTGTTGAACATTCAACTGAAATGCTATGTCAAAATTTTAAACAAAGATTGTAAAGTGAACAATATCTGTCTTTTCCATGAGACAAGTATGACGTATAGGTCTTAACCTTTTTTGGTGTGGAAAAAGTAGAGCGGTCTGAGCTGAAACTGTGTTTCGAGGGGGCAGGGCTACATGGCACCTGGTAAGGGTCAGGGAGAGGTCGTCCCTCCACCTCTGCCAGAACGCACTCCTGATACAGGGAGGACTTCAGGAACCGGGCATAGCTGTCGAACTTCATCAGGTTGAAGATCTGCATAAAGGGAGGGAATGGAAGATGGAGACTATAAGATACAAATACATAATGTACAGTTTTCTATTGTAAGTTATTATTGGAGTATTCAGTCAGTATTTGACAGCATTTGTGTGTATGGGTGTTTACATGCCCACCTGAAGCTGTGGCTGTTTGAACATGTCTGGTCGTGGCGCTGTGAGAACATCGTCTGCGAGTTGAGCCTGACTGTCAATGTTTACTGGGGTTGTCGCCTTACTGGACAGGAAGCTGTTGTAGATCTCTCTGGCCTTCTGGGACAGCTACAATGACAAAATTAACACCGGGTCAATTTGTGGAAGTTACTAAATATAAGCAGAAATACCTCTTCTGGATTCTTCTGTATTAATTATAGCAGATGTTTCCAAACTGTTTCCAAAAAAGCCCACAATACACCACTTTAGCAAAGTGTTACACTTCTTAAAACTTTAAATCAATGTCTTAATAGTTCTAATCATGACATACAAGCAAACCAAGCCTTAATAAGCCTTTTTTATCAAACTTAGGTTTGCATGATGTTAGGTTTGCATATTTATATTTCATGGAGATTCTTTTTCACAAAAAACACACAACATTGATGTCTTCTTCATTCTATACCTGCAAGCGCATTTACAGTTAGAATAGTCACGACTATTACACTGACACATGCCTGTTAACGGACTTCACTAGGTACTTTCAGCAGAAGCGGAGTTCAAAGAGGATGGCACTCCAGAAAACTCATAACATGTACAGTATGTTACCTGCTTTTTGTCCTGTTCAGGAACCTGGCTGAAGAACTCACAGGCCTGCCAGAATAGAATGTTTTCCTCGCTGTATTCCTTTTTCAGAAACTCCTGCAAAAGTAAAGATGTAAGAAGAGTCTGTATTAAAGAGGAAACTCAATATGTGTCTTTAACTGGCTCTACATATGGGTGAAAGCATAAGGAAACAGGCAGGCAAGAATAACAAATGTCACAATATATTCATAAGTGGCTGACAAGACTACTTACACATAACTAAGGACAAGGAGAGCAAGGGCAGGACAAATACTCCACGTAGTGGTTAAAAGACGTGACTCTGGCAAACATAACACATTCCTCAACAAAAGGTTTGGTGCTAGGTGCTACTTACAGAGAAATAACGAACTCCTACAGGATCTTGGAGCAGGCGCTCAAAACAAACGGCCCAGGATGCAACACGCCGGTCTGAGGCACGGTGATGGTTGGGGACGCAGGGCAAACTGCCATTGCTGTCCAAACTGCTAATGCTTCCACAGTCTGGTCTCTTCACAACAGCTCGCTCTGCAAATGGTAAATGGAATAAAATAGTAAGAAATCACCAAGAGATCATTACTTTACTGAAGGACAGCTAGTAAATTATTATACTCACATCCTAAACCATTTATACCTTCTTCATACCTCTGTTTTTTTCTGTCTGATACATGTTACTTTGAATTTTTTAACAATACATTTTATAACATTTGGGTTACATAGATTAATGGCTGGATAGAAAATGGATGGACATTTTAGATTTTTATAGTAACACTTTCATTTAATATGTTTAAAATGATTAATCTTTAATCCTTAAGGGGCATTAAACAATATAAAAGTCACTTATAAAGGATACTAGCAGTGAGAGTAGGATAATGGGAGACTTTACATATCTGTAAGCCACATTAAGATTTCAAACTCACAACATGATTCAGTCATAAATATTTGGAATGTGTGTCATTAGTACCACGCGTTGTTTCTTTGTCATGCGATGTCATTTTTCTTGTAATAGGAGGAGGTCTGTAGACATGCCCAGACAGAACCAAACCTACTCTGCAAAATATCTTTGGCATAACCTCAAACAAACCGCTTTATAGTAAAAGGGTCAAAAGAACCTCCAAATGGTAAATAAATTTCCATCTGGCAGACATCAAGTCTTAATTTAAGGAGACCCAGTTGTTGTGAGTCAGCAGATATCTCAGCACTAGTGTTATGACAAACACGGTGAACAAGCACTGCCAGAAATACATGTTAACGCCATAAATTTAATATTACAATAGTCATTTAATGGTGTGGTATGCATGTGTTTTCTTGGGTAAATAAGTAATGAATCAATGATATTATTAGTATTCAGTTAATCAAATGAATTGCAACCACATTGGTAATTACTTCTGAAGTAGTTTTACAAATGACAAAAAACTTTGCATTTAATGGCTGATTCACATAATATTCTTCTAAGCAAATGCACATTTTAAATAAATATAAGCAAACAAAAAGAACAGCAAACAAAAACTTCCATGTCACAATAACAGTATTTTATCCCTGAAGTATAACAACAATTTGACAACAAAATAATCAGATTGACGCTGGCGAGTTTCAGTTTCCCTAACCATCTGACCGAACAAGGCGATGCCAAAAGAGAGACAACACAAAAGCGGTCCGATTTCTAAAGGCACCTGAAATTAGTTGAAATAGTAGCTCAGTGCTAATCACGAAAATGCCTTTCTAACGTTGTGGCCGAACGCGAACATGGCGTGAAAGAAATACAGGAGCAGTTAAATTTGTCGCAACTAAGAAACGCACCACAAAAATAGTCAATGTAGCCTAGGGTTAGAGGTTGTTGTGTATCTGACGGCTAGTGCTAATGCTAATAAAACGCTAACAGTGTCCAAGAAAAGCATTTATACCTAGTTAAACCCATTTTAATAAGTGGACAATTAACAGATTTTGGCAGTTTCTGTCACATACAACTCTGTGTTGTGAGTTAACTGTTAACTGAATACAGCTCATGGAGTATTGACATATAAGTACATGATTGTTGTGGCAAATAAATGTTGATACAGCCATTAGAGCAGTGAATGGATTACTTTAGACTAGTTTTATCATCTATTCCCAATTCTTGGTGTTTTGTAAGACTTTGAAATATATTAATGGGAATCTCTAGGCACATCCTCTTCTCATTAAAGTGTAATTTGTAACATACATTAAACTCTAAATTCATTTTAATTTGTGGTGACCCTGCTATGTATACAGAATTGTATTTAAAACAAGACATTTAGATATTCTTGTTAGAATAAAACAGCTCACAATATAGATGAAGTACAACTAAAATAGCTGTTTTCAAACCCAGTTAAAAGGGTTTACCTTTACAAATCCAAAGTGTGAAATAATTCACTTGTTCCTACAAAAATGTTGCTTTACCTTACTTTTTCAACCTTACAGATTGCTAAACAGAACACACATTTGCTAAGATCGACAAAGTTATGAAGATAACTTATAATCTATAAAGAGAATCTTAGAAAAAAAAGAAAAGAAAGAAAAACATTTACTCACCAGCATCCGATGCCGCAGACTGAAAAAGAACAAAGAAGGACATAAATGAGAAACAGTCATTGTCACTCTGACAGGAAAGCTCAGAGGAAAGTGCTGGTTGAGATGAAGAAAGAAAGGAGAGATGAGACACTGTCGGACTGGAGGCAGATCCTCCTGACATCTCAGCAGCCTTCCTTATCCTGACCAAACGTGTGTATGTGTGAGTGCTGAGAGTGCCGGGAAGGTTAGTGTTAGTGTAGGCCCCACTGGCTTTACACACAGCTGTTCACACCTCTGTCCTGAGTACCACCCACACACATACACACCATCAAACAACATGACCCAAGCCTATTCAAACACACACATACCCCAGACTGTCTAAAATTTAAACAAAGAGGTTTTTACCCAAGTAATTTAAAATAATAAAATCTGGGACAACACAATTGTTCCTATGATTCTGTGCTATGTATCTGCGATTTCTGTTGATACTTGGGGAGAGAGGAAGGGAGAGAGAGAGCTTAAGAAGAATATGTATATCTACATGTCAAGTTAACAAAATAAAATGACTGTCAGAACACAAATGTGATGTTCTGCTTTCACATTTCACTGAGGGTTGTGTGCTTATGTGTTCAAGATTCAAGTTTCTTTATTTGTCACATACACATTAGTACAAATACAATATCTATGCATATGTGGGGGTGTTTTTATGTATTTGTAAACACCCGGTGGTGCGAGCAACTGATTTTTCTTAAAGTGTTGTTGCTTTGTAGAATAGCTCGAAAAATTGCATTTGGTTACTGAGACTAGTGTTAGTCAGAAAAAAGTATCTCACAAAGATATGACTAAGTGTGTGTGTTTGTGTTTATGGGAGGTACCTCAAATGACAACACACACTATTTATTCAGTGAGAGGAAGTGGAACGGAAAGACATCACTTCAAGCTTAATGTTGTTGGCACTGTTGTGGGTGCACGCTGTCTTCAAGTTGTGTGTGTTATGAGGGCATTGATTACAAGCCCCTTCATTCATGCATGCACATACATATACAACAAACCTCTTACATCTTCAAAATGAAGGCCCTTAGAAGCTGAAAAACTGTATCTAATGGTCTGTTAGTCTGTCAACACTGGGACATCAGCAGTCTGTTAGGGTACATTCCTACCCCAGCATGCCTTCCTTTACAAATCTCACACCACTGAGCACATCAAGCATGCTTAGGCTAATGAGGTTATTCATATGCTAATCAAGGTTTTGACTGGAGAATTGTCCAGGATCTCAGTCTTCTATGTGAGAAAGTGCATAACTCCATGTCAATTAAGTTCCATAATCAATTGCAATGGACACTTCCCAAATTGGGTACTTACTAAACATATTACAAAAATGTACTGTACAGGTTCCAGACTAGAAAAATAAATGTTTCTGATGGTTTACAGTGGAAACTGAAAAAAAAACCCAGAACTGAACATTCAACACTGAAAGCACTCTTAGAAATTTCCAATAATGTTTTACAATTTTTTAAAAAGTATGAACAAGTCTGCAAGTCTGTGGGTACCAAGAAAAACATTAAAGGCTTCTGTAATTTGTCTCTTTTCAACATGGCCTAACATCCAAGAATGCTCTTAAGCCAATCCTAAAGAGAACAGAGAGGGGCAGGCTCCAAAAACCACAAGCCTTCATGAGGCCACTTCAAAGCGTAAACGAGTTCTAGGACACAGATCCACACCAGAGAGCCAATACCCTCTCTTCTCTCTCAACATGTCCATACAAAGCGAAGGACCTACAAAGACGTCACATCTTTATTGGAAGAAGTCTGGAGAAAAAAATGATGTTAACTTGATGAGCCTAAACTCTGCAAACAAGATTCATGCTTTGGGCGTATGGGTGCTTTATCTCATCCCTTCATCAGTAGAGAGAGGGAGGGTCACATGGCCAGCGACTGGCTTCTTTTTTTAATGCTGAGGAACCTTGTAAGGTCGGACTCTACAAACTTTGCTTGTTCCTCCTATTCAAACAACCTGCATGGTAGTAGCCAAGTCACTCCACATCCATACCAAATCCCCTCCCAGCTCTGAAGTGGCCCCTTCTGTGGTTTAGATGAAGGGAGGGAGGGATGGAGATGTGAGACTAGTAATGGGAAACAGAGTGAGGGAAGGAGGCCGCCAGGCCAAGAGCAGGCAGCTACAACATGCTAGTCCCTCAAAGAAGAAGGAGCTTGATTACTAAGCTACTGCTGCCACCACCCTGGAGTCCTCAAATGGAATATGGTGGTAACAAGTCATGTCAGACCACAGACAGCGTAGCCACCAGTGACACGTGTTTCAGAACTCGGTGCTTTAAATATATCCCAGTGTTCCATCAGGAAGCATGTTATTATGCAGGGTGAGGGGATTTCAGCATGGTTGAGCTGAAAAGAGTCACAGTTTATGATGTTTGCTTCATATGGTGAAAGTATGGATGACTGACAACTTTCTCTGTAGAGAGAGAGACACAATGAGCACTGACTTTTCAGATAGAGCATATTTATGTTTACACCATTTAGATGCTCCTATCTAGACAACCAACATTGCCTAATTAAAGGGAGATCCACTAGGTTGTAAGGGACTTGTTCAAAAGCCCAACAGTGGATTTTAGACTCTCCTGGAGTTCAATCTCCCAATCAACACAGTTTTTTCTGTCCCTAGGACCACTGCATATATTTGAACTGAGAAAACAGAACAAAACTTTTACTAACCATGGCCCAAGAAGGCAGGTCTTGAAACATTATACATGATTTATCATCTAATGTATGAATTTATTGCTTGCTATGAGAGTCACAGACCTAGGAGCCACAATCACGGAAGTGTGGCTCTCGGCAATCACATTCTTTAACTTTGATGTCCACATATGCACAAACCTTCCTCTTCCTGTTCACACCTTTAGTGACACTCTGCAAACAAATTGCACTACACCCACCTGTGTGGAATTAGGCCAAGCAGACTTGCTGTGATTTGTTTTGCACCTGTTTAATTTTGGTGGGTGGTATCCATCATTTTAGGCATCAAAAAGCTTCCAGACTGCAATGTACTAAGAGGTTAACATTGAAGAATCTCAGTTTGAGAAGATACAGAGTAGAGGAGGTCCATCAGGCTGGTTGTAGCTAATCATGAGCCTGTCCATAAAGACATATTACAATAGTTACTATCTTAATATATGTTCAGGCAGCTTTGGATCCCTACCAGCATTTAAACAGCATTAAGCAGCATACGACAATCATTGCAAAATATATTTCACCAAGATTTCGCCTATAGCATAAAGCCTCATTTCACTTTTTAAACTCTTTTTGTCTCTTGACCATGAAAACCCCCTCAGTACAATGATAGAGATTATGAAACCCATTCACCATTTTGACACTTCTGTATTATGCACAAATAGTAACCATTCTGACAGTTGCTGTCAACAAAACAAAAAACTCCTCATAGCAAAAGGTAGAACATTATATCCACTGGCTTAAGTTAAAACAGTCTTACAGGAGACAAGCACCAGACCTAAACAAAATTTCCTGGCACGTCTTAGCATGTCCAAGACAGTTTTTTTGCTGTCCACATAGGCAAAGATGGATCACAGGGAGCTATAACTGCAGTGAAAACAGTGCCCAATGTGAAGGAGGCCTGGCCTCAACAACCCTCCTCCGAAACCTCTAAAAACCCAACGGTGGAGCCAGAGGAAGGCGTGAAGCGCGTCTACCATCAAAAGGTCTGCTCAGATCCTGCTGAGTCGAGGAAAGACCTCCTCACCACAGCTGCTTCGTGTGGGAGAGGAGGGTTGAGACAGCTAATGAGCAAAACAGCTGATCTAACAAAGTCAGGCCAACAAACGATAAAACCGAGGAAATAAAGGACCCAGACGGAAAGATTCAGATGCGAACCTACCGCTTTCTGATGCCTTGCTTTTCGGAAGGAAAATCTCTTTTTAAGACTCATCTCGGAAGCAATGGCCTTTGTTATCATGAAGAGTGTCTTCAAGAATACCTGGTTTCCCCACCCAGGATGGAACAGGAAACACACACACGGGGCTCTGTCCAAACAAGTTCAGCCCCAAAATATGACACCACTACACAGTCGTATACTGTAGTCATCTCTATATTACAACACTCCTCAAGGGCTTTAGATCTTATCGTGTTCGGCCAGAAATATGCCAATTTCTCTGGAGTATTGCAGCTTAGTTTCCCTGCTGGGCTTATTTGGAGATGTGCAACTACATGTGATGTATAACAGGATAAATTTAGTTTTTTTGTATTTGCATTAGCGTGGTTCATTCTGGGTGGGCCTTTCCCATTGTGACTCAGATCTACTGGAGGTGGAAGATTACATTACATTTCTTTTCAAAATTACAATAAGACTGTATATGGAGTTTTCATGCTGAGAAACCTGTTTTCTCCTGTTAGTGGGGCAACATGGAGGGGGTGGATTATGTGACAGAGTGGGTTGTGGATTTTCAGGATTGGCTCCCTCTTATTTTTTGTGCAGCTCCACTGGAGTGAAAATCTGTGTTTATCTTACAATAATTGCTTCCACTACAACTGACTCTTCGGTCTTATGTGCTTGTGTGTGTGTGCATACAACATTACATTTACAGTATATGTGCATTTAACTGTGGTTTGTAATCAGTATGAGTAAAATGATTTTGGGTCTGTAGAGCAGTGAGCTCAAGAACAATAATTTCATTTTCAAGGGGGTAAAGCAAATCTCTTCCTCTTATCTCTGGCGGACAACAAACTGCCTGAAAATAACATCAGGGTTTTTAGAGGAGACTTCCTTTGAGCCTGCTGGAAAGGAAGGGGTGAGATCGATAAGAGAAAGATAGAGAGAGAGAGAGAGAGAGAGAGAGAGAGAGAGAGAGAGAGAGAGAGAGAGGGAGTCTCCCCAGATACAGAGACGGGAGTACAATAAGCTTAATTGGATAAACTTGGCACCTTTTCACAATTTCAGAATGTAATTACAAGTGCAACTTGACTTTAAACACATTCTGAAAAGCAGGGGTGGCAAATTGAACATTAGAAAGTAAGTCATTAAAGAATCCATAATTACACAAAGGAGCCCTGTGTCCAAGGACAACAATATGACAAACTGAGAGAAAGTATGGGGACTTTCAGCTAGGTGGATCTCTTTTACAGCACAAGCCATTCCAAATGATTCAGTCCTACAACCAGAACAATGAGCCACTTTACAAAAGCCAACACAAAGTTATATACATATGAATAACCCTCTGGTTCCATATTGACTGTCCCAAGCCATAAATCACCCTACAATCTTACAAACAACAAAATGCAAACATACAATGGCCTGGATTTTATGATAAAACATTTCCAGGGGAAAGCGGGTGTGTCACACTGAGTAATAAGGAGTTTGATCAGTTTTAGCAGTGACAGGAGCTTTGTGCGGTATGAAGGAAAAATTATCACCAAATTATTAACATATACATCACAAACTTCTTGTAATAGAACTAGTCTTGATTTGCAACTGGTATAGATTCAGTTAACTCTCTCTCATCAAAATCTCTTTGGAGGTTCAATCAGTCAAATTTGTTCCAGGACCAATTTGCACTACATCCATTCTAAACTGATATTTAGAATACCATGGTTCCCCAAATCTTGCCTGTGAAAAAAGGTCACTATAGTTTTTAACACGGATTCTACATCTAAAACCTGCAGACTATCAGGCACGCAGATTTGATCATTAATCACTACCGAAACTCCCATAAGCTTTGCTTAAACAATATCCAATTGTTTGTATAGGGACTTTAGCTCAGATTATGGCCTGAAGGTGTGACCTAAGCAAATTTTTTAATGCATATTTGTCCTGCAGCATTGATACAGTTCAAAGAATTTTTCCAACTGGACAACAAGCGTCTTTGAGTGCAAAGACGTTCAAAAGTCAGAAGAATAAATATACCTAATAATGTATTTACATTCAATGAACCACCTGTCAAAAAGTATTGAGAATAGGAACAACATTCTATGATGTACTCCAGACAGACAACACAGTAAGACAAGTGAACAAACTGTATGTTACCAGATACAACACTTGACCAAAACCACAGACATGTAATCTTACATTTTTACATCCGTGCCAATGCTCTAACTTGTGTTTAGAGCTTCTGCACAGTTTACAGTCCGGCTAAGTGAAGGATGAAGTCAGTCTGTGTTCATGCTGCAGGCTCTGCATCAGTCATCGTTTGTGCTTCAGCCATGACCCCACCCAACACCACTTTTAGAACTTTTCCTCCTGTCTTTGTACTGAACTAGTGATCTTGCACAGTGAAATCTGACACTCATAATTTCACATCACAAAACTCTTTTGCATCAAAATTAACTCCTCCCGACCAAAAAGAATGGGCATGGTTTCAAAAACATTTGTATATATTTCAAGTCGTTTGGTAGGGAATATGCTTTCTGGGGAACACTCAAAAGAACGTTCTGTTCCATAACTATAATAAATACAACAATTTAAATTCTCTAGTACATATTAAGCTCTTCTGAAATAAAATCAGGTTTATTGAAGAGGGTCATGTATCTGTTAGTAGAAGTGTGCAATCTTAGTGGCACCAGTATAAAAACTGCTTGCACTTCATAGCTGCTCTGTCTGAAAAGGAAGGCAATAAGTAGCCCTTCTGGGAAAAGGTCCCTAATAGCTTCTCATTCATCTTGTGTCAGTACAGTTCAAAGAGTAAAAGCATGCAAATGCTTATGAAGCGATAGCGGCACATTTAGACAGGCAGCACACTGGCATAAAGGAAGGAAATTACCATTCTGTGCTAAAAACTTCCTCTGTAAAAGCAAGATACACACTAAACAAGCTGCAATTACCCTATAAAATACAGTAAGACCTTCTAATAAAAGACTTTTAAAGATCTTTAATTTGTGTGTGCTGCTGTGATTTTTTAAAAACCGTACGAAAGTAAACGCTGAACATTGCAGGGTGTCAATGTTTATTTTTGATAATTATATCCAATTCCTCAGTTAAAAATTGACTGTTCATTGCCTTACACAGTTCCTGCATATTTAAAGTATATTACTATGGTTTTTGTGGCGTCTTAATGCAGACCCTCTGCATTGACCCCGGTAACTGTGGTTACACAACAGCAGTGCAGGTTGCATATAGCTGTAAAGCTTGAAAGACTACAGATGCCGTGCACAGGAATTCTCTTGCAGTGATGGATGGAACTATCAGTAGTTCTCATGCAAATGCAGGCAAACATTATCTGTCCTGTTTTACCCACGTAATCAGCTCACACAATCCAAAAAGATGGTCAGTAATCTGAGGCTTACTGACCTCCTTTTTCACAATGATCACAAAAACAGCTGGGCCACATCAAGGCATTTTGTCTGATGGCTAGTTTAACGCTTGCTCACACAGCTTTTGTGGTTTAAGGTTACCAGCCTTGATCTAGAAGGCAAACGCTGTGTTGGGTAGGTTTTGTCCTAACTGAAGGGAAAATACACAATAAATTGAAAATCATTGTGACTAGGTGTTGTAAGCAATCCTTTTCGGAGAGTCAACGCTATTCCTTTAGCTATGTGCACATGTTGGAGTCGCCTGGCCTCTGATCAGATGTGTAGATCATCATGAATGTGAAGGAAAAGGAAATCCTAATGCAGACAGTCTGTCTGTCTGTCTATCGTAATGGTATGTTACCTCAAACAATGAGAACAAAATGCTATAAAGTCCAGACGAAAATATAGGTGCGTTCAGGGATAAAGCTTTTGGATGCACATTATATTTTTCCGCCAGTAAAGAAATAAAAATGGTTTAGCAGAATAATATTGTCTAGCTGCTGCCTAGCCGGCAACCCTCTCTTACTAATGAGGTGGTGTTACAAAAAAAGAGTTTCATTCCAAAGCAAGACCACACAAGTTCTTCAAAACACAGCGCTGAAGCTTTCAATTCACTTCATGTGAAGTGGAAGGCAGACTGTCATGCATACATGAGAGGAAAAAGAGGAGGAAAGAGCAGATTTCATCTGAATCAGACGCACTACGATTAGCAGAAAAAGGAATGATACTTACTTGGGAAGGATGGAGAGTTATAGGTGGCTCCATGAGTATGTATGTATATGTATGTGTGTGTCCTTACTGCACCCTCACACAGCCGGCATAAATAAACACGTCCATTTGGCTACATGCTCTCAGAGTTCACAGGGTGAAGTTGAAGTGACTATGCCTGCATCCAAAAAGCAGTCCAACTCAGCCTGTCTTTCTCTCTCTAATGCTCCCTCCCGCCCTCCCTTGCTCTCTCTTTCTCATTTCTCCTCCCACCGTAAGGAAACTTTACTCCCTCAGGTCTGTCAAAAAGAAATTATGTCATATTTATTTAGGGGGAAACTAGAGACATGACTTTAACATTGTCTGCACACACTCATACACACACTCATATATGCACGCACACACAGAGTGTTCAGTTTGCATTTTCAACTACTCAGCCTTTTTTGAGTCAGGATTTTTTTTTTTTAATATTTATTTTCTAAGTTATTAATTTTTATTTTTTAAAAAAATGAAATATATAATTGGGTTCCAACATTTAGTTAATGCACGTTAATGGGACTCAATTACATATTTGGTTAAAAAAATCTATATTAATAATTTAATTAATAATTCATTATTAACCTAAGAATTCAATTTGTTTCAGGATATCTACAAATGGCAATAATGGCACAAAATGGCATAAACTTGTCGGGTGTTCCTGATGCAGTATTTTTTATCATTCTCAAATAACTACACAACATGAAAAGAACATACGTCTGATCAGTGTATCTTGAGTTCTGTTCTGTCGATATATAACATATCATCCAGATTTCCAAGAGCGTGAGAAAAAGTCGAAGTGGCTCTTCATATCAAAAAAGCAACAAAGTACTAGCAGTCTTCTCTCTCCAGATTTCTTAGTCAACTTCCTGAGTCTTTTGGAGCAACTGGATAAGTAGAGCAGAATTCTTGCTTTGCTGCAGAGCCGGCCCAAGGCATACACAAGTTATGCAGCCACTTGGGCCCCCCCATGCCACCAGGGGGCCCCCAAGAGTGCTTGAAATGTCAAGACATCATGATTTAAAAAAGAATAATTACAAAAATAACATTGAGGTGATGGTGGTGGGGGGCTGCTTTGCTGTCATGTCAACTCAGCTACTGATGCTTCTCTGGCAAAAAAATTTAACTGATTAGTTTGTGAGAGATTACTTTGTTTTTGCAATTTTTTTGAAGTTTGGAAATTATTAAACTATTTTCAGTCTTCATCTAGGCCACTTTAGTTTAGCATGTAATTGCAGCTTAAATTGGTTGTGCGATCATTAATTTAGACCTTATCTGGCAATCTAGCAAATGCCCTGTTTATATAAGGCATTTTCCGTCCGAATTTAAATCACCTTGTTTCTCTCCCTCTCCCTCTTTCTCCTGGTGAATACCATTATGACTGATGTTCTCATAACCAAACTTTCCAGCTCGCCTGACCACCAGAAGGGCATTAGGTCCATGAAACAGCCTTCTCCAGTTCCAGGAAAACCTGTGGGGAAATCCTACTCCTCTCAGATTTCACACTTGGAAAAGTTTCCTACTTCAAACCTCAAGAATCTTACTGTTTTGGAGACACATGATTCTCCTTCTTCATATAAGCATGACCTAAAATGTATTAAAATAGCAAAGCTGGATTTATAACCTAAGGTTTTCCCAGCCTTTAGGAGGCCAAGCTCTAATTTTGCACAAAACTTATTTTTGACCGAACCCTGTATTGTTCTAGTCAAATGTTGAGTTAATGAAGTATAATGTTGTTTGTCGGTACAAATATGTCATCATATCATGCTCCTAACTAAGAAAAGAAAACAAAAGTTTCTTTGTTCATTTGCTTTGAAAGTCTGTCCACTTGTCCAAGAGCTTCTCAAACTCAAGGCAGATTCGGGGCGTCTTTGTACAAGCTGCTGAAACACATGTGGTCAAGTTTGGCAGAAGAGGATCCTAATTATATCATTATGACTGCAGAGAGCCATATGTGGAATATAAGACTTTTTTAGACTTTGTCTATGGAACATTTAGAGAAATACTTTCCCCTCCTCCACCTCTGCGGCCTTGATCCAAGCCTTCACCAGGAAGGATCGCAGTCAAAACATAACGAAAGGATTAATAGCACCCCAAGAAAAAAATCCTATGAAGTCATGTGCAATAGTCAAGCAAATAAATGGGTCAAATAAAGTTTATAATATTAAATTCAGGAGAACCTGTAGAACATGGCAAGGTAAGTCCAGCCAACGCTGCTGACTGCTGAAAGGACGTTAGGGCTGTTTTTTCATGACACCAAGGGATAGGAATGTCACTGTAATATTCTTTTAGATAAAATAGTATGAGTTGATTATACTATTCTTTTACGTGTTTAAAGAAAAGTAGAAAAGATGCAAGGCAATCAGTAGATTTAAGGAGATTAGGATTAGAAAAGGGAGCATGGACAAGCATGGCAGGAAAGAGGTACATAATGTCTTCATGGGTTTTTACAAGAAAACCAAAAGAAATAATAAAAAATAACCAAATAACCAAAATCAAATAATGAGCCAGTGTTTCTGCATATCAAGATCTTGGGGTCTTGTGACTTTCAGACAAAACATACCTCAAGGTCATCCAGGGAACGAGCCAAACTAAGTCGTTTGTTGCGAGTTGATCTCCGAACAGAACAGCGTCCTCTAGTGAGGCCCCAAAATTTTGAACCCTAAAAAATAAACATTTTACATTTGGTACTACTCCTTGGTGTCAGTGATTAATTATTAATTTCCATGTATGAAATCTAAAAAGATGGACACAGAGTAAAAAACCTATTTTTTAAACATGTAAAACTAATGTTATATATATTTTAAATGAGAAAATAATTTTAACTGTGTTAATTATGCTTAAAACTACTCCATTTCATAGCACACACCATGTATTTGTATACATTTCTTATAGATCTATATAAACAACAACAAAAATTACAATATAGGTTGAAATATTTTATCTTTACAGACAACATAAATATATATATTAAACTAAACCAGGTTTCCATGTAGAAAAAGGCAGATTTTCATAATGAATGTTTTGGAAGATTCAAATTCTGTGAAAATCTGAAATTAAGTCTAAAATTAACACTGTTAAACAAAATGTGCTGTCATTAACAAGTGATCACAAAAATCACCAGCACTTAATATTTTATATTTGAAGCTTTGTGCCTTCAGCAATTCTGGATCTCCCTAAACCCAAACTGAGACCACTAAGCCTATGGAAGGAACATATGTTTGAACGGAATCACTGGGCATCGGCAATGATATCACACATACCACATAACCTTGTAATTTCCTTTCCATCTGAAAACTGCTCCCTCGGAACAGATGGAACCACCAGAGTTAACCGAGCTAATCTTAGCATCATCCCTTAAGACAAAAATATGCCTTATTGAGGAAACGTTTCATTATAGTTTATTTCAGAGTGACCAAAAGGCCAGCACCGTGCCTCCGGTAACCCTGCATTTAGATGGATTTGCCCTAAGGTACAAAATACATCCAAATGTATTTCAACACTGTCAACGTAAATGTTGTTGCAGTGTAATGGTTCTCTGGGAATGGATGATGTTATTTAATTCATTTTCAATTAAATTCATGGTATGCAGTCCAACTAACCATGACACACAATGACAATCCATGATAAATGAAGACTGAAGAGGGATCACAATCGAAACATTATTTCATTATTTTGCTGGAGAACTGACTGTGATTAGAGACTAGCCAATGGTTGCTAGGTGACTTCTTTGGATCTAAATAGAGTTTAGCTGCTTTCATTCTTATCTCTCCTCTATAATCATATTGGACTCAGCTAATCAACACAACAGCTCCATCTGCTGTGCCTCATCCATGCAGCACCATCTGTTCCTCAGATCACTGCAGGGAAGATTTATTGTGCAAATAAGCTAGTGTGCAAATAAGCCAAATAAGCTACATATGGGACACACTGATCACAAAAACCCACCAAAATAAAAAGCCAGAGTTATATCTTACATTTTTGGGGGGATTAATGAGAAGAGATCTACTGATACACATAGTGTTTACTGTTCTCTAGATGGCAGTGGTGGTGGCACAGTGGTAGGAAACCTGCCTACAAACCTAGAAATTGTCAAACCTAGCTCTAACCAACTGCCAGAACTGTCACACCTGAGCAAGGTTCTTAACTCCAAGTTACTCCAGGGAGGCTTACCCCTGTAATTGGGAAATGTAGGTCCCACTGGTTAAGAGCATCTGTTAAACTGTTGTAAACAATTTATTGCAGCACACACTCTGGAGCACATGGGGAACACACTAACCTTGTTCTCACCATCCTTGTTCTTTGATCCGCTGCTGAACAGCTTCCGGGTCAGATCAGGATGTGAGAGGTCACGTGGCGTTTTGTACCTCAGAGTTGGGATTTGTTCCATAGCAGGTGGTAATGTGTTGTTTTTAACTTTGCCTCCACCAGTATCAATATCTGCCAGGCTTTCAACACTGTTTGGCCGAGTTTTTTGCCAGCGTGCCCGGATGCCAACAGAGGGCCATCGCTGACTGTCCCTCCGTTTGGCTGTCGATTCAGGCAAAGCTGGTTGCTTAACCAAGTGAGTGGAGTATGGAGGAGGATTAAAGGCACTTGTTTTAGGAGCTGCGGGTGCCGCAGGGACCGGGAATGGATCTACAAGGAGACACTTACGTTCAGGTTTTAGGGACTTTCCGTTTCTTAATTGAGAGATGGATGGAGGGGTTTTAGACCAAAGCTGATGGGAAGAGTTTGGAGATGTGATGCTCCACTGGTCAGCAAGGCTTTCTTGATCATCTGGAGACACAGTTCCAATCCCACTGTCACCGCTGCCACTATTACGTGTGCTTGGTTGCTCTTCATTGGAATCCTCTGTGTCTAATTTAATTCTCAGTTTCTCAATGTACTCTCCAATGTCAGTGTAGACGACAGAAACAAACTGTAATATCGAATGTGGAGTCTGAGGAAACTCCAGGCAGCCCTGTGTGTCAGGGTCAGGAGTGCATGAGATGCCAAAGTGATTAGTAATGCTTTTGTGCTCTTTGTGATCGTAGAGGTCTGGATCTATGAAAAAAACATGGCACAATGTCTTTATGTAAATACTGTCCTCTTCTTTGTCTATTTTGGTTGCCTCCATTGAGACTAGACCAAAAAATCTACTGTCTTCAGTGCATATTACACCAAAAGCCAATTTCTCAGCAGAATAAGCAGCCAAAACTACATCTCTGTCATCACAAAGTTGAACGCAGTTGCATTTAATCCGCATCATCACCAAGGAGTGTGTATTCTGCTCCATCCCAATCCGTCTGATACATCCACGGATGACATTTAAGGTCTCCTCTTCAGAAAGTGAGGTCATTAGATCCAATTCCATAGAGCTTAAATATCCCACCACCATCCCCACATTTAGAGCACTGGAGTCAGGTAAAATATCATTTTGACTCTGAGAGTCTGAGAAAAGCGAATCCTTGCTTGTAACCCGTGTTGGTTCCTCCTGCCCAGTAAGATCAGGGTGGTATTTGTAGTGTAACTGGTGAGACCAGTAGGGCATATCTGGTTCAGATACGGGTCTCTGTTTAGGCTGTCTCTTTGCCTGTAAGTTGATATAGTCTTGTCCTGAAATTTCAAAAAGAGTATCAAAACTACCCACTGACTGCATCAATGGCTCCCTTAGATCTTTTCCATTAAGTTTAGAATTGTTACATTCAACATATGAAGTCTTTCCTGGATTTAGCCATCTTGTGTTCTGATTTCCATTAAAAGCAAGCTCCTCATCACTTGTGCTGGAACGTATTGACTGCTCGTCTTCTGATGTTACCAGCAAACAAAGAGATCGAGATGACGCACCTATGAGCTCCACCACAGTTTCATGAGAGGCTTTGGACACATCAGTGCCATTCACGCTCAAAATGCAGTCACCGGGTCTCAAACCGACACTGTAGGCTGGACTTCCCTTCATGATGGCACTCAGGACACATGGAGCTTGTCCGGCAATGGTGAAGCCATATCCAGCTCTCCCACGCTCCATCTCCACCCTGCGGCCAGCGGGATTCGGAGGAAAATCCAGGGATCTCCTCACAGCGCCAGATGACTCCAGAACTCTCATTTCTCCTCGTGATAATCACAGAATACGAGTGGAAGAGTTGGAAGGAGTCTCAAAAAATGGTGTTGGTCAGTGATTAAACCAAATGTAAAGAGACATCCTAGGTTCTGTAATACAAAGAAAATGGATTTATAGAGAAGCAGATTAACAATGCATGGAATTAACATGTGATAAATGTCACATTCAGATGTATCACATTGAACAAATTCATACTTTTGGAAATGTAAAGGAAAAATATTTTCATAAAGATATAGCAGTAATAGTGTGCAAGGTCCAGTCCATTCATAATCTGAATAATTTTTTCACAAGACTTTATCATAATTGATACTTTTGGAAATCTAAAGGAAAATCATTTTCATATAGTTACATGAAAATAGTATGCAGACTCCGGGGGTAAGACATTGTTTTGACATTTGACATTTGTTTGCAATGTTTTTGCTAAATACAAAAGGACTGGAAGACCCGGACCTCGTAAAATAGTTCTATATGAATACAATGGTGTCAAGTTCAGCAAGTCGAATAAGCAAGCGGCCTAACTTTTGTCTAAAAAATCGGTTGAGAAGCGTCACAGCGCTCACTTGCTTTTATGTTTAGTGACTTGAAACCATGGTTCTAACTCAGAGCAAGTTTTTTGTTATTTTTTAATGAAATGTATTGCTTTCTATGTGAATGTAGCGCCGAACAAAATTATTCTAAAATATGTATATGATTTAAATAACTCTTTAAGAGATATCGTGGAAATTTCTGACACGTTCACATTGTAATATATAAGAAATTTCAATGTTATTTTTCCCATAATTATGCGAATTCTTCTTCTTCTTCTTATTCTTCTTCTTAATAATAATAATAATAATAATAATAATAATAATAATAATAATAATAATAATAATATTATTATTGTTGTATTTTGAAAAAAAGGTATTTGAGTATTTATTGTGGTTAGACTGTGTCTGGATTTTCTCCTCTAACCCTCCGTGATTTGCACCCTCTACGCTTTTACCTTCTTTATTTCCGTAGACTATGATTATTACTATTTTACTTGACAAAACTTAAAAGCTCACATAACAAACTTTTAAACTTTTTCAACACGTGTAAATAATAACTGTTTATCACAAATCTCCGGGTACTCACCTCGTCATAACAGCTCGTATTCCCCAAATTTCAGCCCTTTGAGTTCCTTCCCCTGCGCACAACCGCTGCCATTCACTATTGTACTGAACACAAAGCGTCATTCAGTCACTATGGCACCGTAACGTTTGAAAACACATGCGCGCCTTCTTATTGGCCGAGACACACGTCAGTCATATTCTCTGTTTAAACCAATACTTCACGTCTATTGGTGGCTTTGGCCAAACACGTGACGCACAAGAGTTCGGCAGAGAGGGGCTCAATTTTATTTGAATTAATATGATCATTGGGAAAATGTCATTCTGTAATGTTATATATTAAATTCATGAGTTTCAAAGTTGTTCATTGACTTTAATTCAATACCTTTGCTTAAACGCATTTAAAATGACTTAGAAGGGAACCAAGTTACATTTCACCGTTGTATTTCTATGTGACAAACAGTGAATCTTGAATCTCAATCTGTTAAGACGTCTTGGAACAAATTAAATTAACGCGATCAAAAATAAGTACAATTTAAATCTATCAGTTGTAGAACAGTTGTATCTGTACTCTATTAATCCTCCAGGGGCTAAATTTAGCTCGTGTTTTGGACCTTGGACATACCTTGGGCATAGTTCACCAACGATTTTTTCCTTTATGGCAAATTGTCGTGTATGAAAGTGAAACGAAACATTTGACCATGAACACGCCCAAGAGGACCTCTGAATTTTTTATTTATTTATTTATTTATTTATTTATTTATTTATTTTCGCTTACTTAACTTCTGTGGTTTGCTATTAAGGTTTTACTCTATGGCAGTTGTTGTTCAACTTAATCCCTTCCATTTTTGCAACCTTTGTAGCAGGAATGCACGACGACATCGGAATCGGCAGATAACTGCTTTATTTTAAAGACCCTCACCTGTCATAATGAAAAGTACAAAAAAAACCTAATGATAACCTTTTTAAAAAATGGTTCGTTGGTCTGTGGTATAAATTTGTTTTCTGAATGATTCCAATAAGTTTGATAATTTGTAGTCAAAATCGCTGAATTTGCGCATTTCCTGTTCAAATACAAGGGAGAACTGCGTCACCTCGGACTGCGCTGTCCCTCACACTCTGGGTTGATGCATGCAGTTGGCGCGTGTCGGCTAATTTCTTTAATAAATGTGTGTTACGTATTCAGTCACATGAAACCGCAGTAAACCCAACAGGTGGAAGAACAGCTACTGTTCTTCCACGCAGAGGCTCTAGGCGCCATAAATTGGGTAACAGATTTCCGCGGAAAAGGATAGGTGCATGTACTTGGTTGGTTGATTGGTTGGTTGGCAGGGGTGTCTAGTGGTTAGGATACTCACCTCTGGATGAAGAGGTTGGGATTGCGAATCCGACCACCAGCACTACCATCATTGTCCTTGAGCAAGACCCTAACCCCAAGTTATTCTCAGGGAAAATTACCCCTGAAATTAGGAAAAAGGAAGTCGCTCTGGATAAGGGCATCTGCTAAATTCCTTGTAAATGAAGTTGGATAGTTGGACAATGGTCCTAGAGTTTCCAGATCTGGCATTTGTCTGTAAAAATCATATTATTCCTGCACTAAGACCCCACCCACATACACAAAGAAATCACAAATAAAAATCAAGGCAGCAATTCTGGTTTAAAGCAACTAACATACTTTAATCCAACAACTTGTTTTTAAAAAAAAAAAGTGTTATAGTGCGAATTGTAAAATTAAAAATGCATATTGTAAATCGAAAATAAATTGAATTGTAAACTGTAAAAATTGAATTAACTATTTTAAACTTTATTTTTAGCAGTGGTAGTACCTTGGGCTGGTGCAGTTTTGAGCGTATCATGGTTCTGTCTTCCTGAACTGCAATCTGAGACTGTGGCATTCATATTGTGTTTTTTAGGTTTCAGAAATGTTAAACCCCTACTAACCGATGCACAATGATAGAACGTAAAAGTGACAAAAATAAGGTGTTTTAGAACTGAGGGTTTCTCAGTTTATCAAGTAAAACAAATTCTATAACATCCAGTAGTTTAAGACATTAAAAACTCCCTGGAATATCTATTTTTGTTTTTAGTCATCCAGTTCATACTCCCCTGCTTCACTTGATTAACTTCTGCATGTGTGTGAGTTTGGATTATGAAAAGTTAGGCTTGTTTGTTGTGGGTGGGATCATCTTCTCCAGCAAATTCATCATTCGCTCTTGGAGCTGGAGACTTTGCATCTGAAGGAAGTTTTGCTGGTGCATGACACGCCGCACTTCATGACATGTCTCTTCGATGGCCCGACTCATCTTCTGCTGCTCTGTCAGCATTGACTCCATAATTTGCAGTTTTTTTCGGCGCAATGAAATATGAGAATGACGCCGCCTCTTAAATGGTGGAGACCTATAGAATCAACAACATATTGTGTGACTATCTAGGAGGCAATAAAAAATCTTTAATGCTTCTGATTCTGAATAGCGCAATCTGAATCATATGGCTTCTTTAATGTTTTTTTTATATCTGAGACACAGTTGATTAATCCTAAAACCCAGTCCAAACTAGCATCTGCAATACCGTCTGATCCACCTGTCTTACCTGGACTCAAACGAGCTCACAGAAATCTCTGTCCCATCTTCCTCCTCTTTGACATCCCTCTCCTCTGAGGAGCCAGTGTACTCGGGTAGGTAGCCCATCATCGATGCTGACGCCTGGACCAGTGAAGATTCAGGCTGGGAGGTGGAAGGACCAGTAGTTTGGGGATCCAGTACACTTATGTTCATGGAATCTGGCAATTTGGACAAAATCTTCTCAATGGGTTTGTAGTAAGGCCAGTCAGGTGTGCTGTTACCTCCATTGGCTGTGTACTTTAGCTTCCTGTTAATGAGAGTTTGATTGATGAACTTCTATAGAACAAAGAAATACGTTTGCAGTATTTTTGGCACACATTTTACACAAAATAATGTATTTTAAATGGAAAAATAAAAAATTGGCAAGTTCTACGCTGTAGCTGTTAGCTGTGCTGGAGTTTAAGAGTGAATTAAATCAAAATAGTATGTAAAATATAAATAAATACATATCTCTGCTGAAAACAAAACCTAATGAGAATTGGAATAGTGGTTTCCGTCAGACTGCATGACAAAAATTCGATGATAATAATGGAATGTAATGGTGCCTGTGCCCTAAATTGGATCTAACTGTAAAGGCTTCCATCATGTAACTTGCCAAAGAGGTGTTATTATTTCAATTAAAAATCAAGTACATTAACTAACAGGGTCCCAGCATCCATTAAGTTAGAATAAAAAGCCACAATGAGAGCCTGAAATTCCAGTTTAAAGCCGGGCTCGTCCTTTTCCAGCAGGCGTGTATTTTATCCTTCTGAAAGGGAAGCAAAATGTTACTTTAGATCTAAAATCCATTAATTTTTCAGGCGGACTCAATACCGGTGCCACTACTGGCTGTGAACACATCCTGCAAAAACAACAATCAAATCACCAAAAAAGGTTTTAAGTCCCCCATGCCATTTTAAAATAACGACCTCCTATTTTAACATCTTTACACTTGCCTGTACTGGAATGTCATGTTCGTTATCTTCATCTTAATCTCTTCCCTGTGCCGGTGTTCGCCCGTAATGTCGTAGAGACGCTTGGACATAGTTTCATAGACCTTAGCATTGCGCTTAGACTTCTTAAGCTCGGTGACAAATTCCTCCCAAACATACAAAAGCCCTTTCATTTCGGCATCTGTCCAGTTGCGAGCTCTTCTGTGCTTCTCACTGGAGCCTGGCACCACATAACTGAAACAGTCGTCGGCAGACATTTTGCACAAACAATTCTGCCTCTCTTCTCTATTGTTGTGCAAACAAGAGCAAAAGCGTGTTGTTCAAAATGCGTGTTGTGAGCTTTTAGCGAGGTCCTCTTTTCCCCTTCCCTGTTCTCTCGTAGCCTCCTCAAGCTGGTGTGAGAGGCCGCGCACGTTGCGCCCTTCCCCCCACTAACTCAGTTAAGAGGCATCAAAATGGGGCCTGGAGGGGGCCGCGGAGCAATCAGCTTTAAAAGCTTTTAAAGCGGGAAGTTCGTCACCGTGATGTCAAGTTGCCCTGGCAACAGCCCACTAAGGCCCGCCTCCTCAGCGGTCCCGCCCCGCCCCCGCCCGCCCCCAGGCCCCGCCTCTTCTCTCCTCGCGCTTTCCCTCTGCGAAGCCGAACAAAAAGCTTTTAGCAGAAAGCACATGGCGTGAGGAGGCGGAGCCGCAAAATTCTGCACGCGGCAGAGCTGTTGCCTTGGCAACCTCGCTCTGAGCTCAATCTTCCAAAGCGTAATGTGTTTAAAAGCTTTTAATGAAGGTTGCAGTACAGAGTTTCTTTGCAGATACTTTCATCAGAAATATTCCTCTTTACATACTTATAAAAGCATGTAAATTGAATGTGGTAACAACATTCTTTTGTTTGAGTCTTTTGTTTGCCTTTTGCCAGTTTCTGCTACGTTTCAAAACGGGGAGGAGCGCACTCGATGTGCACTAACAGAACAATACATTTGAAAATAAGTCCAGTGCGAACATTCTGTCTTCCAAAAGGACCCTAACCGTAACATTTGATAAGAACGGAATACAAGTCCTCCTGATGCTTCGTTACAACATTCAGAAAAAGAGGTTTACACAGCATAACACAAGATTAAAGTATTTCTGCATGTAGAAAAATGTATTTTTAAAAAGAATATTGACATAAATGTGTCAAATTATCCTAAATGGCTAAACCCTTGATCTTGACCTTGACTGCAGGCTATAGAAAATAACAACATTGCTAAACTCCACAAAATTCCACTAATAAAATGAAAATCTGCTGAGATTTAGTCAAGTTGTTTCTCTGCAGAACTTTCTCTCCATCTGTCTTCGAAACAAAGCAGACACATTTTTATCAGTACCTCTTCTCCCACCTGATTTATTTACTATCTTATGATTGAGGTGGGATTGTGTATATTTTTGCTTCTTTTGTGTCAGGACACAGATCTGCAACTTAATGTATTCCATTAAAATACAAATGTAGGCTATTTCAAGCTTTGTATAATGCAGAGTTTTAATCAGCTACTTTTTACTTAACAGTAGGCACATTCATGTGGGTGAAAAAATAAAGCCTTTATATTAGAGGCCCATTCCAAAACTGAATAACATTTGTATTATTTATTTGCAACCCAATCCATTATTTACACCAGATTTTTTCAGGTATCAGGTTTAAACTTAAAATTGTGCAACAGTCCATGTAATCTTATAACATGGATGTAAATCTACACAGACGATTGAAATAGTAATCCTCCTCAAATCACTGTTGCTACAACATTTCTATAACATTTGCACAATTTTTGCACTGCCGCTACTTATTCGCACATCTATTGAACATTGAATGTACTGTATATATCACTGGTCACCTTCTAACTAACTGTATCTGCACAAATTATTGAAAAGTATTGCACAGACTCCACATAGTTCTCCACTGCTGTTATAATAGCTCCACAAACATAAATGTTAGTCAGACTTTTTAAGAGATACTGTTTTATTAATAGATTGATAGATATATAATTTTTCATATTGAAACTGTTACTAACCTCATGCACATTCAGTGTAAAAGTCAATTTCCACTTTTGTAGGTTAATACTGCATCCAAATTGTCTCCCTTTCTACTTCTAGTTCTAGTTTAAAATTAATATTTCATACTCCATTTCTAGTTTAAAATCTATATTTTGTATTCTATTTATATATTGTTTATTCTATACCCTTTTTGTTCTTTGTTCCCTGTTTCTTGTTGCACTGTGAAAACCGGAGCCACGTCGTATCATCTCTCTGTATATCTGTACAGTATACAGCAGAGATGACAAAGTAGACTCTGACTGTAATAATGATTCTTAACAGGATATCCAAGACAAAGCATCAAGCATGTTGTGACATTGCTTATACAATTATATTATACTTAACTTATTGTTACCCATGATTTAGATTTTTGTGGTATCATCTACATTCTTTAGTGGACATGAAATGTTTGCAAAATTCAGCATGAAAGACATTTCCATTGAGATACACCACATTTGATGCTCGGCCTCACTCGGAATGTGCGCAAATGCTTTTCTGAATATATTAAAGGATTAATGAGACCCCCACCAGCACAGATTACCCCAGGATTAGCCCCACAGACACCCACTGAGATGGAAATAGCTATGCATATTTCCTGCTACCTTGATTAACCACATAAATTATGTAATAGCCACTTATTGCAAATTTACACCATTCATACATCTGCTGAGATGCATATACGTATATGAAGTGAATCCATCACATATATGGAATATATGAAAAACTTCAGAGTTAATTGCAAACATGTTTTCTCAGCCTGAACACACCCTTAATAAAACTCACATTTTAAGTTTGAGCTTATTTATTTTATCATGATAGAAATCCAATGAGTTTACTTCTGGGAACAGATTTATGTAATGTAAGTTTTAGAAGGAGAATGAAGAGAAACATTCAAAAAACAAATTACCCCCACCTCTTTAATATTCATTCAGTATTCCAGCAGCTATTTAATATGCATGTTATTTTGTACAGTTTTATATTATACAGCAACGACAGATCTAGCTCCATACATGGTTTCTCTTCCAGCCCTCCTCTTGGCAGAAGTCATTTTTCACTGTAATAACCATAACGACTATCATGGAGAAAAAATATAAGTGCAAAAAGTGAGAGTAAAACATCACAGTACCAAAAAGAAGAAATTAACAGCTTATATGACAATACTAAAAATCAAAATGTAGAACATAAAGATGGAGAAAGAGTGCTTGCCTCATTTACTTGCCATCATGAAAAAACATGGTTTTGATGTAGAGAATGTGTACAGAACACACATCACACAGTATACTTTAACTATAAATGTAAGTTTACATTTGCATGTACACACATGCACACGTGTCTTGACAGCAACGCTCTCCTCTGTAAACACGTCCACCATGGACCTACCAGGGACTGACTAAACCAGCAACCGGAGCATATTTGGCCACAGGACAGACCTATTCGAAAGAAACTGGGACTCCTATTAAAAACCAGGCATGGGTCATCCAGCATTCCCCGACCACATAAGCAGAAATCTCTTAACAAGTCTCAGATAAATTGTGAATGTAATTTTATAGGCCAAATGGTAGTAGCTTATTGTCAACTAGGTCCACTGTCCCTTTGTTACAGGTTTAACCTCCGGTTGCCTGTCTAATCATGACAAAATTAATCAAAGTCAACCTTGATTTTCTTCCTTTCCAAGTATTTTTCTTTTAAAAAATCTCAAACATCCATTTTACAAGATTTGTTTATCCTCACATTCACATTCAGCACTTTACCTTTTTTAATACTGTTTAATGCTCTAAGAGGTCTGAGTTTAATGTCTAAGGGCAGGATTACCAGTGCCTGATAGACATGGATTAGCTTCAATCCCCCAAAACAATTGTGCCAAAAACACTGGCATCTAGTTTATTCACTTTAAAACTTGAAATAAAGTACAAAATAAGTATAAAAAGTAAGTAATACATGTAGTGTAGATCAACGTAAAACTGTTAGACTTGGTGATTAAAGAGCAGTACCATGGATATGAATGGAATGTATCAACAAGTGCCACTAGAGGGCAGTAAACATTCATATTCAGTCTAAAACTGCCACTGGAGCTTCACAGCAGAAGGCAGGGGCCTCAATTGTACAAAAGGACTTATTCCACTTTGCACTGAATGATACTTACATGCACAGAAGTACCTCAGTTTGGAGTACCCTTCACAGAACTACGATACATTAATTTGTTGAACAGACACCAGCAATAGTAAATTCATTTGCGCCGTCTTGCGTTTGCAGCTCGTCGGCCAAAACTAGCTTTGAAACAAAACTGTGTGAAAATCTGGTTTTAAAAGCTCTCTTAAGCAGGAGGAGGAATAAGACAACAGGGGGGGGAAAAAAAAGAATTGGGCAAGTGACTTTTAGAAGTCCTCTCATCTCTGTTAACACTGACTTCTTCAGCAGAAAAAGTCTCCAGCTTCCAGTCGGTAAAATAAAGAGGTTCTGGATCTGGACTCGTACTTGCCACTTCTCTTTCCTTATCCTCTCAGTCCCGCAGACAGTCTTCCTCAGTGATGCCTTGTGCCCTCAGCTCTTCCAGCACGTTGTCAAGATGCCCGGAGTCGGGGTAACCGTGGCCTGTCAGGTTGGAGCCGAACTCTGTCTTGTGATGGACTTCATTCCAGATGACCGTGTCGGCCTCGCCGGTCGTGCTGGACGTTCCCACAGAGAAGATCAGCCTGCGGTCCCATGCCACTAGCAACAACTTCAATACCTGTGAGGGGGGAAAAAGCAGTTCGTCAATGAAAATTGTAGAAATTGCAGTGTCATATCTATTAAGGTGATCCTCCCCTAATTGCAGATTAAGAGTGGCGCCCAAAACTATTTGGGCCTATACGCATGGCCAAGATGCTCCAGAGAGACTGTCCCTGCATATTTTAGCAGTTTCCTTTTTTATTTACACTACTTAGCAGACACTCTTCACCAGAGCAACTTCCATTTCCTAATTGCATGGACAGTGTCCCTAGAGCATCTTGGGGTTAAAGGCCTTATTCAGGCGGCCAAAAGTGGTATTGTTGGAGGTAGGTAGAGCTGGCTTTGAACCTTTGACCTTTTGGTTCACAAGTAAGAAATTACCACTTTAAGACTACCCAAAACCCAACCCATAATTCACGAGATAACAAACTCCAATCAGATCCGCAGTGGAAATTAAGTTTATCACATTGCTCTTATTCAGAGTGACTTCCCACTTTTGAAAAAGGGTTCGCATAATTAGTAAAAGTAAGATGATCAGCCACAAAATATATGCACTCCACCCAGGGTGTGTTTCTCAAGTTAGCTGTCTGATATTTAGCGGCAGCACATACCAGGCGGCCCTTCTCACTGTCAGGGAGATAGCAGTGGCGAGGAAATCCACGGGCAGTGAAGGGCTTGCCAGGGTTTGGGTGCTCTGGGCCCTGTGGCACAAAGATTGAAAACGTTAACATGTGGGAACAAACAGTGGGATTTGAAACCCCCCCAATCTTATGGCCAACAACACAGGATTTTATTTCAATCTATTGGAAACCTCTGTGATCTGGGTGCACTATTTAATCCAGGGCTAATTAATATGGGTGTAATATTGTATCATGAAGAGCAAGTTTCATCACTATACAATTTTATATTGATTCAATGGACAACGATTTGATGTCTGTCCATATCACAAAGTCTGCTACAATTTTAATTTGATTTAACTCAGGAGCCAGCAAATTATAACATTATTATATATTGATTTAACACGATCACATCTATTCATATCCAATCACAAAGTAAAATAGGGGCAAAAATTAAACTAAAATGTAAAAAATAATTATAAAGAGACTAAATCCTCAATCTCAAAGATCATGTCTGAATATAATCGGTTAATTAAGGACAATTACTTGAATGCCAGGTGGTATGTTGTAGATAATCCGGATGGTCTTGCAGTCGGGGTGCCCGGGCAGCGAGTGGGGGATCACGTGGTATTCCATCTTGCCTGGTGGTTGGTTCCCTGTCTTTACGCCGTAGATGGTCTTGCAGGTGGGGCACTGCAGGCTGCCATCCTTATTCCCGTTGTTGTACATGGCCACTAGGCACTGCAGGTGGTACTGATGCCCACACTGAGACAGGCGACCCACCGACTCGGCCCGGGAAATGCCACCCACGCCAGGGCCTTTGTAGCCAGAAGGGCCTGATAAAGCTTCCATACAGATGGTACAGTCCTGCAGGAGTAGAGAAAAAAAAGCGAAAATGGTCATGGAGTGATGACCGCAGGAGGAAAAAAGAGAAACATTGCAAGTTGACTTGCAGAGAGATGGGGGAGCTTACCTCCTCAGGGGGGTTACGGACCTTCTGCAAGTACCTTCTCACAACCTCCTCAGGAGTTCTGCCTGTAAGGACAGATAGAGGTCAGGATTAAACAGGAGTGTAATCACAAATTTGCACTGTATAATGGTTTTGGAAAATGATAAGACAATAGATATAGAAAAAAATGTCAATATTAACACAGACGACAGTGCCTGTTGCCTGTATTAGGAATGAAATGTAACATAATTTAATATTTTTATCAGTTCTTGTTTAATTAATGATGAAAAATGGGATAAATATTTATACTAATGTAAAATTACTATACAGTAAGCTCTTCAGATATGTAAGTAATTTGTTCCATTCCTGATATTAGATTTGATCTTTTATCCAATATGGCTAAATATTTGGTTATACCCTAACCATGTTCTCCAATATACTTTTAACTGAATTAGTCATTTAAATCATGAAAGCTAAACATCTATATGTGTATATATTTGTATATCTAAAAATTATCCCATTATTCATTCCATTATCTCACACACACTATACCATTTACATTCAAGGCATTTAAGAGCCATTATTGTCTTAAGCAACTACCATTTCCTCAGTGCTGTGTTAGACGACCTGGAGCAAACTGGAGTTGAGGGTTACTATTGGGTCAGGGCTAAATAATGGTTTTAAGCTTTCCTAGGATTTGAACCCCCAATGTTACGGTCACCAGTCATTCAAACCACTGTGCCATCACCACTGGACGGAAGGATGGAGGGTTTGTTTTCATCACACGAGGCTGTGAGTTCAGTTCTGGCCCCTGGAGTAACTTGGGGTTAAAGCTCTTGCTCAGGAGTCCAATCAGTCTCTTGGAGGCAGGATAAGAACCAGACTTGACCTTATAGCCTCTTGGTTGCAAACCAAGATGCCTTGAGGTCAAGTCTGACTCACAGCCTCACGGTTTGCGACCTAGGATTCTATAAGGTTCCTAACGTACTGTACAGGGGACGTTTAATTCTTTTGTACTGGATAGACAGCCTCTTATTGTTTAGCATAAAAGAATAAATGCGTGTGTGTGGTATAAAATTAGTTTTCCTAACCTTTGCGGGCCTGTTTCTTTGTGGTCTTGCGGCAGCAGTGGCCCAGGCCGGGCACCGGCTTTATGTCACTCTTGCTGACGGGTGGCGGGTGGAGCACCAGTTTGGGTGGGCGGGTCAAGCAGACAGGAAGTCCCGCAGCACTCATCAAGATCCCCGTTATTCCTGCCAAGGACAGAACCAACATGTAAGTTACTTCATACTTCTTTTCATTTATGCCACTCAAAAATAAAATTCGAGCATCATCGTCGCCCCGATTATTTTACAATGTGTGTGTACTCACCAGCCAAGGCTGGGTGGACGGGGCTGGATCCATTAAGGTTCTTAACAGGGACGGTGGGGACCCTGAAACACACATTGCAACGTCATCAGACACACATTCGAGACTTGACATCCTGTTCGACCGGAAGTGTCGCGCTAATCAGATATCAGTCCGGTTTTATGTGGACAACCTGTTTACATCTCACCCTCGCTGACCCGACAAAGTGCCGAGTCATTGCTTCGGTATATAAACCAGGTCACGCCTCCTGTCAGGTCTTCTGCTGCTGGCAGCATAACAGCAACTTCTTATTTTGATCAACTAAGACTCTTAGGATGCAGCATAATCTATCTCTTCTATTAAGCTTGTGATCAGGAATGACACTTTTTTCAAAAACGTTGACACAGAAAGTCTACACTAAACTTGAAATGTCCACAACTCATTTTTCAGATAAACAATGAAATATAGCTAATGATTACAGTACTATAAGATTTGAATTAAATACTTGCTAGTGACATGATAAATCTAGATTTAGTGTTTGTCAAGAACCTCATATAGCCTTAGGCACAGCGTAGAGCATAAAAACAGGCAACAGAAACAACACATTTTAAAACCTTTGCAAACTTCAAATGCAATTTTCAAGGACATGACCAAATAAAAATAACAGAATAAGCTGAGAAGATACTCACGGGTTAACCTTGATCACGGTCATGCTGCCAAATAATTAAATAAACGTAAAGAGGGAAAAATTTAAGCCGTAGGCTGCCAAGTTCTAAAAAACAAAGCCTGGATTGTTCCCGCTATGCTTTAAACGAGCTCTCCCTGTTCTATTACTGTTTCAGTTCCACCATACAGAAAATTTGCAGATCTCTCTCTCTCTCCCTCTGTGGAAAGACGAGTATGTTCTCTCTTCCTGTGCAGTCTCTTATAGAGCTAATCCACCTGTTTCCATCTGTTGATGTCCGGCTGGTGGAGGTGAGCCACGTCACACAATTGGGATTACCTGGAGACGTCACACGGCAATGCTCCACCATAAGGCATCATCATGCCTGCACATAAGGCTCACACACCCCCATTCCTGATCTACGTGAGTAACAGCAGAACAGGTGAAAGCAGGTGAGTTCTGAGCACATATGCGGCTATTCATTATGGTATTTGCTTATAGACACACACTCACACTCTCTCACACACACACACACACGAGTTAGACACACACACACACACGTAGAGTTACTTAAGCCTGACTCCCATTAATTACTATACACACACACACATATATATATATTATATATATATATATATATATATATATATATATATATATATATATATATATATATATATATATATATTATTAGCTTCATTACAAACAGTTAAACAATTTTAAAATTATAATTTTGTCACAATATGTGATTGCAGAAAACTCTAGCAAATTTTAATTTTCAAATTGTCTAGTCCTGCTCGTTACTTAATTAAGTTCATTCATTCATTCATTATCCAAACTGCCCAATCCCAACTGCAAACAGGGTCCGAGACCGGAGGCGGATGCAAGGTGGGGAACAACCTGGGCAGTTCCAACACAAACAGGGCACACACACTCACACAGCCAATTAACCTATACAGCTTGCTTTTGGACTGTGGGACGAAACCTGTGGGAGGAAACTGGAGCACCCGGAGGAAACCCGCCAAGCAGAGTGCATGCAAACTCCACACAGAGGGGCCCTCCGACTGACCCGGGGCTCGAACCCAGGACCTTCTTGCTGTGAGGCAGCAGCTCTAACCACTGCACCGTGCCGCCCTACTAAATTAAGTTGATACTCTTATTAAAAGTAAATACACTTCCATGTTTACATCTACAAATAAGGCTCCCGGTGACCTAATATTCTCAAAACAATGTGTGTGCGTCCACCTCAGGGCACGTTTTCTGCCAGCTAATCAAAGCGGCATTAGCACAAAACCCATATGGTCGACCCGTTTAAGTCACCTAATGATAAGGAGAACAGATGTAACACCACAAACACCTTACGGAGAAAGGAGCTTGGCGTGAACAGGTGGGGAAAGGCCGGCGCGACAGAAGCGCACTTATCTCAAGGGCTGATGAACCTGAGCTCTCACTGACGCGGGTCTTAAGCCACGCTCACTCGTTCAGGAGACCCTCGACCTCCATGCCCACAAAATCCCTTTTAGCGTTTTTCTCCTTTAAAGACGTCACTCGGTAGAACAACAGCTCGGCAATTACAGCAAGTCGGAAGGGAGAAATGCATACTGAAATGCTGTATTTTTACTTGGACAATGATACTCACAAATATAGATCGAATGCTGTCTGGCAGTAGAAAATAATTTAATGTTTTTCACTGCTTCCATGACTTTCAACTGATATATGAAGTTATAAAAAATAAATTTAATCCAGAAAGTCCAGAACTTGCTGCTTTGAAGTTGATGATAATTTTCACCACACCAAGAGTGTAAAAGCACAAAAATCACAAGTAAAGAGTTAGTACACCTCATTTAATATTCATGTTGGCTTATAAAATGTTTGTTCTTCCAGCTGCTAAATGAACATGATCAAAGTTGTTTAGGTGCTACCGTCCTTGAAACAAATGTTTGAGAAAATGTTTGACTGGAACTAGTGTTTAAGGTGCACTGTTTGACAGTGACAATGTAACAGTCCTTGTATGTTGGGCCCATTGAGACTAAGTATTTTATTTCTCCAATTATTTTAATGATTTAGAAGACGCTCTTATCCAGAGCTTCCATTTCTTAATTTAGAAATAGCAAGGTTCCTGGAGCAACATGGGAGTTAAGGGTCTTGTTGGGGACGAGTGGTGGTTGTGCTGGAGCCAGGATTTAACCAGGGTCCAGAGGCAGTATGGGACATATCATGGAACATCAATGTTTGAATCGGAAAACAGAGTTAGATACTTCCTTTTCCACTTTGGTACGTGTCTTGTGAATGACAGTGGTTTCCCCAGTCAGTTTGAGGTAATAATATCAAACCAAAAAGACATACTAAGTCAATACATTTCTTAAGTTAATAATAGTATTAGTGTTTTTTTTATTTCTTTTTTTCTCAATTATAATCATGTTGAGAATGCTAAAATATAGTAATCCTAATATAATGTCGGCAATGAAAAGAAATGCTCCAGTAACTTTTAGCCTTAGTTAGCGTTAACGAGCTAACTTGATAAAATGGCTTTTACTGTATCGCTACACTTGTGTCAGCTAAACTATACTTTTATAGTAAAAAAAAAACTGTCAAACAAGTTACAGAGATATGTTTTACCATTGGAAGTAACGTCATCTGAGAGTAACCAGCTAGCTGACCAACAACTTACAACTCATAGTTGTCAAAGTAGAGGAGGCACTTATAACCCAAAGCAATTTATCCAGTCGATGTTTTGGGTGTTGTTGGCGACTTGCAGATCCTTTAGGCATCGGATCCAGAGATGCGAGGGAGCTCCTGCAGACATCTACTGTAAAACGCCATTTGTTAAAAGTAAAAAGTAAGCACAGACAGAGAGGTTTCGCTATAAATAAAGTATACATTTTATTACAGATAATTGGCGTCACACCCAGGAAGAGAAGTCACCTGTTTAGCAGTAATGCGTGCATAAGGCCCATTCTAACCACTAGTAGCTGTCATATGATTATTCATTAAATCAATAAATTAGTGTAACAATTTAAGCCAGATAATTATTTAAACTCTAAATGGTATGTACATAACTGTACTTAACCGGTGTGGCAGCCAAAATATGGTTTATCTTATTGTCATATTGGTTTAAAGAGATCCTTTCCATGAGGAACTGTATTACGATTAAATCATGTCAACATGCAATAATGGAGCATCTCTGGTATAACTAAAGAAAAACATTTTACTAGTGTCAATATACTGTAAGTGTTAAGATGACCTATGATATGATAGTTTGTCACAATGATGTGCAATTTAAAGTAAAAACAACACCTCCGGATGTTGTCAGTTTGCAATACTGCAGAGAGAAAGAGAGGAAAAGAGGGAATGGACTTGAATGCCATCCAGCCATCTGTGGTCCTGGCTCTCACCTGCCACAGAGTATCAAAATCAAACACGCAAAACGCACGCGCGCACACACACACACACAGAGGAAGCATTATCCTTGACTGCACCAAGTCAACTTATCAGAAGCTCTTTTCTCTCTCTAGTGGTTTACAAAGGAAGTCATGCATCCTGCTTGAGCTGCATATTTATGTTGGCTTTACTCTCACTAAAAGCTCTACATGTAAAAAACAACTTGAGACTATTTTCATGTTGCTGGGTACTGCCTGTTTATCTTGACAAGTCATAAATTAGACTGTTGGCTTCTTCTCCGAATGTGCGTGATCCTGAGAAAGGAATTGGCTTAGCCCAGAAATAAAGAAAAAGGTGATGTGTCTGAGCCCTCAAGTCATTTTTTGAGCCTCAGAACTGAGCAGTGCGCTTTGAAACATGTCACTACAAATGACTAGATCAGCCATTGATGACATTTTCACAGGGTGTGGTTTACAGCTGGTTTACAGCTGGTTTACTGGGTGAGGTCAGTAACACATATCGCTATTTTCTGTAATAAGTGGTTATGGTTAGTCCCAGAATAAGAACAACCATGTTCATATTTTACATTTATAGAATTTTACAGACGCTGTTATCCAGACTTCCGGTTCCTAATGTCAGGGACAGTCTCCCTGAAGGGTCTTGTGATTAGTTGTCATTATGAACATACCACAGCTGGCACACAGGCACCCTGGCTTTACCTTTTACAGTGCACCACAACAGGAAATGTGAGCCTGGGCAGTGCAGAGAGCAGTGCTTGAGGGGACGGTACCTTGCTCATGAGTACCTCAGTGGTAACTTTCAGTGAGAGTTTCCCGTACAATTATATTAGGAGGCCCCCCGCCCATCTTGAAGGTCAAGTTACTTTTATTTCATTTAATTTTCTATACAGCACCAATAGACGTCATACCTTGTCCTTTTAGAAAACAAACTAACAAGCCTGAAGTTATTATTTTATCTTATTTACCGACAGCATGTCATTTCCTAATAATACATAGTCGCGTTATTCTCACCTGTTGTTTATTAAAAAGAACAAAATAGTTCCTTTAAAGATGTTTTTTTGTCTGTAATCCGTCTTCTTATGCTTAACCCGCCCCACAAAGCTGTAAGAAGCAAGGCTTTTGTCTTTACTGATCTGGGATTCTTTTTGCTTGGTATAGTTGCTGAAGTAAGTCAGAAATGGGCTAACTACAAGAAAAGTAATAGCACAGTCCTCCTTGTGGGTCAAATAGGGAACAAACTACCATTTTCGTGACCTGAAAAAAAAAGGGGTTACAGTTGGGGTACGGATAAGAAACGCAAAAGCCTGAATCTCCTCAATGAGCTGAAAGTTTTATGCCATTAATGGCGTCTCTACAACAACTCAGGAGCCAGAAACCAATATGAGACAATATCATATGTGACCCTCCATGAAAACCAAAACCAGTAAAGCTTATAAATTTTCAATTGAAGGTTATTATGTTTTCATGAAAGAGGCATAAATCAAACTTCAAAAGCGATACCTGTCAGATGAATCAGGCGACATATATGACTGAGATATCAACATTCAAGGTGGTTTGTCCTGTCACGCCAAGAGTGAAAGCGGAGAAATCTGCCTTTGAAGTTGACTATCGACATGCTCTGACAAAATGCGGTCGCGGCTACGTTTTATATTCACGGTAGCCTCACGCTGCATTCACAGCCACACGGATAGCCTACCTGCGTTAGGTTAACTGAACTCGGGAGACAAAGATGGTTCGAAGAAATATCTCACGCTAGTCAGCAATTGGATTTACTGTAAATATTAGTAGAAGCGGTCAAAACATAAACACTTGCAACATTCTGCTGGAATTGAATTCCTCACCTCAAAGAGAATCACGTTTTAGGATGGAAAGGTAAGTTTTTTCATGAAATTGATTCACACCAAGTACAAGTATAGACGCTAAAAACAAAAAATTCAAAATTTTACCCCACGCAACATAAACGGTCATTTTTTTTGGAAACCTCCACTGCGACAAGTGACTGGTTTTTGCCGTGGAGGGTCACATATACTGATTTAACAGTCACTTCATATCAAATCACAAATACTGGCGAAAATATAATTTCACATTTTATTCCTGAGCTTATTTGCCCACAATAACACATCATCATGCTTAATAAAATGTGACGAAACCAGTTGGCGTCTGCACTACTCAGTGATGTTTTCTTTCTGGATCAATGGGCTCGTTAATCACAGAATTGACATAGATCGATATACTTCTACCAATTACAATAAAGAACCACAAATAGTATACACGTTCATACAATATTCATGACTGTGTGTATTTCTCTGAAACTTTGTGTGAGGTCAGTGTGACTGTTCAGTATGCCAGTGTGGTGCTCTCTTGCTTGTTGGCTCATCTTAAGAAGCTTTCTCTAGTTCTTTCCTAAACCTCTATTCATTCAAGACCTCTTCACACGTCTAGCCTGGAGCTACGGCGTTCCAAAGTCTGGGACAGGCTTTTGTCTGTAAAGGACGGCGTCGGCGTCTAAGTCTGTCTCCCTCGAACACATACACACACACAGCCTTGTAACACTTGCCCAGTGAAACCAGCTCTTCCTTAGCACCACCTTCAAGACAGCCCAACTCGCACCCCAAACCCCTCTCCCCACAAAGTCCGTCCCCTTCGTGTGCATTGTGTTGCAAATCCAAACCGAGCTGCCGCCCGCCAACAAAGGTTGCTGTGGCTACGTCCCCCCCGCGTCTTCATACATACACATACACACACTCTCACATACACACTCTTGCACAATGAGGCCAAAGGGGCCCCCAAGAATGAGCAGGGCCTGGGAACTGGGAAACGGGAGAGAGTCGGCAGCGGAGCGAGACAAGGGGAGTCTAATGAACGAGAGTGACCTACTGACACCAAAGGAAGACTCCCAGCTCACTTCCCTTCGTTTATTTTGCTTCCAAAGTCTTCGTGCTGAACACAGTGTTATATGTGAGGCAGTGAGGAATTAACACTCCTGCTTAATGCTGAAAAAGCTCCTCCCTACCCAATTCTCATAACAGAGGAAACCTGAAGAGTGGGTTTAAAGGGTCTATGCTGGCCCCCATTAAAAATTCTGCGACTCAATCAGATTCGGGGAAGCTTTGATAAAAAGTCAGACTTCGTCACTTGGCACTTGCACTGGGCTTGGCATGAAGCCGAGGTGGGCACAGAATCAAACAGAAGCAGCTCACTTCCCTTAGTCAGTGATGTGTGTATCAAAATTTATTCTGTCAAATTCTACGCTATATTTTTCTTTTGTTCAAAAATTGTATTCTCAATCATCTTGTAGGCATTGAAAAGTAAAAAGCAATCTTAGCACTTTCAGTGCAAATATTATATAACAAATAAAAGTAAAGAAAGGATTTAATCTTAATACTGGAATACAGTATTCAGAAACTCCCTAAAGTCACATTCCTCCACGATACAATGATAGCAGGTTACACATTCTCTTGGTATCTGGTTCACAGCAATCACGATTGCTTTTTCTACAGAGTCCGGTCTGTTCAGAAGAAAAGCTCAGGCCCACCCACACAACCTATATGCAAACAACAGCTTCTGGTTTAAACTTAATAAAACAAGCAACGTTACGATAAAAAAAAAAATCAAGTTCAACATCAGATAATGACACAAGATGAAGCAGCAATTTTAAACGTGTATAAAAATGCAGTTCTCATTCAGAGGGAAGTTTGCAGTTTGACTGAGTATAAACTTGAGAGAATTAAATTACAGTTGCAGCAATCCTGGGTCAACTCGTTCACTGTGTTCAAGGGGTGACGACAAAGGAGGTACCAATCCAATACTGATATAGATCTTATAGAAAATTAATGGAAGGCTTAATTTCCTCTCTTCTATGACAGTAGAACTTTCAATTTAATAATTCTGGAGGTGGGCAATTCATCAAAATGAATCAAAATCGATTTTAAGAGCCTCTGATCAATCTAATCTTGCCAATTCTGGTTATTATGATTATTTTGAAATTATTTTAATACTTTGCAGTGTGTCTTCTTCATCCTAAAACATACCGCAAGAGTGTTGTCTGTGGCTCCACCACATCCAGTCTGTGACTACATCTGTGTGTATTTCCATCAGTTATAAAAAATTTACAACGATGTGCGTTCTTTCATTAGAAAACAGATCTCAGCTTTAAGATCAAACCTTGTCAGTGAACCAAGGGGGCAAAAAAAATTAACCGGAAAATAATTGTTTGGTGACCATGATTGACACAAAATGTTTAATTAGTTGTGACTCTGATTTGAGGTCATATCATCTAGCCCTCGTGGATCCCTAAATACCACATGGGTATTTTCATATCAAACCAACACACCTTTGACACATCGTCACATATTTTACCGACGCGTGCTGATTTGGTCATATGGTTAAACCCGCGGAACTGAAATTGCATGTTTCTTGGATTAGTATTCAGAATTGGTTTAAATTTGGAACATTTAGTGAGATGACAATCATAAAAAAGCAATATATGCACTCTTTCATAAGCATACTGCTTGCATATTTACGGTGCTATACAATTAAAACAAACAAATCCCAAAAACAAAATGATCATTCTAATCAAGGATCTTTCATTAATGATAAACCAGCGTATGATAAATAGAGTTAAAATGTTCAAAATTGACCGATTACTGGCCCACATGATTTGACATGAAAAAGAGCAGACTTTGCTTGCAGTGGGAACTCACCCGGAGGCGATGAGCGCCCGTGACTGAGCCATGGCGATCCTCTGCAGGGCGGGGCGGCTGAGGCCGACTTGAGCTGGGAGGCACCCGAGGCGACTGCGCCGCCCGGCGCAGCTGACGACAGGAGCCCAGGGCGGGCGGGCAGAGGGGTGGGGGCACAGGTGATCTCCGCCCGTGAGATGAGAAGCACGTTTATTACTGTTAGAGGGTATCGGCTGGGTGGGGTTGTTGGACAGGTCACCGGCGTGGGGGCAGCGGACGGCGGAGGCGGGGGTCCTTTAGAGTGCAAGGCGGGTGGAGGACAGCACGACTGGGGCAGCGTGGCTGAGCTCAGGATGGAGGCGAGTGTCGAAGCACCGCTGGCACCAGTGGAGTTCCTGTGGTGAGAGCTCTGGACAGGGAGGCGGATGGGGCAGGGTGGTAGTGGGGGCGGCCTGCGTGGTGTCTTTGGGACTTGGGGGCTTAGGTAGGGGTGGGGGCTTCGCTTCCCAGAGTCTGCGCCATGCTGGGGTCTTGACGCCAGGACTAAGCATGCACTGCTGGCAGGAACAGGGCTGGCCAAGAAGTGATGCTTAGAAGCAGGGAAAGAGCTCCGGCTGGGGAGTAGCCTCCGTTTCCCCGCCCAGACCCGACACCTCCCTCCCAAATGTCCGCTGCCATTAGGCGCCCAGGCGTCTTGACAGGAGCCGAAGAGACAAGGGGTGGAAGCCAAGTCGGATCGTCGCTGAATCTGTGTGGCCTTCTGGAATCTGCCCGTTGATCTAGTCATGCTAGTCGATGAGGTAACAGAACTTAGCGGTGTCCAGGTCCAGCCCAGGGCTGTTGGCGGTCTGTGAGCTGCTTGGATATGTCTCCCACCTCTGTGTAAATGCATGATCCAGAGGCCGAGTGTATTCTCCATTCCCAAACCCAGCCCTGTCCAGGAGCCGAACGAGGATCATAGAAACTCCGCCTCACTGGCCGCAGTGTTCCTGGAGGAAAAACACTTTATTCAGTACAGAATCAGTCGTCTAATTATCGCAATTCTTATACTTAAACATGGACCGATTAAATACTGATTAAGGATACTGATTTGATGCTGACAAACTATTCCATTTAATGCCATGTTTAAGCTACTTGTGTAAGTTCTGCTTTAATTAATCAAGTTTGAATTTCCTTGTCATTTAATGCTTATATTTATTTCTCAATGGATTACAATAGTTTCATTTTATTCAGGAATTATAGCTCATACCCAATTTGCTGCTGCACTAAAAAGTTCACATTTGAACTGCCTGTTACTTTTGCAGACTTTCAAACCCTAAACTTTTAAAGTTGCTTGGTTTTTTTGAAGGTAGGAAAGCAAAGTACCAGACTTCAGAGATGTCTACCATATACAAAAATTATACTGATCTCTTTCACACTGTTTTGCATTTTACTGCATTTTATCTGACGCTCTTATCCACAGTGACAGTCTCCCTGAAACAGCCTGGAGGTAATGGTCTTCTTCAGGGAGGCCATGGTTGCAGAATAGTGAATTAAGTGGTAATTGCCATTCTTGAAGATGCTGCAAGCACAATTTTGATGCGCCAGCAAATTTGACCAAATCAAAGATTTCTGCAACAGGTATCTTCATAGACAACTTACTGCTATTTCTAAAAACTGTCCGATTTCTGCCCATTCTGTGCACAATCATTGAATGTGTGAAATAAATCCTGTTCTCGTAATTCTGTGGCAGACAGACGACAGGCTGATAAAAAAATGTAAAATGAGTTCTTAGATCCACCCCATACTTATGCTGAGGTTCATTAGTTTTATGAGTCCATGTGGGAGACTGCATCATAGTTAAAATATTCAAGCTGCAAGGAAGTCAACATGCCCAAATGACCTGAAATGTGCTGCTGGTGACCAACCCATGATGAGGTATGTGACAGAATAACAGGTAAAATTTTTTTGTTACATTTGGCTAACCGGCCAGAATTCACTGTATGCAATCGTTTGTTCAGTGTCATTACAGTTGCAAACTTGTGGCAGGTGAATTAAACAAAAAAACTAAAGTTTACTGGAGTCTCAAGTAATTCTATCTACCCCCAAAACAGGACCTATTTTGCGCTAGACAGCAGTACCACTTAAAAGTTTAAGCTTGGGTTTTGTATTTTGCTTCATATCCTACTGTCCCGTCTTGTGTATGCTAAAACAGTTGAGCAAATTTAAAAAGTATCTAAGGCACTTTATTCTAATTAACTGTCATTTCAGCTAACAACTCTATATGAATTGTGATGCTTTGCATTAAGCACTTGTTGAAATTAGCAAGAGTTACCTCACACAGATGTTAAGATGTTATATGTGAAATAAGCATATTACTAAGCTACCCTTGACTCACTTTTATTCATTTATTCTAAAAACATTTGTTTTAAAATGTTGACATGATCAAGCCTATTCTTCTAGTACTGCAAATCATAAGCATGAAAATAGCTGTCATCATTTTTTTTTGTTGTTTGTGTAATTAAGCATACTAGTTCAGACCAAACATTGGCTCATTAGGGTTACTGTATTGTCTGGAGCAGATTCCACAGGACGCAACAACTTACACATGAGCATCGGCATATGATAAGTCCATAAGAAAATGTGACGGTGCATGAAATGTGGCAGAAAAGATATTCTTTCAAATCTACCCCCACTCATGACTTCACTCCACTGCTATTCATTTCTCCCCTCCTCCCTAGTGTTTTTGGAGTAATGGGTCGTTGCCCTTCGTCAGCCCCTCGTCTCTCGCTCTCTTCTTCTTCCCATGCGGGCAGTCAGCCTTGCACAATAGCCTTTGTCAGTTAGTGGAGGCCGATGGAGTCTCCCAAAACTCTGAACAGCTAACAATCCGTCTCTTTGTTTTGGTTGTACTTCACTTCATGTCTGGGTCGCAATGTGTTTCTTCTCTCTCACTTGGAGGAAGACTTTACTGCAATAATTTTACATTTGCTTAATATGTTATTTTACAGCAAATATTGAGAGTTTACAAAAAATGACTGTAGGAATTTTTTCTGCACTATGTTAGGAGGCAAAATATATTGCAACATCAAAAATACAGATCCCCAGTTCCTTTTCCCAAACACTTAAATAGACCATTCTAGAATGATTGGACTGCTGTTGCATCTGCACAAAAAATTAAAATCATTGTTTAAAAAAAGCTGAAAATAACATTTACTTGTGAATAATTTGAGTGTGAACCATTCTTTCTTGAATTTAATCTAAATACCATCAGATCTGAGTAAAAATAGTCTCCTCAAGACTTAACTTATAGATCAGTCATGGAAGATGAGAACTGGACGGGTTTTCCTTTTGAATCAAGTTTTTGATTTAATTTGTCTTACTTGACATTACATGTCCCTGAAATAAGGGTGATGTGCAGCCCTAGTAAATATGTTTGCCACGCTACATGCTTTGATTTAGAATGAACCTTTGGCGACATATTGGGTGTTACTTATATGGATTCACGGGCCTTTTTGGGTAATTTGCAAGTCGAATTATTAGCCAAGTACCAATTGATGGATTTTGATACCAATGAAAGGGTTTTTGCTGTATTTTAAAAGCAGTAACATTAAACGCTGTAACTTTGCTTTACTAACTTAAGTAAAACTAAAAAATATAGTAGACTTTTTTACTTGAGTGAGAGTAATTTAAATAGAAATATTGTAATATTCAATGCATGGTTGTGTCTTTAATAATATGTATGTATGTATGGCGTGGTTGTGGGTAATTACGTTTATGCAGACATACACACATAATCATGTATAGGCAACTTATTTTTAAGTTATTTTTATCTCCCAAAGTAACAATTACTACAATAAAAAAAAGTCTGTTTGTGCACAAACGTGTAATGAATACCGCATAAGAAAAATAAAATGGTATCAGATAAAAACAAAATACAAACATTAAATCATAAATGCACAGCTAATACAAAGCGTCATCAATTAAATCACATTTCACCCAAAGTATTGTAAACACGTAACTTCTTGGAACATTGTTACCGGTGCGTGATCCAGCTATTCGAGTCAATATCGGACCGATATCCGATGCCAATGTCGTATCGGTACATGCTAAAAGATCACGTCCATCTTACCTGTGTCTGTCAGGAACTGGCGTTTTATGGACTGCAGAGTCGATGATGTAAGGGCGAGAGTCTGGGTCGACTTATTTGATACCACGCTGCCGGCGCCACGGGGGTCTGCGGATCACCGCCTCGATGTGGTGAGACACCGCCGGGCTGTAGGGTCGCCAGCGCCCGTGTTCGTTCAGCCATTCCCAAACGACCACGGCGGGGCCAGCAACATCGCACACCTGCAAACCAATAAAGGCCCGATCTTTTTTTTTTTTTTTAATCAACAGCATTTTCTCTGTTTCAAAAATCAATATTAATAATAACAATCCAACCGATCATTCTGCAGCAGTTCGATCCGCGCCGCGTTACAGCCAAACGGGTCTCTCATGCGCACAAGCGGCTTGACAACAAAGTCGTTTCATATTCAGCATCATAAATAAAAAACAAGGCCCCACGTTGCAGACAAATCTTTCTTCACATTAGACAGTATAAATCTACAGACTTATCAGGCTGAAGTTACTAATCAGGACACAACCTTTTGCAACGTGCACATTAAGTCGGTCTGCAACGTCCAGCTTGGCATATTTAGTACGCGAGTTAGCCACCCGGCTAACAAAGCGCCCTGCAGAAAATGCGCTCTTGTGCATGTAAAATGATTTTTGTTGTTCGCGACGATAAGGAGATGATTGGCACATGTGCAACTTTTACCGCAGAAAAGGAATAAAGAGACGGTCCGCGTTGCATGTTTTGCATGAAACCTGCTGCTAACTGTAGTTAGCCCTCGCCTTTGAGGGTGTCTAGTAAGGATGACGATTTTAGCTCTTCATAAACGGCCCCACTTAGCAAATAAAATAAAATCTCACCAGGAAAAAATGACCTTTCGCGGTGTTTTCACGTCTGCATTCAAGTTTGTGACGGTGAGGGCGATCTTCTTGGCGAATGCATCTTTACTTTGCCATTCGATTAAAGGCTCCTGTGCATCTGCGAGGTTTGTATAGTTTTCCAGAAGAACAGCGGCAGCTGGATAAAACAAGTTACTGGGCTCCTTTCTCCAAATTCTTCCGCAAAATTAATATGGCGGTGAGCTACCGTCGGGTCTAAATAATGCCACATATTCTGCATACCGCTAAAATACTATTCCTAACGACAACATTCGTTCTACATACCGTTTAACATACAATAATTTCAGCAGGATTGGGCTCCAGGCTGTTTTCGTGCTTCTGCCCAGGGCCCCGCCCACCAACGCTAACGGGCCATTCGCGAGCTGTGTTGCCACTTCCCGGTTGTCCAGTCTCCGCCCATTCCGAATTGAATCTCAGTTTGGCGTACTAACTACTAAAACAGTACGGTAAAAATAGCTAGCCCCAAACCATGATGTCTGATTTTGGCGTACTATTTTTGTTGGTAGTATTTTGATTTGAACGTAGTCTGTGTAGTATCACGTTTTCTGGAAATAAACATAATTATATTTTTGAGCAAGTGCTTTTGGATTTGATGATAAGCGTTTATTTATGAAAGGGTGAAATTTTAGAATTTTTTGCTGGGTAAAAGATTGTGGAGATGCCGGGGATTGAACCCGGGACCTCATACATGCGAAGCATGCGATCTACCACTGAGCTACATCCCCGTGAGTGCGTCACTAAACAATTACCCTTATATGTTCTGAAGTGTAATCGTGAATTCTATTCCGTTTGTATTTGCTGTTTAATGTCAATGTAAAATGTATCGTTTATGTTTCTACTATTGGTCCACATTACACTGTTGAAGCAGCTACGTTTTTAGCATACATAGTTCATGTGAGAGGAAACCCAGCACGTGAACTGGGCTGGTAAAGAAGTGCAAAAGCTCTTGTAATTTGTTTCAAATCCAACAGGCGCTGTATCCACAGTTCTAGAGAAAGGGTTGTAATCACAAAGCTCATTGTGCAGATATGCAAAGAAAGATGTAAACATACACACTAAATTCTTACATAATAAGCCACTGCCCTTTCTTCTTTTAAAAAAACCCTAACAAAACGAAACTTAAAATCATATTACAACTTAAATACATGGTTAAGTTATATGTTTGTGAATTTTATATATATATATATATATATATATATATATAGATAGATAGATAGATAGATAGATGAATATAGATAGATATAGATATAGATAGATAGATAGATAGATAGATAGATAGATATAGATATGTGTATATATATGTGTGTGTGTGTGTGTGTGTGTGCGAGAGAAAGAGAGAGAGAGAGATTTACAATAACAGTTTTATCCGTAGTGATTAGGTTGCTAAATAGGAATGGGTTACTGAAGGGTCAGAGAGATAATTCCCAAGGACCATACATAGCAGATTATTTTAGATTTAGCAAGTTTCAGAGTTATTGTTATTGCAGAGTGGACATATATTCTTTGATAAATATGAAAAAATCACACAGGAAAATGCACATAGAAAAATGTGAGTGCGATGAGGCTTTGATTCACACACAGGAACCACAACACGACAAACCAAAATTAAACGATAAAACCTGAAAGTACATACTTTGTAAAGTTTGTATTTATGATGAATGTTTTGTAATAAATAAAAAATAAATAAATAAATAATGCTAAACCGTAAGTGTTAATTTGTAGGTGGGTTAGCTAGCATTAGCACACAATTCGCATTAACAACTCGCGCGATTAGCTTGTGGCTTTCGCGGTGTTTGTGTGTGTGCGCGCGCGCCCGGGAGGAGAGCGGTGAGTAACACACAGCTCGTCAAGCGGACGAAACCTGACCTTATAGAAAATACATTTTCTAAAATAAATTACAATCGATAGGTGACAACAGCAATAGTGGAAATAATAAAAAATCGTCACACTCTCAATGGCGTCAGTTAACCGAACTAACCAACCCCCACGCACCGAAAAGATCAGATCTGGTATGAGGTTTTTAAAAAATCAAATATTTAAAATTCAAATGTAATGTGATATTTAAAACTTTCAAGGATTGCCAATTTTTAAAACACATTTTAATCAGATTTGCCATTGAGTCAACATGTAAAATGTTGTTATTTTGCATTTTGTCAAAATTACAATTTGAAATGTACACTGTAAATGTTGAATTTATTTTGAAAATGTTGAATTGTAAGCCGCAGTGACAACTGATAAAAAATATAAACAATGCACAACAAACTAACATATTGCACAAGGATTTAAATATATTTCAGATGCAAGTTAGCTCAAATGGTAATCAAGTAGGAAGGCCTACCCTGATATAAATTTTATATAGTTTTTTTCTATATTACACGTATAAACAAACAGCACAAAGCCACTACGACAACATGCTTATCTTAACAGATATTTTGGTGTATTGTTTAGTACAAAATTGATTATTTTTCCTCAGTCTGGCATCTGGACTCAAAAGGTAAATGTAAATATAAAAAGGCCCTGAAATCAACCTTCCATTGTTATTTTGGCCAGTACCATATTTGTAATATGTTACCAGCTTAATTCTCACCCTGATACATTTAGGTCTCAAAAAGTACAAAATCGAATCAAATTATTCTCAAAGCTACCCTTTGGTACATTCACCCAGGGAGCAAAATGGCACCTTATACCTGAGAAAATGCAAATTAACCCTTTACGGCAGTTTATTTGAAGAGGTCAGCACCAAAATACAATGAAAGCATGAAATACTGTGAGAGTACAGTCCCAAAAATAACAATAGCATTATGTATAGTACACAAGAGAATGTTGCAAGGCCTCAGGGCATATTAATCAGGTGATCAAAGTTTGTTGTTTTAAAAGAAAACTTACTACTAATAAAATGTGATACAAATAAGTTGTGGCTGTACTAAAATTTCTTAGAAGTTAAAAGACTTAAAAGTATCCATGTTAAGGATCAAAACGTTCACAGCAACACTCCACGGCACGCATGATAATCTTTCTATTTCTCTTCCTTTGCCTGATATTTCAGCTTTTTTTGTCCTATTTCACAAAGCTGTTACATTTCCCTCATCCTTGTTCTCCTCAGACCAAATTGCACTCCCAGAAAATGACTTCAAGTCTATAAGCAAGCCCACTCTCTCCTCATTCTTCTCATCTCCCTCTTGTTTTGGGTCACCCTCTTCCCCTCCATCTTTAGTCTCCTCCTTCTGCTTTACATCTTTTTCCACCACTTCTGAACTCTTGTTCTTATTCACTCTCTCCCTCAGATCAATGCTGGAATAGTCGTCTGACGAATCGTCCTCAGCATCATCGACATCCTCAGCGTCCTCAGCATCCTCACCATTCTCCTTTTCATTGTCCTCATTTTGACTTTGACCTTTAGCTGCGCCTTCCTTTTCGTCATTGCCGCTCAAGGTGTTCCCACTGCCTATGGCGTTTTCTTCATCGCGAGGTTGAGACTGTCTACAGGCATTTATCCTTTCTTCTACAATTTCTATCCCTTGTAGCACACGGTCTCGGACCCCCCCCTCAGCATAGACGAGGCGCTGGATGGTGTATTGACCATTGGTTTGCCGGTTTAAGTATTTGTAGAGGATGACAAGCAGCACAATGAGCAGGAGCAGGAAGAAAAGGAGTCCTACAATGGTTGAAGTACTGTCACCATTTCCAGTTTGATCAGTCATCTTCACTGTAGATGAGAGAGTATAAAAATGGTATTCTTTGTTAAGCAACTGTACAAAGCAAATCAAATAGTAAATATCAAATGATTTCACGTAGGAGGTTGTAATAACTGTTTAAAATTGTAAAGATATACATGTTAAACCTGCCACCTCAAATGTATTTGAACATGCAGACTGAACAAGTAAAATAATGAAGATTTCTTTACCAGAGAATGAAGGCAAATTATCTCATCTGAGAAAATTAAACCACTGGTGCACCATAAATCCTCAAATTCTATGGAGAGGAAAAAATCTAATTTCAGTTATTATAACACAGTAAACATGCCTGTGTGCAGCTTTCTTACACAGGAAACGCCTGAGGAGCTCTTGTCTCAAAACCATTTCGGCGTGCCCAAATTCATAATTCTGCTTATAGTTTTCTTTTTAAATCATACTTTCTAACATTCATTTATAACATTTTCATGATTCTGTTATGATCTTGTAAGTAGTCAAAATGATATCACTGATCATATTTGGTCATATTATTGATATGTTACATTTTTTGTGTTTTCAGTGAGTGAAGTACATTCAGCAAAGCGTATGGATTTTTTTAAAGCATGCTGTTCATATTTACAAAAATGAAAGCATGGAACAAAACAAGACAAAAAATACCACAAATTAAAAAAATGTATATAAAGTAATGTTATCCATGTCTCAGACAACCATAAGCCTACAGAGCTACACAAACGTAAAACCATGTCACCTTTTTGTCAATACATCTTTCAATAGATTTCTCTATATAAATTGGAATAATTTTTTTAATCACTTACCGTAATTGTTTGCTCATCACCCTACATGAGCGTCTAAGAAAGAGGGCAGACGGAAGAAACAGAAAAAAAGGGTGGAGGTGACAACACAAGAACATTCCTAAACCTCATTCAAAGCAGTTTTGAAACTGAGCCATTTGATTGGTAGAGGGAAGTGAGTACATGGTGATGGTCTAAAATTAGAAGGTTTTTTTGAAAACCCAACTTTTTTTATGTTGAAACAGTAGAACTTGCATTATGCCTAAATGGTAACACGTGGCACAATGTATTCATTTTATTACTAATATTAATATACAAATGCTATATACAAATATAGCTGTTGTCATTATACATGATCTCATAGGTTAGGCTCACAGGAGGTATTTTCCAAATAATCACCATCTATAGAAAAACTAAAATGAAATAAGGGTAATTTGTGAAAATCTTTTTGAAGATACTTGAGTGCAAGCTATCTTTTGAGCAAGTTTATAGGAACTGAAACTACATGCAAATACTTGCACAAAATGGTGGGTCTTTGCACAGGAAGGATTTGCCGGAACTCTTTAGTTAGAGATAGCGAGCTTGACTACTAGTCCCTCACACACCACATCCTGTTCAGTGCATTTGAAGATTCAAAATTACCCACAAAACCCTGCAGTTTGCACCAGCTGCACGACCAATTTGTGGAAAAAGATCTTTTTGAAAGAATGATTGCATGCTAAAGATATAGAAAATAATTATGATGGATGTAGGCTGTTGGCTAAACAATTTCATCTTTCTACATCGAATTTTGTGTTGTAAATGTTAATTTGCTATAAATATCTGCAATATTGCAACATTTTTGAGCTTTACCAGTTGTCTTGGGCAAGTAGGTTTGCCAAAGGGTCAGAGAGATATACTCACAAGACAATTCCCAAGAACATACACAGAACAGTTTTTAGAGTTACCAGAATTTCAAAGTTATTGCAAATGAAGATCACTTAAAGTACTAAAATGAGCATACAAATAGATACAGGCATAAACAAAGTAAAACTAGTAAGAATGTGTGAACATATATTATGATAAATATGAAAGAAATGCACGTAGAAAAATCGACCTGAGTGCTTTGAAGAATCTTAGAAGATTTAAAAAAAAACATGGTTGGTTCATTTCCTGTTCGCATTTACACCGACAACCCACAGAGACTCCCACATTACAGGCCATACACAGCAACACTTTCTACATGATTCATTTACTACACATATACATGATACCAACATTGTTCAAGACTCTGATTGGAAAATTAGCTGAATGTTTAAGCAACAATTATGATGAAGTAAGCAGGCAGCAAACTGTAGATGCAGAAGTCACAGCAGCTGTGTTCTATCAGCATTCATCATGTATCAAATTTTTTTGTGTTAATCAAAGGCTACTGCCTTAACTGCTGCATCTATATATATTTGGGAGTGTATATTATCTTGAGTCTGACAAAAGAATCACTGTATCACTGACAATCACAATCACTGCACTCCACAACAGCCAAATCACTGTAGCAGCTCTAAAACCAAAATCAAAACAGTACATGTCTATTCGTGTCTTGTAATTATTTGATTGCATTTAGTTATCACGTATTATTAATCGTTTTATTATTTTTATTCCACACACTTTTTTGATCACTATGTCTCCAACGTTTTTTGTTACCGAAACTTCCAGTTCTAAAACATGCAGCCTATTGTGACGTGGGGTGCTTATGTACATGTGTTTTATAAGCACACTTTTCGCGTGTTCTGTCAATTTTTCCATCTATATTTTTCTCATAGACTACCATGGAGCTTAAACAGGATTTAACAGGCTAATACCAGTTTGAACTGGTTAGATCCAATGATCGGAACCGTTATGCTATCAACTGCCTTGGTATGAGTGGGTTTATTCCAGATTAATTGGATTTAACTGGCTCATACCTGGTTGTAACTAGTTAAAACTGTTTAATTCAGTTCTGGTCACTCTAAACTGTTTTAATCTGGAATAAATAGACTTATACCTGTTCTACCCAGTTCAAACTGGTATGAGCCAGTTTAATCCCATTTGTTTCAATCTAAACCGTTTTTAAAAAGTACTATGTAAATCTTATATCAATGTGTATTTTAGCACATTTTTGTTACTTTTCATTTAATAGAGAGTCGCCTTGGTCTCTCCTTCTTGACAAATGACCTCTGTAGACCTCCTCTAGAGGGTGGTATTGGGTAACTGAAAAATCTGGAATCCATAGTGTTCAAATTATCTTCAAAGCAAATGAAACTTTTTTGTATATGTGCATTTTATAAGCAAACATTTACATTACATATTTTGCTTGCATCCATATACTTAGTAAAGGTAAGTAATCACTAAAAAATATTCATTGAATGTTACAACTTACGGTAAATAACACAGTCTTCTACAGTATGTGTGTGCATGACAAGACACAAGTTTTTCCAGATTAAGATATCAGAGAACAGTCAGTAAAGGCTGTAGTATTCTTTGTCCTAAACACATTCCCAATGGACACATTTGTTTTGGCATCTGTGTAAAACATTCCAGTGTGGCAGTTAGGTCAAGACGACTTCTGCCTGTGTAATCTCTCTTAGTATTTAACTGTCATCTGTTGATCTCAAAACTCAGATCTTTGATCATTATGTGATTGTGGTAAACAATCACATATTGTTATTCACTCATTCATTATCCAAACCACTGAGGGTTGCAGGGGGACCAAAGCCTATCCCGGGAACTATGGGCGTAAGGCAAAGTAGTGTGAGGGACAACAGAGAGGCCAGGACCACCCCTTGAACATGTACATACTGGTAATTGTTAAGAGAGTTCAGAGAAGCAAAAAGAGTTGGGAGGTGAAGGCTCATGGATGTCAATTAATGTCATCTTGTGTGGCACAAAGCAACAGTAGGTCAACTGTGGCACAAATTGCAAATAATTTAAATCATGATGGGAATAATGTTTTACGGCTCGCATGGGGCTGCGTAGTGCTGAGTTGTGCAACTGAGAAATACTATTAGAGAACAAGTCTGACCTGGTTGTGGCTCATATTTGTTGGTGTTACTTTAACGGGTCCCCAAACTGCTCTAGTGGAAACTGTGGCTAAATAAACAATTTGTTCACCACATTCCCATAAATCATTAGTCTGGTTCTGATTGCAAGGGCACTGTTGAGTGAATACTTTTCACCACAGTTTAGAAACAGCACTAATACATTTCAAAACACCATGTTACTTTGGTTCCGTCCAGAATGACATCTCTGAGATTACATATGTTGCGTAGAAACCATACACAATGTTGTACACAATACTGTACTAAATAAATGACAAGGATTGGTCAATGGTTAGCACATTTCTACAGGATTTTATTTAAAATGACAGAGCATCACTTACAGAATTGCAAAACACACATGTACTCAAAAAAATCAACATAAACCAGCTGGTTAGCAATTGTAGTAGGGAAACCAGACATTCCTGATTGTTCTGCACACAAAGATAGAGAAAAAACCTAATCAATAAGAAAATTAACATAGCTGGAACATATATGTTCCTCAAGAATCTAACCTAACACACATTTAACATTTTAGTCACTCATGGACTGCAGAGTCTGCTTCAGTTATACCAGTATATCAATTCTTAACACGTTACATCAAATTGCTAAAAAAATCCCTTCAAGCATTCATACAGACATGTTCTCTACACAAAACAGGTTCTCTACTGTTTTACTAGCATACCCACACTACAAACACCAACATAAGCTACTCTCAATGAAACTGTCAAATATCTAATAGTGAAAAGAGGTTCTAAACAGTGCTGGCCAGCTTTTACAGATATGTATTGTCATACGGTCTAGGTAAAACTACGCTACCAATGAATACAGCATGTAGGATAATAATAGACCTTGCTTTTGAGGCTCTAAACTTAGTCAGTTTGCACTGAACTGCATTCACAAATCCGATTGACGTGTCTAGCAGCACTTGTCGAAATCTGATGTAAAAGCTCTGATAAATGCACAGTGTGAACCAAGACTTTCAAACCGCATTGTGTTTATTTTTGCTATAGAACACTTCAACAACCCATAACTTAAACATATAGGTTTTAGTACTCACTTCTTTTCATATACTACTTGGACTGCGTTACCCATGATCCTTCACTGCGGTGTAAAGCTACAGTAAATTTGGATAAGGCTATGGGTCTTTTAGGGCATCTCAGGCCATTGCAGATCTCACACCTCTCCATTCTCAATTCTGGCTACTTGTCGCTCCAACACATCAATCCTGTGACCCTGGGCTAACACAAGAACACGCAGAGCACGGATTTCTGTCAAAATGTCAGTTAGTTGGTCGTCCTGGAGAGTGAGACAAAAAGGGAAAGAGGGAGAAAATAAAGGTCATTTAATTCCTCAAACATCAGAATTTAATAAAATTTGAAATGATGCCTTTCTGCTTCCTAAATGAATCACCACTCCCTACGCTCTGGTTAGGTCTGTGATGCGAACTGTGTTGTCACCTCTTTTCTGAATCTTTCCATCCCTCCTTCATTTTCCTTTCCGACGTGCCCTTGCTCCATGACTTCGCTCTCGACCTCTCTGGTGCTGGTGCTAGTGGAGGTAGTCGGTGATTGAGTCTGAGGCAGTATTTTTGGTTTACCCCGGAGGGTATTACATTTGGAAGGCGGAGCAGTGTAGCCTCCACTCAAAGAAACTAAGATTGGAGGAGCGTCCTGTCCTGCTATCCAGTCTTCAGCCAGAAGGGAAGGTTCTAAGCCTGCTGTGTCAGGGTATAAATCCCCTTGGAACAGGTCTGACTGAGGGGAGATTACAGAATAGGAATAAGGCAAGTGCAAACGTACATACACGCATACACGCGTCACAAATTGCAATAAAAGGCTGCGAGACTGCAGAGGCCTGTGCACACATACAAAGTGGAATGTGAAGTTGACCAAAAATTGTATAAAGGGAATTATAAAGAAGGTGAAGCAGTGGACTCCAAAAAAGTTTTGTATATAACAAATATCAAAAGTGTAATCATAGTGGGTTCACAGGTTCAAATGCTATATTAATACAGTCAAGTACTGTAACTGTAAAATGTGTAAAAACATTTGTCTGCAGCTCATGTTTTCCTGCTACAGAAAATAAAACACAAGCTGCAGATTTGTCCAAAGCTTTGGATTGATATCCTTTCATCCTTTCACCTGCATTTCTGTTGCCAATCACAGATGTGATCTGGCCCTGCTGTGACTTGCAGGGAACTGTGGTTTTAAAAGTAACTAAGTAGAGTAAAATTACCCCAACAAGGCTTAATGAACATAACATGAGATATTATGATTCTGTAATCTTAGATCTTTCTTGAAAACATTACACGTCATCACCATGCCATTATAATACAAGGAAAAATACCTGTTCACATGCATGCAATAATGTACTCACTAGTGACAAATTCTTACATAGGATGTGTCCAAAAGCAAGGAACTTGACTTACTTTTCTTGGCACAGTCATAGAGATGGGCTCAACCTTCCTCTCGTGGAGTTTATAGAATCTGAGAGGGATGGAGAGAATGCAAAATGAAACCACAATAATATCAAACGCTTTCAATGGCAAATGAATCCAAAAATTTGTGATTTTTTATGAGTCTTTTAGGCCATGTTTTTAACCTGGCTATTTCACATTTGTTAACATCCACTCCTCTCTTGCTGAGAAAGCCAGCTCCTCTCTGAGGCTCCTTGCTACTGTAGAGACTGAGGAAGTGGATGTAGGGCGACTCGTCGGTTATTTCAAAGTAACGGATAGTGCAGTCTCCCTAAGAGAGATGTTATGAGAAAGAACAAGCCAACATTGGAACATTGTTGGAATATAAATAGTGCATCATTTATGAAATTGTAGCACTCTGTAAATCTTACACAGGAACCAGACACAACTCACTAATGAAAGTTAGTAATATTTAACAGGTTTGTACATAAGGTTGTTTGATATTCCACACATCAGATAAAAAAAGGCTTTGTACTGACATGTTGTTGTGTGTATTGTGTGTACGGAGACAGAGGAAGTGAAACCTTATAGTCTGGAGTAATTTAGAAGTGGCAGTGTAGTTTTACCTTCCCACAAAGGTAGACCATGTTCGTGTCTGGGTCGTAGAAAGGAAGTAGAACTCCATTACTGGTGTCCATTTCCTGAACCGCCATTGGCTCCGAGAGATCCCTCTAGTAATTACATCGAGCAAAAGCACACTCAGAAAGGAAGGATTTTTACATGAAAATGCTATTACTGTCATTCAGGGGATTGTAAAAACGAAAACATGAAGCATCTATTATAAAACAGAAATTCTGAAGTGTTAAAAGTACTACAGAGTAACTTTGCAATCATATAAAATGATCAATCTAATTTTTAAAAAATGAAGTATTAAGTTCTATTGATGTATTGACAAAGTTCTTAAAAGTATACCCTCCCTGACAAAGAGATTTTACTGAAAGAAAATTTTTAAGAAAAAGGAACTCACAGAAAACAGAACAGAGATTAACTTGTGGTCTCATAAAGATTCATTTAAAGAAATCAGCACCGGCGCCTACTCTGCCTTTACCAACGAGCTGAACGCATTCTACGCCCGTTTCGAGGTTAGCCAGGTGGCTATCGCTAACAGCAGCCTGACGACTGAGGACGGTGACGTCATCAGCATCGCAGAGCACGACGTCCGCCCGGCATTGAGGAAGGTGAACACCGGGAAGGCGGCGGATCCAGTCGGCATCTCCGGGCGCCTGCTGCGCTGACCAACTGGCAGGTGTGTTCACTTATATCTTTAACGAGTCTCTGGTGAAGTCCGTGGTCCCCACTTGCTTCAAAAAATCCACCATCGTCCCCGTGCCCAAGAATAACAAACCTTCATGCCTGAATGATCACCGCCCTGTTGCACTGACATCGGTAGTTATGAAGGTGTTTGAAAGACTGATTAAGCACATCATCTCCTCCTCCATCCCAAGCACCATAGACCCACTCCAGTTTGCCTACCGCTCCAACAGATCTACAGAGGATGCCATCTCCCACGTCCTACACACCTCCCTCAGCCACGTGGACAAGAAAAGGGGAAACTATGTGAGGATGCTGTTTATTGACTACAGTGTTCAACACTATAGTGCCCTATAGACTGTTTACCAAGCTGAGAGACCTAGGACTCGACAACCGCTTGTGCACGTGGGTGGTGGACTTCCTCACAGGCAGATCTCAGGTAGTGCGGGCGGGCAGGTGTGTCTCCGGCAGCGTCACCACCAACACAGGAGCTCCTCAAGGGTGTGTACTTTCTCCACTGTTATATTCACTCTACACTTTGGAATGTGTGGCCTCTCACGACTCCAACAACATTGTCAAGTTTGTGGAAGACACAGAGGTGTTAGGACTAATCTCCAACGATGATGAGACGGCCTACATGAACGAGGTGGAGAAACTGGCACTCTGGTGTCATGAAAACTGCCTCCAACTGAACATCAGCAAGACAAAGGACTTCAGCAGGAGACAATGCGACCACAGACCCCTCACCATCAATGGTGCTCCAGTGGAGAAGGTGTGTTTGTTTAAATACCTTGGCGTCTACATCTCTGAGGACCTGACCTGGGCTGAACATATCAATGTTCAAGTCAAGAGGGCAAAGCAGCATCTGTACCACCTTAGAAAGCTGAGGAGGTTTGGGGTTTCCCCTTCCATTCTGAAAGCTTTTTATTCTGGCGCTGTGGAGAGCATCATCACACAGAACATCTTGTCCTGGTACGGGAACAGCTGTGTTCAGGACCAGAAAGCCCTCCAGAGAGTGATCCGAGCAGCAGAGTGCTGCTGCACGTCAGCTCTCCCTTCCCTGCAGGACATTTACGCCAAGAGATGTAGGAGCAGGGCAATTAGGATTCTAAAAGTCTCATCCCAGCAATGGACTGTTTCATCTTCTGCAATCAGGCAGAAGGTTCTGCACCGTCATGGCCAAAACAGAGAGACTCAGGAGGAGTTTCTATCCTCAGGCCATCTGTTTTCTGAACCAGGACATGCCTTTTCTCTAAAGCCTTATTTGCCATTCCATACTGTCTCTCAATCATATTGTTATGATCATTTATACTGTCTGCCATATTTCACTGTCCTAATATTACATTTCTACTCTGTTTGCTACATGCTACATTGTTCACTGCTGTGTAGTTGCACTCGGCACTTTAAACAGTCTTTTCACCTGTTATCTGTCTCCCAGAGTTAAATACGTATACTCAGGTATAAAACTTCAGTACATATTCTTTTTTTTTTAATTCACACCATACACCTGTACCCGGCACTTGGGACTTTAATTTAATTATACTCCTTGTCTTCTGCACATAGGTTGCCCTATTGTATATTGTACATAAGAAACAGTTATTTATTTTTCCCTCTTTATTCCCTTAGCTCCCTTTCAAGTTTGTATTGTAACTATTTTATTTTATTCTAACTTTTTTTTCTAAATTTGCCTAAATTGCACAGTAAGGAGCGGATCAGGATACATTTCACTGCATGTTGTACCTGTATAATTTGCATGTGACAAATAAAGAATAAAGAAAAGAATCTCGAAAAGAATCTTTAAGTTGAGGTTTCTCAGTTAAATCTGAACTGAGAAACCTCAACTGTAAGGCTGAATGGTAGAAGCATTTAAGACAATTATTGTGCTAATGAAACTTTATTGAAAACAGCTTGTCAATTAAAAATGAAATGCATTAAAGCAAAAGGCTCCTGTGAGTTTTTGAGGAAGGGGAGAAATATGGCAACTGGAGAAAACAAAAATACACCTTCAAAAAAACATACCTCTGAATCCTGATTCTTATGGGTAAGATGACAATGATCAATCCATCACAATCATCAACATACTTCTCATCATCACTGAAGCCTCTTATAGACGAAGATGGATGCACCAGTAATAAACTGTTACAATGAACTACAGAAATCATGCAAACAACTTTAGAATCTGAAGGATAAGGACATTGCTGATCTCCAGGTCAACATTGTGCTTACTAACAGGCAACTGCGCCTTAGTCAAGGATTTTAATAACTAAAGTGTTTCCAAAAGAGGAAGAGAAACTGATGTGAAGGCATCCGCCACCACTTAACTGCTTTAAAAAGCAACTACATTCTCCTCACATGTATAAATAACCAGCCGACACAGTTTACTGTGTGAGTTGTTTGGAAAAATTCCGGTAGGCCAACATCCCTAAATTACTTCTGATAAATTATGGAGAGAGCTGAGTTAAATAAGAAAACTGTGCTTGCTCTAAGTTACAGTTATTTTTCTTACCGTATCCCAGAGTGCCACTTGTCTCTCACTCATGCGGCTAAAGCCAGTTGTCAGGATTTTCCCATCAGCCAGAAATACTGCTCTCATTGGCCTGGTGCCCTCATGAGCCTTGTCCCGCACCTGATGAGGAAAAACCATCAGAAACTATCAATTATTTTTCAGCCACGTCTGTGTTCACTGGTAGGATGGGACCAACAATGATTACCTTAAAGGAGCATCTAGTCAGGATAAGACTGAAGTTTTAAAAGCATTAAAGATTCTCTGGTTAGAGCTGCTAGATCAGAAGTTTTCAACTTTAGTAGCCGTTTTGAAAGAGTTGTGAGACAGAGTGGGAAATGTAAACATTGTAAAACCAGCAAGCTTGTATGCTCAAAGTTAAAGTAAACTTTGTCATCTCAGCTAATAACACGTACATAGAGGGAGATGTGATGACGTGGCTACCAGTACAAAAATAAATAAGGCATGTGGAATATGCATATATAAACAGACTATAAAATATAAACTCTAAACCAGAGGTAGAAAAACAAAATGCTTGATCCAGGGTCTGATTTTCCAGCCCTAATCAAACTCACTGAAAAAACAAAGTGTAAGTTGATATTTCATTATTATTTTTTATTAAATTGTCATTATTAAATGTTAGCCCATTTTCCTCTTAAAATAATAGAATGGCTTATTTCATATTGAATATCTATTTTTTTATTTGTCAAATTGTAGTGAGGATGATGATCGTTTTGATTCATACTTGAAGTAGCATGGTAAAATTAGAGTCAGGCGCAATAAAAGGTTGGGAACCACTACCCTGGAGACAGACCTTAAGCATAGTTCCACGTCGAGGGTCAATAACACGGAGAGCTTTGTCCTTGCAAGTGGTGCAGACCACACTACCCTCTCTGTTCCAGCTCACACTGTAAATCAGATCTGGATGGGTGTCAGTCAGCTGGTACACCAGCTCACCCGTACCAACGTCCCATACACACAAGATATTATCACAACCTGGAAGAAAAACACAAGGATCCAAATTAGAAATGCACTACTTCCTTTATAAAAACATTGTGTGCGCTTGATGTGTGCCAATGTGGAACTTAATTGGACTCTAATTAAATAGAGGTTAATGACCCTCCAACTAGACACTTCCTGCTCCCATTAGCCAGTCCATACTAAAATGTGAACTAGATGTACGCAATATTGTGTTACACGGTTCTTCTTGCTTGTTGCACCGGTATTTGCACGTTATAATAACAGGTCCATCACTTGGAGATGAAATTAAGATGAAGCATAATTTTTTTTTAAAAGTAAACCATTCGCCCCTATTGAGTGAATAATGCCAGAGTCGTAATGAGACGGGATTTACCGCTTTCATCTTTTCCACAGGGTGTATGTAACCTACTCTACTACAAACACACACACACCACGTCATTACACAGTTCAGCCAAATGTATTTATAGTAAAGTATTTAAGGCTAACACACTAGATTTAGCACATAAACAACCCGGAGCTGGGCTGAGCCAGAGGGACTTAATTCAAGTAATCCAAATTTAGTGTCTGGAGCGGAAATGCACACACACACACACACACACTCACACACACCCCCAAATAAACAAACACCTTCGTTTATTATGGACAACCGGGGGTCACAAGCAGTTCATGCATGTATTACTAGTATGTCACAGATACAAAGACACACACGTTTTGGGAAATTAAACAGATCTGGGTTGTAAATGTATATCATGTCATGTATTACATATGTGTTACGTGTTTGGCTTTCACAGAGGTCAGTATATATTGTACACACACAAAATCTCTCTCTCTCTAACACACACACACACACATACACACACTTTTAGATCACTGTGGGGCCAGGGGTCACAAGCATGCCATGTATTACTTGTATGAGTTATTCAGTCCTCAAAGTGGTCAGTATGCATTGTACGTACGTAAACACACACATAAACACACACACACAGTTCACCTGCAGTCAGCAGAATGTTGAGGGCAGTAGGGTGCCAGGCTAAGATGCCGACTCTCTTACTGTGGCCCTCCAGAGTTACTGCAGCTTCAGTCATAGGTTCTGTGAGACCACCATCAGGAATTTGCCATATCTGCCATCAGCATTACACAACACAACTCTCAATCAGACACACACATAAATAACAATACACAAACCATAATAATGATCCATATCTACCAAATCTTTCCTAAGTAAAAATCTGAAAGATATTTCTAAAAATAGAAACATCCTCCATGTCAAAGCAACCCTTCAGCAGGTTAGATTCTAATGGTGATTTGTGCACAGACCTGAACGCATTGTTAAGTGTTTAGCCAATCTAAACATCATTATACTGATACAAAATGTTAGTCTTCATCCAAAACCTATAATCCAATTTATTAGGAAATAATTTTGATTATCAGTGACCACCCTTTGCCTTCAAAACAGCATCAATTCTTCTAGGTACACTTGCACACAGTTTTTGAAGGAACTCGGCTTGTAGGTTGTTCCAAACATCTTGGAGAACTAACCACAGATCTATAATCCTATAATCCTACAAAATAATATAATGACTACAAAATAATATAATGACTATAATCCTACAAAATCCCTGACTTTGTGCAAGTGTACCTATAAGAATTGATGCTGGTTCGAAGGCAAAAGGGAGTAACACCAAATATTGATTTGATTTAGATTTTTCTTTTGTTCGCTCACTTTGCATTTTGTAAATTGATAAAAATAAACAATCATTATTTATATTTCTGAAAGCATTCTTTGTTTACAGCATTTTTTCCACACCTGCCTAAAACTTTTGCACAGTACTGTATATCTATACTTCTACTTGGATGAAGAATGCGTATACTTTTGACACCTCTGTGATTAACTGTGTGGGAGTATTCTGGAAAACTAAAAGGCTTTCTGGTTAACATTAGTTTTAACTTCTTTAACTTCCATTCTCTGCATGTTTTATATAGAACAATCCCAAAATGTACCTTTACAGTACAGTCCTCTGAGGCGCTGGCAATGACATTGTCATCATGCGGACACCACTGAACATCCAGCACAGGAGCTGCATGACCACACACAGTTGGAGTGGACTGATCCACCCTGCCACTCTAGTGGAAAAAAAAAACACAAATCACATGCATCCATATGGGTAATACTAATCTGAGTAATTAAGTAATAACTAATCTGAAATTTTCAAAAATTGCATTTGATTCCACCAGTGGTGTTGATAAGGTATGTCAAAATCAAAAACTAGAAGCTGTGCATTGTTTTAATTTTTAGTGTCATTTATTGGCAAACCTTGGCGAGTGGCAACACTAGAAAGGCTCCTCCCCCTCCGGCCTCCACAATAACAGCAATGAACTTGGGGTTGGCGGCACAAAGTGGAGCTTCCCATGTCACACGTGTAACTCTGACATCGTCCAGGCAGTGTTCAGCCTTCCATGCTTGTGCGAATACATGTCGGAATTTGCTTTGCCTTACCACACCCCTCCTGAAGGACATGACTGTTGAAATGAGACAGCAAATTAGATGAAAATTAGACTTCATCATCAAACGTCGAGCCGTTGCATTAACAGGACATGACTTCCATTTGGGAGGAAAATACATTCCACCTGCAAGGTGCCATTCATTTTCTTGGTCATTTTCAATAATATCAATGTCTGATAAGTATATGAAGGCACTTGTTTACAGCTATGACTGCACTGTTACATAAATGTAAATTTTCTTATTAATTTTATTAATGGTGTTCTTATTTTTATCAGGTTGAAAAGGTTGTACATTTCATTAGTTTTCATGCAGTATATAATGAAAATTGTCATCATGAAGTTTACAACCATTGTTTTGGGGTCTTTGGAAGACTGTTCCCCCCCCTCCCTTATTGAAATAAAACCACACTGTATGATGCAATAATTATTATAAATATGAAGTTTCATTTTACCTAATAAAGAAGTCCAATAAATATCTACTTGGATGAACGTACAGCCTGAACCTTTCATAAGCTTGGGTGTGTTTTGTACCTTCTGCCACATAATTACATTTTTATAAGCATAAAAGGCTGGTAAATATACTAATTACCTTCCAAAGAAAACCATGAAAATGACTGCCATGCCAAATTGTAGCTCCACTACCTGCACACTCAAGATTATATGAGTGAAGTTAAGGTGAAATTCTAGAAATAACAGACCAATTAAGAAGTTCAGTTAAAATAATGGGCCAATTATGAAGTTCAATTATGCAGAATGCAGTAAAAGTGAGAGCCCCTTCCTCTTGTTAAGTGTAATTCTAGAAGTCTGGAAAGCCCTGGAGCTTTTGCGTGACTGTCAAAGAGACAGGAGCTGAATGACATTTTAAAACACATATTCCTCTACAAAAACCATACGATAAAACATCCAAGGATGTTGGCGACGCATGCGTAAAAAGACGTTATATTAAAAATGCAAGTGTGCAGTATTTAATATGCGGACATATTGTGAGCACTGAATGAGTGTCACTTGATCGCGATCCGCATGAATGGGGTCAGTTAGCGAGTGTAGAACCAGCGCAGGACCTTTAATGTGCGCAGTATTCAGACAAAATGATAAAATGCTAAGATATTCAACTGTTGTACAGCACACAAGTAACGCCGTAATACACACAGGGAAGTGCAATTCATAAAATGTCGATGTACAACCTAGAATATAACCTATATTCTAACATTCATAGCCTTTGATCATTGACTGGAAGATCGGGAGGGCGTTACAGGAGAAATTCTTCTACTGTACCTCAGATTAAGTTTTGGTTGGCAAGAAGAGCAAGAATGAAGGCAAACAAAACAACAGGGAATGAAATAGGAAATAATAATCCGACTGAATCCGTAAATTAATCCTCGCACAAAGCAGTATGTCCTTATAGTTTAATAGGCAGGTGGAAGAATTCCGTCCGCTCAACTCCTGCGGCGCGTCTAATCCATTGGGCTGCGTTACGAAAAAAATAATTAGCCCACTTATTATTTTCTCTGTGTTTTCTTTCTTTTTTTTTTTAATAATATGTTAGAAAATAATTTAAGATAACACCGAGACCGATAGAGAATGAACAAATAGAGGCTGCGTCCTGGAATCCTTAGAAAATGCCTAGAATTAAGACAAGCGCCTTTGTATGAAGCCTCAAACAATAAGAGATAATACAAAGCGGCCACCTGGATGAGGACTTCTTTTTTACGAATTATCGGACCTATGCTGTCATTTTCATAATCACAGCATCATTAGTAAAAAAAAAAAAAATCATAATAGCCTGAACTGAATTAAAGAATTGTTATTACGTTAATGAGAATACATTAAGAGGGAGGTTCGAGTTGGGCGTGTGACTTTTAATTATGAAACCAAACCTACTTCCGGTTTCTTCATGCAAACTGGTTTCTCAATTCACAGGCGATTGCGGGTCTTTTGTCATTTATACACGTCAAATACTTGATTACCTTTTCTTTTTTTTTCAAAAAGCTACAATTTCTCCATATATTGCCAGTGACAGATTGTACAATAACCACAGTACAAATAAACGTTTACATATGTCCTAAACGGTAAAGAATCTTTCAGAATAAAAGTCGCCTATGTCGACTAAGAAAATGTGCGTAGTGACGGATACAGCTACGAATCTATAAACAGTCGTGAGATTATTATATTAAAGCGATATGAATATACGGGCAATTTTGATGCTAAAATTATATTTGCCGCTGTTGCACCTTAAGGAATGTATTTAAGGAATTACTAGCATCTGGAAAGATAACGACCCGGTAAGAAAAACACGTGGGGACAAAAAAGAAAGAATACGTCTTGTTTACATGTTGTAGTTTACAATTTACAGTACACCCCTGTAATTCCCAACATTCCAGCACTATCCAGCAGCACACAGACAACATAAACAGTAGTCGTTACGTTCTTACACGAAAATAGAAAATAATCCTGATTTTTAAAAAGATAATTCCAGTACTCACATACCGAGAAAACGTATCTGACACATGCATGGAAAAAGGCTTCCAAAGGAAGCTCAATAAGTTATCAAAGTAATTCCAAATTACTTTTGAAGGTATGGAGAGGGTCAGTGGAACAAGTGAAATCCTAAATGGCATTACTCGGAAGTATACATACATGTATGTAAGGCACAACTTTTAAGGCAATACCATGCATTATCTGTAAACAAAACAGTGCTCAGAAAAGGAGAAAACACTCATGCTGAACATTCGTACATAACGTAAATCCTAATACGGTTAATAATACTTCATGTCAGCCTATACTGTGGCTTTTCATCATGTGCAGTATGAAGATGGTGTAGCTCCTTTAGACTCAAAATGTCCAAGACATGGTTTTAAATGTCAGTGTGATTCATCTGCATTAAAAAAAACCAGACCATAGATAAAAGAACCACAGGGTTTGTTTGTGTCTTGAGGCCAAACGAGACATCTTTTCACAGATTTTCCACAATTATCGATTTACCCATCTTCTGCATGTACGGCATCACAGTGCATTATAATACTTGTTCCCAAAAACCGGCATCTCAGGTGTCACGTAGTCACTTGATGGCCACAGGCCTTTCAATCCATGTATGGGCGGTCATTTTGTTCTCAGCATGTGTATTCGTTGCCTGAAAAGTCTTAGGGCACTTAGGCTTAGCTGAAGTATGAGGAGGTAAGAAGAAGGCCATTTTTTGGATATGAAGCACAAGTAAGTGAACCTTGGATTGATGACCTCAGAAGCTTCTACACAATCTGGGGCTGATGGTGGATAATCGGGGTGTGTATAGGGAGTAGCCTGGTGGTCTCTGAGGCAAGCAGGATGTTGTTGGGTTTCGATTTGGGCCACAGTGTACCGTTAGTGTTCTCAAAGTGGTTGGACATCGCCTCGGATATGAGAGAGCTTGTTGTCTCGCTGCCGCCATTTTCTAGCACACCGTTTTCAGCAGGCCCGTTGTCTGCCTCTTCCTCGTCTGTGAGCACAGGGTAGGTAGAACTCAAAGGTGACTGATGCCCTCTGCTGCTCACCCTGCTGCCCCCGGTTGACTGTGGCCTGCCGTCGGCTGGAAGGATGGCGCTGCCGTTGCGAGACCTGATGATTTCTGCGGTCTGTTCCATCATCACAGGAGAAGGGCGCAGGGGAGGGTGGAAGTGGCCTTCCTAAAAATGACAAGTGGATTTAAACAATGTGAACAACTTCCAAATCTTCAAATCATGTACATAGTCATTCATTCATTCAATATTTGAACCGCTTAATCCCTACTGAGGTCGCAGGAACTGGGGCCTCTACCGAGACTACGGGCCTGAGTGGTGTACCAACTCTGACTGGGCGCCAACACACCACAGTGTACACACACACACACAAACACACACGCATACTAACAAAAACAAAAGCAAGAGCTGCATAGAATTTCTGGGTACATACAGGGTGAATCAGTGACATGTTGCTGTCCCTCACGTAAGACTCCACCTTCAGTCGATTGGCCTCCCTCTCTACATCTATCTCTCTATCCATTAATCGCTCCCTCCCTCGTCGAGATGTGTTATAAATAACCGGTCGGCCCAGTGAGTCCACCGCCATTCCTCCCAAAGTGGAACGGCTGTCTCTAGAACGGGGACGGTCCTGTTTGCACACGTTTATGAAGGGGAAAAGAAGAAACAAGAGGTGATGCCACTGCATCTGATTACATCTGATCACTAAGATTAGATATGATTAGAAAATGAAAACGCTAACACCGACCAATGAACTGAGACTGTTACGGAGTGTTCCTTCAACTCGTAGCGGCGCGAGATCATCCATCTGTAAAGAGAGATAGGGAGTCTGGAACTGTGAAGTAATTGTGAGCATGTGTGTGTGTGTGTGTGTGTGTGTGTGTGTGTGTTCATACCGGGTATTTGCAGTCTGTGTTAATTGAGCTTACACGCCTAAATGAGGCCTGCCTTGACAGAGTGCTGATTTCCTCCCTGAGAGAGAAAGAGGGATAAAGAGCAAAAACAGAACAGAATAGAAGCGAGAGAGAGAGAGAGAGAGAGAGAGACAGAGGAGAAAAGATAGAGAGAGACATGAAGACATGAATAAGAGGAAGAGAGAGAGAAAACAAAAAATAAGGAAGGAAATATTTTGTATTAGAGTAAATATTTTTAAATGAGTAAAGTGCAAAAAAGTGTAGATCAGTGCACCTACCTTTTCTCATTCAACTCAATGGTCAACTGTTGGTTTTTCCGTTTGTGATAGCGGTTCACGATTATGACCACCACCACTAAAAGCAGCACCAATGCTGCAGCAATTCCTCCAATGATGACTAACAGAAGGCTGTCAAAAGATGTTTTCCTCTGTGCTTGCTCTGTTGCATCAACACACACACACACAGACACACATAAAGTCACTTATATGTTTACTGACATAACTAAAAACTTTTTCTTAAGAGAGTTCAGAAGGCCATAATACATCCCCTAGAGGGCAGCAATGACTCGCTCAGAAAAATCTTTATTTTGGGAAAATGGGTAAGTGAACGTACACACCTGTAACACTGATCTACAATAAAATAGTTTCTATATAGTAACTCGGTACTTCCTGGACTTGCGTCACATTTATTTCCAAATAAAATATCGACATCCGGATGTTGTGATAAATCATAAGATCATCGTTTGGCTTCATTGAAACTTATCCGTAAAATGAATGACCTCACAGATTCTAGGTGATTTAAAAGAGACACCAACCTGCTACTATTATCTCCAAGTCTGTTTTGCCGGATCCCACAGCGTTTGTTGCCACACACTCGTACACTCCTGCGTCTGTCAAGCTGAGAGGCCGGTCAAATCGCAGAACATCATTTTCCACAGTCACGCCCTCAGGCAAACTGCCAGTTATCCTGTAAAGTGGGAAAACATTCAACAGTTAACAGGCACTGCAGAAACAGATACAACATGAGTGAACAGTTGGAAACGGAATGACTCGCTGACGTACTACTTTTGAATCAAGTTCAACTCATAAATAATTATCATTAGCAGTCAATTCCATTGTGTAAAAATGAATGTCATGTTAACACACTTCTTTCATTTAAGTCAACTTAAAACAATCAATTTCAACATATTTGTTTGCGTTTCCACAGCTATGATTAAGAGAGAATGTGCTAAACTAAGCCATACGGAAACTATGTGCTGGTTTCTTGAACATTGATTAAGCCTAGCCTTGGACTAAATTGTACATCAAATGGAGATTTAGCACTGAAATTCAAAGATAGCCTAGACTTAGGCTTAATCATTGTCTGGGAAACGTATTGAAAATGTGTGGTTGTTTCATGTAACATTCATGTAGAATGTAAATGATACACCAAGCAGATTTCTTACAAAGAGCAAATTACAACTAGGCTTAACAGGAAAATGAAACAATTTTACGGCAGCAACTGAACTTAGGCTTTTAAGTTGAACCATATGAAAACATTGCAGCTAGCTGTTAATCGGTGTCGTCTTCAAATGTTCATTTCCGTCTGTGGACTTAAAAACTATGTTGTAACACTAAATCTCAAAACAGTTGACATTGCACACATTATTGTTTTCCTTGAAGTAAATGACAGAAGAAGGTAAACATTTATTTATAGAGTAGCTCATGGATCTGAACAAATGTATGAATTAGCGAAGATCTCTACAGTGTTTGTAGCCTCGGTAGCAACAAATTTGAAACGGAGAGGAAATCTAAGCATATTTTTCATAAACAGCCGACATGTTTGCATATTGACACTGGACTGTTGTGTAGCTCATTATCTCCTGTCGCGCCTCTGGTTTTACAGTCATGTCTGTCTCGAGTCAAATTCTGTATTGTATGAGATGTATCACAACTGCAGTTTCATTTATAACAGTTCCAATTCCTCCAAATGCATGCCCACTCATCCCCCAGTCACGTGTCGTTTCTCCCCCTCTCCGTTTTCTCATGCCCCCCTTTTCCTCCCTCCTTCGTGTGAAAGTGTGCTTATGACGGTTTAGCACAAGCTGCAACACGACACCACGACACAGTTACTTCACGCGCTTTGCATTCGCACCAAGCCGACGCCAAACAAGTTCTTCAACTTAAGGCGTCCGCTGCTGTGTGTGTGTGTTAGACTTGTAGTCAAGACCGCCTAAACCAAGACCAAGACACTACCAAGACCAGAGGGTATCGAGACCAAGACTAAGACCAAGACAGAGCAAGTCAAGACCAAGACAAAGTCGAGACGAGACCAAGACCGAGACCGAGACAAAAAAAAGAGACTCCCTTAACTTTTGTGTGCTGTTGAGGACTGACATGACGGGTACTGACTGGCCCCAAAGTCATCTGACAAAACAGCTAACACCTCCAACAACTGTCTAAAGAATGGGGATATGTAACTGATTTCAATTATACTTAATTTGTAGACAAAAGTGTACCATCAAATTGAAGATACACAACTATAAACTTGAAATTGCATCATGTCCCATTGTAGTAGTACTAGCCAAATTACACCGTATGACATCAACTTCCCTGAAATGGATTAGGCCTGTCACGTCAACACAACGTGATATGCAGATGTTATTTAAAGGTCAATGGTCACATTTATTTAGTCAAACAACAACATTTTAAGTAAAATACTGTAATCAAACAATATAAAGACGTGCGCACACGTCACATGAATCAAATGCAAACTACAAATACTACAGACCAATACAAACTGCACATCAAATTGTGCATTAATAAGAATAAGGACAAGTGCTTAAAAGATTCTGACAGCTTGATGTCTGCAGTGGCATGTGATTACAACACACTGCCAATGATATCAAGCCTGTGTTGTTCAGTAGGGCAAGAACAATAGAACACAGACATTATGGACAAATAACAGATTGAAAAACTAATACAGTTAGATGAAACAGAGAGAGAGAGCGAGAACGAGAGCATCACTGTTAATAGATACTGGATCATGGATACTGTTGGCTCCAAATCTCCCAACCACTATGTCGATCTGAGACAGCAAGACTAAGACAGTGAGACCAAGACAAGACAGAGGGATCCAAGACGAAGACAAGACCAAGACCATAGACCGTTGAGACTGTGACAAGACCAAGACCACGTAAAAGTGGTCTCGAGACCAAGACCGGTCTCGAGACATCCAACTCGTGTGTGTGTGTGTGGGTGAGTGGGTGTGTGTGTGAGTGGGTGTGTGTGTTTGTGTGAAAACTCCTAAGAGAATCTAACCTCTACAACCTTAAGTCACTCCTCTCAGACCAACGCAAAACAAAGTTTGCGTGTCGAATAAAATTAACCACAGGAATGAATGTGCAATGTGATTACCACACCACAGTTTCCTGTTTCATACAGCCTAATGCTGAGTAAGTCGAAGGTTTGTCAGATAAACAGGTAAATCAGTGAGGGTGTACTGATGAGTTTTGCTGATTGAATCACTGACAGGCCACACCTCAAGGCCCGGATTAGCGTGGCATGAAAGAATAGAGACAAACACAGGCACAAAAAGCAACTTTGCAAGCAGAGAGACAGGTCAGAAGGGAAACGGAAACAGTTTCCTAGCAGATTTCTAGACACAGACAAGACATGAACTTAGTTCAGAACTGCAATGGACTTTGTAACAGGAATTTCTCAAAACAACAGAGAAATTCTTAGACATTTAAGAAAGTATATGTTAATCTATGTGTATGTATGGTCTGATATAGAAAATTATAGGGTTAGTTACGTCTATTCACTTAGAATTTTAAGACAATATTGGCCTGAGTGTATCGAAAACCCTGTGTTCATGAATTGTGTTTTGAATCTCAGGAGAACCTTGCACTATCACTGGACCAATGAGCAAGACGCTTAACCCTACACTGCTCTAGGAAGACTAATTAGGAAATGTGCACCACAGAGCTCTCAAAAGAATATTTAAGATTCAAATACAGACAGACAGACAGACAGACAGATAAAGAGCTATGCAGTCAGACAATTGTGGTCTTATTATTCACCTGGTCCAGTTGAAAATTTCAGGTTTTGGATTTCCTTTGACATCACACTGCAGCTTTGCGCCCTCTAGTCCCACATACCAGTTCTCATCATAACCTGAGATTCCTGCATCTGGAGGATCTAAAACACACATTCATCCATGCACAAAGACAGAATATGTTTTTAAAAACATGCACCAATAGACGTGCCTCTTCGCCCTTAAAGGCTTGTATCTTAACTTACATTGAACTTGCTGTGTGATTAAATGACAGGCTCCATTAATAGACCATCCCTTTGTTACTATGGTAAACACTCTATACTATTAATAATGCTACAAGGAGATTCACCGCACGGATTGGAAAACATCTAGTAAACATTCTATTCAGCTACTTCACTCACGCCCAAAAGCCACTTCTCAGAACTTAAGATGTTAAGACAATGAATCAGACAGAAACTGGGTAGTCACAGCGCTGAGGCAGACATGAAACAGGTGCTACAAACCCGTCAGAGCAGGTTAAAACACGGCTTCAGAGGGAGTCACCAGGCAGGCTTAAAGTATTTAAAGGGCATTTTCCCACTTGGTCATTTAAATATGCAGGAGCTAATGAGGTGCTGTGATAAAGGAAATGATAATATCTTTCATTGTCTTTAATTCCAACTTTGTTAAAGATGTACAGAAAGAGGTGTTCTGGAAAATGCTGGAAAAATCCAGAAACGTAGACTGTGTTCTGATATTTTATCAAGTTTAAGGAAAGCAAAATCTATTCTTTTATGTTAGGATTATCAGTTGAATGCTATTCTGATGTCACCGAACTTTAAAGTAGAGTATTATAGCCACTCTGGCTACTACAATTTAGCTGTTTTTGGGATATGTGTAGTTTTATGAGTATTTTTGTCAAGTCCATAGTTTTACTCTTAAGTGTGCATTACACTACTTCCACTCCACTACAAATGACCCTGGCATCACCAGACCAAATCACATCTGCCACAGCAAATAAAAAATGACTTCCATGAAATCTGTCTAGTTCCATACACTACAGTTTGAATTATTGTTAAGCAATTCATTATGACTGTATAGCCAATTAAGACCGTTGACAAATTTTCACCTTTTTGCATGTAGTTGTTGTAATCATCTTTGATATGTTTGGGGCTATTATCTTGGCTAACATAAAGCAGGCTAATAATAACACTATACTTTAGGACAAACCCTTTTCATCACAGTGCGTTAAATAAGAAAGTATATACTGTATATTCAAATTTATCACATTCATATCAGGCTAAACCATTCATAATTAGTTTAAATAATCTGGTTGAATGATTTTTGTCAGGTTTCCTTTGGTGCAGTGGTCTGATGAACAAGACAAATTCATCTGATTTACTGCTTTTACTTTACTCATTATGACAAATTCAATGAATCTACTAGAGATGTGCCTTTCTAGTAAATGTCTCATGTTGACTGCACATTAAACATCAACAGCTGGTTTCTTGACCATGGATTAAGCCTAGTCTTGTACTAAATAAACTGCATTGATTCACCACCAGTTAGTCTAGGGTAGGGATCAATTTTACTTAGAAAAAATGGCCCCACGATTTAGAAAGTAGCTAATAGTCTAAATTGCTTTTGAGAGAAATGCTTTCAGCCTTTACATTAATAGTTTTGAACGCTAGCAGTACTTTTACTCTTCCACCTCTGGTCAAAACCATGCAGACACATCATCTGTAATAGTTCCACTCTAAGATGTATATAAATGAGCTGTTTTAAAAAGTGTTAGTGTAAGACTCACAGTGCACCACAATGTTGTTAGTGAGTCTTTGGGGGCTTTTCAGAGTCGGGTGCCAGACCAGACAGTCCAGCTTCCGGCCGTCCAGGCTGCGCAGGGGGAAGAGGGAGTACTGAATTGAGACGACTCCATTCTCTAGACTGTTGTTTTGGCTAAAGCCAGGAACGTCCGTGTCCCAGGAGAGGCCTGCTGAAGGTTTCGCCATGGAGCGGCAAGTGGCAGCTAGCTGGAACTTCTGTCCCTCCACCAGAGTAACAGCTTCCACAGTTGAGATGGGCTTGTCTGAGAGAAGCAGAAACATATGATTTATGATATTAAGAAGATAATATATACTTGTAATAATATATCTGGGACAAAGTCAGAGTGAGTTCATTTTGATTTCAGTTTCATTGGGTCCATATGGGATGATATGGTATGCCAATATACATTTCTTATATCCACTGACACTGATATTGGCAATATACTAAATAAAAAAAGACAACATTAATGGACCAGAACATTGCAATTAATTTACACACTGGCAATGGATCTTATATCTTAAAGTTATTTACTTTATACCAGCTGCATGCAAGTGGAATGGCTATAGAACAGCTATAGAATGCAAAAGCAGGAAAGAAAACTCCAGTGGAAATTACGGATATTTTAATATTATATTTGTTTTATTACAAATGACCAAATGTCAAAAAATAGTTAGTGGTTTCAGATTTTCTCATTTCTGTTAAATAAAACTGATCTTGCCGAGTTACTGATCAACAATGTCTGAATATCTAAATACATTATCAATAACTGTGTTGATTATATCTTTTGATAACTATAGAATTACTGTATAGAATAACTATCATATTTCATATTTCACATTTCATAACTATTTCATATTTTGAAACTGACTGAGATGTAATTTGTTTACCATCTTTGCTTAAATCCAGTACATTTTTGGGGTGCTGCATTAAATGTTTACACACACTTACACCAAACATTGATGGACAGTCGAGCCTCGAAGTTTCCAGAAGGGAAGGTTGAGATATCGCAAACGTATGTCCCCTCATCTGTGAGCTTTGTGTTTATGATGATCAGAGCACAGCTTACCATGGGGTCACTGTCCTCAAAGCGTACTCGGCCTGCATAAGCAGTTGATCCTGATGTGGGAAGGACAGAACTTATGACACAAAACACAGCGTTTATGAAAAAAATCATAATTCATATTCATATATGGGGTGGGCTGGGACCAATACTGTCCAATATTGGGCTTACATTTTACAAGCACTGGGATCAACAGCCTTAGAATTGGATTATCAGTCTGTATAATTAATGTTACCTATAAAATTACACATAATACATACATGGATATTGAAAGGCAAACAAAAGTCATTCTAAAACAATAGATGATTATTTTGCAGATGTGTTTACCAAGCTGTCCTTCTGTGAAATGAGCGGTTATGATCTGTTCTTTGGTTCCATCTGAGTTCTCCCGGCTCCACGTAACCTGAACAACTTTAGTGTTTGTATCATCCTCTGATAGTTGAAATTTACAGGGCAGACGAGTCTCCACCTCGGTGAAGGTCGACACAGTGGGTGTTGAGGGCTCCAGAAACTTGCCACCACTTACACAGGTTACTGATAGAAAGAGAGAGAAGAGATGGAGTGAGTGTGAGAGGAAGAGGGAGAAAGCAAGATAGAAAGCAAGAAAGAAGGCGCGAGAACAACAGAGATGAGAAATATGAAGCATGAGCAAGAGATGGAATGAGAGCAAGAGAGGGAGAGTGAATGAGACAGACAGAGAGAGAGAGAGAGAGAGAAGTAGGGTGGGAGGAATGGGAGAGATTTAGAATACAAGTAGTAGTATAAAGCATCAAACCATCACATTAGTCGACATATTTTCTAAATCAAAATGCAGATCATGTCAAATATCCATCCGCAAATACACTTCCATCAGGTAATTTCCTAAGCAATTAAATCAAAATTAATGTAAAACTGACACTGAAATCAAAAGGCATGGAAATGAACTACCAGCTCAAATAAACTACCAGTTTGAAGAAAAATATTGACTTCACATCAAGCGTAATCACAATTTTCAAGACGTTTAGTGACACAGACATGACATAGAACACTGAAGAAATACCAGTAAAATGGAGTGGGCATGCTGAAGTGAGGGAGGAGAGGAAAAACAGGGGTCTAAACAGATTTAATGGTAGACAGATAGATATGTTGCTCAACTTGTTTAGTGCTTTGACCCTATTTACCTCTAAGTAGTGAGAGAGCAACATACAGACTCAGACAGACTCTGTTCTCTGGTCCGTTTAATTTATGACAGTGTGGGTTTATTACATGAGTTAATCTGGACTGGCCTGAACTTACTGCAGTGGTGAAGTTCAGTACTTAAGTAAAAGTACAAATATCCTGCAAAATATGTACTCAAGTAAAAATAGAAGTGCTACATCAACAATCTTACTTAAGTGAAAGTACTAAGTACTTACTTTTAAATTTACTTTAAAGTATTTTTTTTAAGTAAAAGTACTCACGCAATGGGTTGTCTCAATGTCTGGGCTGTGCCATTTTGTAAAAGAATGTAGATATACTGACTTATGCCTCTACCGATGTCATTGCTTGTGTGTGTATTGGAAAGTTTGGTGTGCTTATTGTGCGTGCACTCTGCAATGCTGTGAATGTCTGTTGAATGACTGTTGAATGTCTCGTCTTCTTGAAATCAAGCCACTCTACCTGCTCGTGCTGCTACTAGACGCACGCTCTGCCATCATTGGCGCTAATAAAGCCACCAGATTAGTTGGCAATGGCAAACAACGCCAGAACGCAATCAGTAGGCTAACTATTTTTTCATGCAAGATTTTGAGGAAATTGTGTTCATAAAGTGTAACCATTAACGGCATAAATTGTAGAAATGTAGTGGAGTAGAAAGTACAGATAATTGCTGCAAAATGTAATGGAGTAAAATAAAAAGTATTATTTTTAAGTATTTGTTTAAGTATTATTTACTTAAGTATTTATTAAGTATTACTTAAGTATTATTAAGTATAATTTAAGTATTATTTTTACTTAAGTAAAGTACAGATACGTAAAAATTTACTTAAGTACTGTAACGAAGTACAAATACTTTGTTACATTCCACCAGTGACTTACTGTATATATATATATCTGCTGTATATAAAGTGAACAGACATTTGGCTGTAATCAGGATCTAGAATATGAACATGCACAAAGCTAGAAATGCAAAATCTCATGTTTTGCTACGATTGTGAGAACATCAGCTCATCACAAGTCTCCATTGTTGGGTGTGTCTAGCATCAGACATTTAGTTCAGTCAGATTTCAACAGCATTTTAGTAGATGCTCTTATCCAAAATGACTTCCATTTTTCCTAATTTCAGGGACAGTTTCCCCGAAGCAACTTGGTGTTAAGGGTTCCCTTGTTCAGGGACCTAATGATCGTAGTGCTAGAGGTAGGATTCGAACCCACAACCTCTTAGTCTAGAGGCAACTATCCTCACCATTATATCACATAAACTGCTGTTCCCATCCTGCCAGCTGGAAGAAGGTTCTGGAGCATTCAAATGCTTACTACCAGACACTGCAACACCTTCTTCCCCCAGGCAGTCTCAACTCCCTCTACCACCATAGAACTACCAGCAGACAAATAGTACAAACTAAACTGACAAATTTAACTTTGTACATGTATTTGTCTTGATGTGCATATCCTGGGTAGAAAACTCTCAACTGTTTTTAACAGTAATTATATGTGCAACATTACTTTTGCTCCAATATTTTTGCTGTCATTTATGTTGTTTATTGTGTTCAGAGCTAAAGGTTTACAGGTTTTCCCTACTGTGATTTGAATAGAAATTGATTTATAACAAATCTCATTTTCTTCTTCTTCTTTCTTTTTTTTTTTTTTTAAATAAAAGCACCATGTGGGGCATATTATATGCCTGCTCCGAAACAAAGGACATTTCTGTAGTTGCACATATAGATATGATTTTTGCACAGAACAATTTGCTTTCTTCTGTGTAAAGCATCTTCATATGACAGGATGTGGGTCAGCCATTCCAGGACAATGTAAACACACACACACAGTGTTGACTCATTAAATATTAAGCCATCTTGAGTATCATAGCCCCATTATCTGTAACAGAATGACTGCTGTCAAGCAAAAGATCATTAATCTGTGAACAAGTGAGAGTCTTTATCTGTGAGTCTTTGGCAGTACAGTACCAAACAATAAATCTGTGGGCTGATGTTATTGGCCAGTTTGAACTAATTGCTATAACGCTATGAGTGTTTTTATTCTATAGTTTGTTAACCAGATGGCACACACATACACAAATGGCAGTGTCACTGTTGGCAAACCAATTTCTATTCAAATCAATATTTATAATGATAAAATATTTTATGCTACATTATGTGATATTATTTTGGTGAGGATTTCAATAACTACACATATGTTTTAGAGAAAATGTGTTTATAAAAAATCAGTCAATGTTCCACTATAATGTAGCAGTTTAGCATTCGATCTAATTTAGCAGACCTAATTAATTTCATCAGCTAAATAGCATGCCACATATGAGTTGATTTCAGAGTTTATGAAATGGCAAAACATACATCTTTGCAGAGCGCTGGCTCCATGTCTACTCAGGCAAAGAAGTGATAGCAAAATGAGGTAACAAATGGCAGTGACTCCAGGAGGATAGTTCTGGGAAGGGCCCGAAAACATTTAGAGAGAAGGGTGAGGCCTACAGCAATACTATACCAGGATTCCAGAAACTGGCGACAAGACATAAAACAAGCATATAAGCCAGACCCATAAGAGTAGTAGGCCCACAGTTAAAGTGATGAACTAATATTAAAATAACACCTACTTTTAAACAAAAAACTGGAACTAGGGTATGAAATGATTTATACCATATTTCATACGAGTCCTCACATATAAAATACTAAATCTCAGGTTTTCCTATGACTGTGAGAACAACAACTCCTCAAAACTCCCAAAGCACCACACAGATTCAAGTCTTACAGTCACTGTAAAGTACATCTACTGTCCTCTATAATTAGGATTAAAACTGCCACAGCCTCACCAAACCCTAACCTTAACCTCAGTAAGCAGTCTTTTGACTCTTAGTATTTGAAATAAAACCAGAAGCTTTTTGAGGAATGATTATCACATACAGAAATGTCAACACAAAGCCACCAAAATGTTTCCTGTCTTTTAGGGTCCAATCAGATCCTCACGTCATACCTTACAATTAAATATTATTAAACAAATATTGTATTAATAGACATTGCATATACAGTACATTGCTTTAACACCTAACCTTTACCACAATAAAATATTCTGGCTCTTTTTCAAATAATAAAGGTTGTGTAACATCCACAAGCCTGAATGTGTACCATGTTTTTATGCATTGTGGGGACCTTTTTGGGCCGTTTTGTCCCCTGAAATCACTTTTATTCGTTTTTTGGACTTTGTGGGGACATTTGAAAGTTTCCCATGAGGAGAAATGACCTTATAGAAAATGTGCATGTTTTATTTGAGAAACTAAAAGAGGTAAAAGATGTGCATTTGGTATAAGAATGAGAGTCTATGAAATGTCCCCACAAAGATAGTTGTACAAGTTTTGTGTGTGTGTGTGTTGGTGTTAGAAACACCGTCCTGTCATACTGAATCAGGCAGGAGTGCCAGAACCTGTTCTACCTGAAATATCAGACAACTGTGAACGTGTTGTTTTTATCAAGCGAAACGCCACAAGCTTGAGCAACGACCAAAAAATAACCAATCCTTTAAGAAGACACAATCCAGAGCAAAAACATTTAAATACTCACATAAATTCAAAATGACCAGAATCCTTGCGCTTAATGCTGACGTCATTGTCATCAGTGAGCGCGCGCGCGTTTTCTCCAAGAGTCAGACAGTCTCCAAGTCGGTCGCGGTTTTCAGCAGGAGAACATGGTCAGTCAGCTTGTTTCTGCACTCTGACTGCGTCCGAAAAATAAATATTAATCCTCTGTCTCTATTAGAGTCAGATTCCGGGTCATAGGAACAAGCAGGAAAAAGAACAAGAACCAAAAAGTACTCTCCCCGACCCAGAGCGCGCGGCAGATCTGCTGCCGTGTGTTTGAGAGCGAGCTGAAGTTCTTACAGAAAGCGCAAGCAAAATCCTACTTTAAGCACGGAGTTAACTAGTCTGTTAAAAAAACATATATGTACATAAAAAAAAATTAAGTATTCCTGATGTGTGCTGTTGTTGAGCAGGGTGAGAGGAAGATCCTCCAGTTTGCCTCCGCACCTGTTCGCGCTGCTCCTCTGCCTCTCGCAGACGCGCGCACGATCACGCGCACTCAGACACTAAATCACTTACAGGTGTATAGAGTCGAGCGGTGATGGGTGGAGAAATATACAGACGTACATCTAACGTGTTTTTCTTTAGGCAACTTGTAGTCAGCATGTTGACACCCTTCCTTTCTTTCTGTATGTCTGTTCCACATAACTTAGCTATGTTGGCAATTTATAGTGTTCGTGTTCATTCATTCAGTCTTTCTAACTACCTGTCACCACTTAATTACGTAGGTAAGTTGTAGGTATATCTTGAAAACGTTCATTCTTCACTATTTATTCTAACTTCACCTAGCTGCATCTGATTGACACCTTTCTGTCTCTCTATCCACAAACATTTTATTTATCTGTAGCTACTGTATTACGAAGGTAAGTTGTAGTTACACCTGGTTGACATACCAAGCATGTTGACATGTAAACTTTGGGTTAATAACACACGTGTCTCCATGTCAGTGTCATGTCAGTACAATGTGCCTTGTACCAGTTCAGCTGGGTCCTGTGGTCCTGCCAGAAGATGGGCATATAGGACACTATAAGATACAGTGAGATTTCATACAGTGAGATTAAACTTGAAATCATCAACCAGAGGAATGTAAAGCCTGTCTGATTGCATGGTACTCATCAGACAGTACTGGGCTGGCAAAGCCACCATGAAAGGAGAAGCATTTACTTTTGTCTGTGACAGTGTGTTGCAGAGGTGACACGTGTGTATCTGGTTGCAGTATTTTCTTACAGGTGAACAGACTACAACCTTGAACTTGTTCTCCATTAAAGGCAGTTATGGCCTGAGGCACTTTTCCAACTACAGTGGATCTGCTTTCAAAAAAGTAGTAACACAGAATAAGACGTTGGTAAATGGAATTTAAACAAGATGAATGTTTTCCATTGAATTTGAACTAATCCGAGTATTTAAGTTAGTTGATTCAGCAGGTTTTCAGCAATGTCATATTAGCGTGTGATACTGCCACCTGGTGCCAAGTGAAATTAAATAACAGATTTCTTTCTTTTTTCAAAGGAATAATAATGCAGAAGGTCTTATTTCGTTGTGGTGCAGGGTGTACTGTGGTGTATTCACAATGACAAATAATCATTGATTTAAATTCACTCTCTGTTCTACCTCCAGTTCTACCATCACTGAATGTCATACATTTGAATTCTGAATGGGGAAATGTGCTTGAATTGTCACTTCAGCACCAGGCTTGTCAAAACTGATCACAGCAAATGTAGACTATAATAATGATATACTCATCCTCCAGGATTAATAGTCCCACTGGACTAGTTCTAGCCTTCTCATCAGTGTTGGCATAGCTGTTTGAATGCCTGAAGGGGAAAAGAAGTGTGTTACTAACTAGAAGACTGAAACTCGGGTCAGCCTTAAGCACGAGTAAATTTTCTACCACTGCTTGGGTGCCGCAACACTGTGTTCCAAGCGGCTCCCGCTTAAGCCTGTCAAGCTTCCACTCATATACTGTCTGCTTCATACTGTTTCATTAAGCATACAGACGTCACTGGGCATTATTGGCACCAGGGGGCAGTGTGTTTCCTGAAAGATGAGATTGATGCACAGATCAACATTAAATAAAATACAATATTACATTTCTAGGTAAACCATTGCGAATGCATATGGATATACAGTATGTAGACAGTAAAACATGTATTAGGCAGGAGACTTCATGGCAATTTAATAGTGAGTATCATTCTGATTTCAGCTGAAACTGTTCAACAAAAATGTTCTCCAAACCAGTGATTTTATCAATAACAAAATAAATATCAGTATTACCAGGCAATTGTAAGCCAAAAAATCTACTTCTGAAGATGAGTTAAAAAAAAAAAGTAAAGTACAGTAAAATCTATGCAGCAGTTCTGTTCATGAATATGACTGCTGTGACTGAGGTGCCTTTACTTCCTGCTGATCATTCGATAGATCCTTTGTATTTCCACTTTTCATTGTGGTTTGCTCGTTTGTGTCTGAGTCTCTGTCAGAGTCTTCTTCCTCCTCACTGTTTTCCTGCTTGTCCTCTTGGCCCACGGGAACAGCTCCTTTCCGCTGGGGCAGGACAGTGAAGAAGGCCTCTTTCCAGTCACGTTTTTCCAGATACGCCAGCAAGATCTCAAACACTGAGGCACACAAAATACAAGTCTCCATTCTATATATCCATTCATGTTTGCCAACTAGCATTGTAGTAATATAAAAAATATATGAACTAGTAGGATTTTGTAGTTCCATTTTACTGAAATAATCTATGCCATCACTCCACTTTTAAATCCCTACATAATATAAACAATGATCTGTCTAAACAGGTGAGATCAAACTACTTAATAAAATCTCTTACCATGGTTGACAGCCAGCACCTTACGACTGTTCATCTTCACAAAACTACCCAGTGGAAGTTGAGCATGAGCAATTCCAAGCTCTTTGGCACGTTCAAAACAGATTCCCTAAAAGTATAAAGATATTTTTAATGCTGCAAAGCAGGTTTAAAAAGAAGCAGGTTTTGATACGTGACTGCATTATTTTTTAAAAGAGCATTAGAACCATATGAAAGTCTCAGCGCTTAATACAACTAAGAGGGGCAAAATAGTTTACATGCTTTATAATTGGCTTCTTAATTGTCGTATAAGCACCATCTTAAACAAAAACTGCAATATCCAGCAAAAGTATCACTTTTTCTGTGACAAGTGTCAGTTTTAGTACAGACAGAAAAAAAACAAAATATAAATCTCATATATCAAATATAAAGTTCATATAAATCAATGTTTAAAGTCAAGTTACATTTTAAATCAAATTAAATCAGTCACAAGCAAGGCATCATCTCAACATCTTAGTAAAAGCCTTTGAGGGTTTCATTTCATTTTAAATGTTTGCAAAAATACACAATTTGACAGAACCTACTGCGTCAACTTCCAACCAACCTTGTGGTGGTTGTGATCCACCAGGCCTCCAATCACATAAGCTTTGGTCTCATCCAGCTGCTGTAGCACGTTGGGCGAATCCGATGTAAGATACACCAGATCATCTTTCTTTAAGACCTCATGAAAATGCTCCGGCCTGATATGGACATCCTACCAGCATTAAAACGAACAAGCAGAATACAAGTTCAATGTGGTAGAGCCATTGCCTGCTATCATTTAATACTCAGGACACACAACACACACATGGCCACAACACCTCTACTATAGAGTTTCGTTGCAGTGGAATCAGATAGTGGCTTTGGAAATAAGATGGGCTATGGACCTAACGTACTGAATTGATTTATGTATTAATACCATGTGAGTGGAATGACAGGAGGTATGGAGGTGAAAACCACCTGGCCACATTTACAGTGGCTGCAGATGAGCTGATATCCAGAGCCTGGATGAATATAGAATTATGCTGTCAATAGCATTAAGTGTCAAGTTACAACATTAAAAACTAGACAGCGATTCTCCATGCTTACAGCTTTTATTTAAACAAACGAAGGAACTAATGGCACAAACTGCTTACATTCAAACATAAGATTTGCATACATATAGTATTACTTGGTTTGTACATAAATTAGCAGGTTGTCATATTACTAAATCAAGTACTCAGCAAGTTCCGCAGTAACTGGGTTACTCTCACTTGCGAGTTGGACACAACCACAGACATCCCATGAGGGCAAGACTTGTGCTCTATGCAGATATTACTGTAAAATTATTGAATACTGCATAAAAGCTCAAATTAAGTTTACAGAAATGATTCATTTTTAATTCTAAAATGATTCTCAATTTAATTACTATAATCTCAAAGGAAACCATAAATGAGCTCTTACCTTCCAGTTCACCCAGCCTTTGTTAAATTCGTCCATATTTTGTTTTAACTGCCCACCATGGCTTGTTATATAAAACTGCAGAAGAAATCCATCAAAAGTCAGACTGCAGACTGTCACATGTTCAGACCTAACGGTGGAGATGTTAAGGAACTAATCAGGGATGATGATGATTCACCTGCACTGGATGAACTGCTCGTCTGTTCTCGGCATAGCACCTCTGGATCTGCATGTGGAGTTTCTTTACATCCTGCCAAATTAAAATCACTTATTCAGATCATGGAATTAAATTTGTCAGGTTTAATACTTTCAGGGGCCAAGCTGTACGTAAGGCAACCTACAGCCATCATGCACATTTTGTCACCAGATACAGGAGCAGTACAAGTGTATATGGTCCATATGCGCTGAGAGTGAACAGTAACCCATAATGCATGAAAAGTAGGGATGCACCGATTGCAATTTTCTTGGCTGATTCCGATTTTTTTCCCCAGATAACAGAAAATTAGAGCTGCTGCGAGTAGTCGATGACATCGACACAAAAAAATGGGTTTCAACTTTTTTAATGTAACGTGGTAGTTACTTTCCCTGTTTACTAGTTACTTTTATAAGTGACATATAATAGTGGCAGCTCTACAGCAAATACAAACAAAAATCTAATTTTCTTTAATATAGTGCTTTATTTTCATAACAAATTTTCTTTACAAATTTAAATAAATAAAATGTAACTCGTAAAATGTAAAACGTAACAACTCTGGTAACTCGACGTCCGAAAAGTAACGCCTGCTTGGCATTGTGTATTTTGGGCAGAGGTGATTTATCAGATTTCTGACGCCTGTATCCTCAACTATGGAAAAGGCTGATCATCTAGTGATCATCTTGTGATTGACTTGTGCATCTGTGTTTATGTTGAATTGGGGACAGACAAGTGGGCAAGGGGAGCCATTGATTGCATGCTTATTAAACGTGTAAGACCTAACTATTAAATTATAATTATAAGGTTGATAAACTATAACTTGTGTTTAAACTACCTGTCGCCGTTCCTCTTTCTACGTCATCTTTGGTTTTTCTGTGAAAACTGTCTGTAGTGTGCTGTCAATCACAAGACCAGGAGCCATCGGCCAATAGGATTCGCTGGCAGAAGCTGCCAAACCCCGCCCCCAAACTGCCAAAACCCGCCCCCTTTCAAACCGCGCGCAGAAATCTCACTCGGGCAAAAAAGCCGCTCGTCGGCAATCTACTGTGCGTGCGAGAACATTTAACACATCGAGAGGGGAAAAAAGATATTCGCGAAAGGACAAATACAGTTCGCGCCCAATATTATCACAACCGCGCACTCGATTCTTAATTTTGTGCTCTCGAGTTTCACATTTGCGCGCGCGACTTTGAAATTTACGCCCGCAAATTTTTTGCGGCAAGCGATTTTGCGCGCTCTAGTTTTGGCATTGATGTGACACCATACTCACGCACTCAAATTCATTTCGTCGCCGCACAATGTCACCCCATTCAAAGTGAATGAGAAACGCCTCCGTTGAGCGTACATGTGAACGCTGCCTGAATGCGCGCGTGGCTGTGCTGCAAGTAATGCGCATGCGCAAGATCGGTTTGAAATCGGCAACACGTGTGAGCGATCGGCCGATCACCGATCAGGTCGATCAGGCCAAAAATCGGCCAATTCCCATCGCTGGCCGATCGATCGGTGCATCCCTAATGAAAAGCCATGTACAAAGGTGCCCTGGCACTAAGTGGGCTGCTGACCTTGAGCACCATGAGGCTGTCGAAACTGCAATCGATGACGAGGCGGAGTAGACTGAGCTCTGGATCTCTCCGCGGACGTTTTCTGACCGGATACTCAGCTCCATTCTCAGCCAGTGTCTGTCTTTCCAGCTTCCTCTGCTGCTTTCTCTCCTTACGCTTCTGCCTGTATGACCAAGAAAAATCCAAGAAATATGTTAAGGGGAATGAGCTATATCGGAAGGAGAATCAATATAACCACGCCCCATCGCTCTGACCCCCATCACCATGAAGTGTTTTGAGAGATTTGTCATGGCACAGGTGAAAAGCAAATTCCCCCACTCACTGGAGCCGCTGCAGTTTGCTTATCGCACAAACAGGTCAACTGAGGACGCCATATCCTCTGCACTTCACCTTTCCCTCTCTCAGTTGGACAATAAAGACTCTTATGTTAGATTGCTGTTCATAGACTTTAGTTCAGCATTCAACACCATCATTCCCCAAAGACTTAAATTTCAGGCAGACTTTTTAAGAATACATTTCTATTAATAGACTGGACATCGTAATCTTTCAAATTGAAAACTGTCAGTCAATTTCCACTAAAATGTATATTTTGTGCCCTATTAATTTGTTCATTTATCTGTTCTTTATTCTCTATATCTTGTTGCACTGTGTAAACTGGAGCCACGTCTTCTCGTCTCTTTGCATATCTGTACAATATATAGAGAGATGACAAAGTTTACTTTGGTTTTGGTTTGTGTCAAGCAATGCCTTACACTTAACAACAACAGCTTTTATATGTTTTTTTTTTAATCCAAATGTTCAAAAGGATCATGTTTACATCTATGCATGCATCTTGAGCACCAAGTTGCACCAAAGAGACTATCCATGTAAATAGGAAATGGAAGTCTCACTGGACCAACTTGGGGTTAAATGTCTTGATCAGAGTGCTTTAAGGCTCTCCTGGGACTCAAATCCCCAGTCACTTGGTTGCAGTTACTGTAGTTCAGTTACTCATTGCTTGTGATGTTTTTAATGGAGATTTGTGATTGATGTAAATATACGTTTCATTTATGGACAAAATTATGGCATACACTCATATCCAGAGAGACTCTCCCTGTAATTAGGAAATGGAAGTCTCTCTGGATAAGAGTGTCTTCCATAATTTTGCCAATGAAATGTAACATACATGTACTGCCATAAATGTAAATATATCCATAACTTTTTCTATATTTGTAATGTAACTAATCTGACTACAAATAGATGTTTACTTGCGCAAGTCTCTCTGCTCTTCCCACTGTTGCTGTTTGAGAAGTTTCTTTCTCTGCCTTTTTGACAGCGTCTCGGCTGCTCCACTTTGGACCTGAACTTCGTGTTGTCCATCTCCATTCGTTTTCTGATCTGTGTTGTTGTTTTGAGGTGCATCAGAGGACATTGTGCACAATGCTGACTTCTGTAGATCATAGAGAAAATGTCACAAAACATCAGGAGCCACAGAGAATAGCAGATATGAAATGTTTATATAAATATAACTAAACATATCTAGCAGTCCTGCAATTTACATCGCTGTTTTAAATGTATTGGTCATAGTTGATAGTTAGCTAGCGTGGCTGCAACGTTTAGTGTCTACATAAAACGTGCAACAAATTAAAGTAAGCAAATATTCGCTGGAAGTTATAGCGTAACGTATAAGAAGTTACATACATGTGCAACGTATACGTAATCCCTTAATCCCGTAATCCCTTAATACAACAGCAAACTGGAACTTGGTGTAAAACTTCAGTTAGCCGGTTCACTTGCATCCCCAAAAGCGTCCAGCTGCAGACGCGCTGCTACTGTCCCACGTGCTTCCGGTGTTGCGTCATTTAAGTGCGTCGCGAAGCGTCTCTGGTGGCCATTTTGGTGAGGGCAAGTTGACCAGCGATGTATTTATGATAGTTTGGATGTAACCGAAGATTCCTTTATCATTTTTTGGGGGAAATAAAATGTAGATGATAAAACGATTTCTGAAATTTATTATTTTTATTTATTTGTAACGTTATAGAAAATGAAGGAGCTAACGTTCATTTAAGATGAAGGAACTAAATAAAATAGTTTTATTGTTTCAAATTTGTTCTACAGTTATAATATAATATTGTTATTATATACCTGCTATATATATATATATATATATATATATATATATATATATATATATATATATATATATATATATATATATATATATATATATATAATAATTTATAATATTGATAAGCATAAATCGGCAAAGGGTTTGTGACAAATGAAAATCTAATCGCATGTTGTTTCATCTGCAATTATAACTACAAAGCGCTGATATACTGTACGTCGCTGTGGATAGAGCTTCTGCTAAATGCTGTAGTAGCTGGAAATGTTATAAATAAGGGTTTAATCAGCAGATATCAGGCTCAGTGCAAATCAGAAAATTAAGGCCCTCCATTGTTTTTGTAATAAAAAATCAGTCAAAATCAAAGTCAAAGTGTTAAAGTAAACTTTATTGTCATCTCTGCTGCTCCTTACTACTAGGTATCCCTTAGAGGCAAGGCGGCCATTGGCTCCAGGTTATTTCCAGTGCAAACAAACAAGGAACAGTAGAACAGAGAATAAATAGGCAGTGGCACGACTAGGCACATGGAATAAACAATAAATAAGTAAAAATACTAAAATATACATTAAACAATATACATTTTAAACCAGACAATATACAATATACATTTTTAGACTAGACAGGAAAGACAGACATAGAGCTAGCTTATGTTTGTCAAGTCAGGATGCAGTATTCTTAACAGGTTGAAATTGACATTTACACTGAGTGTGCAAGAAATTATGAGGATTATAATATGACAGATACTATATCCGGACTATTTCCAAGTACAATGTTCAGTATATGTACCAGAAGAAAATATGCAAACATTTAAACAGGTGCAAAATTGACATTTACATTGGATGTGCAGGAGGTAGAGGTTATAATATAACAGAATACTATATTCGGCTATTTAACTTGTGTACAGTGTATATGCAAACATTAAAAGCTGACATATAATGTTTGTTTGGTAACGCCAGTGCAGTATATAAATCGATATGCGCCAAGTAATGGTGGTGTAAATAAAAGTGCAGTAAAGTGCAGTGGTGCAACAGAAACAGTTTCTTCTGGTCAGGTGATGTGTAGAAGTGTGATGGCAGGGGTGAGTTCAAAAGTCGATGGCGTAGGAAGCTATCATCCGCAGACCTGATGCTCGCAGCGTCGCAGTGGAAGGTGTGAACAGTCTGTGAAAGGTGCCGAAATTCGAAACGCGATGCAGGAGGCCACTTCTGGTGGCGCTTGTAGAAATGTCTGGCGGCGGAAGGCGGCTCCGATGATGTTGCCAACTGTTTTGGAAAGCACACCGCTGAGCGCCTGATATACGACAGCAACACTGTTACGAACCGAGCAGAAATGCAACTGGTCAGGGGCCGCTCTCTGGTGCCCTATGTAGAATCATGTGGAGGTGTTGAGGGTGGGAGGGCAGTTGTTTCAAGCTAAATCTCAGGAAGCTGGAGGCAGCTGGTGCACGGTGATGGGAGGTGGTGTTGGTGGTCAGGTGAGATCGTCTGAGATGTGAACTCCCAGGAACTTGGTGTTTTTACAGTCTAACCATGGGCATGGTGCTGAGTAAATTGTGTGGGTGGGCGAGTTCTCTGAAGTCGGCAGATCATTTCCTTTGTTTGTCCACATTCGCGACAGGTTGTTCTCTCACTGCACCAGAGCAGCCAGCTGCTGAACCTCATCTCCTACTCACGCGCCGACTCATCGTTGTTGCTGATGAGCCCTACAGTCGTGTCATCGTGGTGATGATGTGGTTTGAGCTGTGCCAGGCGGTGCAGTGCATTGAGTCAGGAGTGTGAACAAAGTGGGCTGAAACGCCAGCCTGAGGCCTCAGTCTCCCAGCCTGATGGTGCTGGAAATGTTGCTTCCTTTGGTCGGACCAGGACTGAGGTCTCTCTGACAGGAAATCCGTCAGGTTACAGAGTGTGGTGCTCAGTCCCAGCTTGCTCAGTTTCATACACAGTCTTTGAGGGATGATGTTGAATGCTGAACTAAAGTCTATGAACAGCAATCTAACATAAGAGTCTTTATTGTCCAGGTGTGAGAGGGAAAGGTGGAGTGCAGTGGATATCGCGTCCTCGTCGACCTGTTGTGCGATAGGCAAACTGCAGAGAATTCAAAACAGGTGGGGAGGTTGCCTTTCACCTGTTAACATGACCAGTCTCAAGGCACTTCATGGTGATGGGGGGTCAGAAGCGATGGGCGGTGAGTCATTCAAGGCAGGAAACTGAAGATTTCTTTGGCACTGGGATGATGGTGGTGGACTTGAAGCAGCAGCTAAGGACGATTAAATCATTAAATCATCTAAGATTCTCATTAAAAATAAATTATAGGCGGCGTGGCAATGTGATGTCATTTTCAATTATGTAAACACACATTGTCCAGCAGTCCACGCACTGGTGAATTTCAAAAGATGGCTGACTGACACTTTGCTATCCTCATCAAGTTATCCACTCTTTTCTACAGAAGTCAAGAAGAAACTGTCTATTTGGACTCTGGGGAATCATCCTGGGGCTATGCTGGCGATTAGCTACAGGTGCTGTCCTGTTCAATCTGATCCTTCTTAGATGGTGTCCCAGACTTGTCTGTTGTTATCTGATATTACTAGTGAACTACTCTCTCTCTGCACTATTCATGTGAACAGAATCCACTTACACTCCAGCAAGTATCCAGAGGCCAGTAATGTGCTGGGTTGGGATACGGAAACTAGTCAGTGGTCATTTGTATGCAGAAACTTTTTAGCATGTATAGTTATTATAGGTCTAGTATTAGACAAACTCATTATGTCAGATGGACAGATTATAACACTATAGATTACACATACATTATTAGATTTTAAACTACGAAATTGCAAAAGCAAAAGATTGAAATAAAAATCATATTTAAAAGAAATACAGTAATGTCAAATAATTCATTCATAAGCAGAATGTAAAATGATTGGTCTATCAATTGTCATTCAGTTGCTAAACATAATTCTGTGCTATCAACTTTGAATTTAATAACCATGACAATCCCTGCCAAATTATATAAAAAACATTTTAGCGCTTCCAAATGAAGTGTTTTATATTTACTATAGGAAATAACATATGCAGTATATTGATAGTATATCATGTATATAGTTTTTAAAAAATGTAAAAAGCTATTACTTTGTTATAATTTATGCCAGAATATTTTAATATTTATTTTTTGTCATTTTCATTAGTAATATTTATTAGTGAGTGAGAAACTGCAGTAGAATATCATCTCTACATGCAAAGTTTACTACTATGGAAGTGTTATCTCGGGCATATGTTAGTGAATAAATTGGAATATCCTTAGGCTATTGAAAACATATACATACCATGCATTATTATTTACATAATGTAAGTCAATACAAATATGGTTTTTTAATAATTGCTGGATGCATCTAAAACACCAATGAAATAAGTTGTAACAAGATATATTTTTAATTGAATATGATAATTATGTTTTATACTATCACTTTTTGTGTTTCATACATCAGCCCAATTTTCAATAGAAAAGAAATATGGTTTTTGTTTTTTTGGAATCGCGGTATTTAAAACTTTTAAGGGCTGTGGATTTAGGGCTATGAATTCATCAATACATTCATTAACTATTATTTTCTAACATACTCGATTTTCCTGTTCTATATAATATGTAAAAAGAATCCAAATATATATGTATATATATACGAAATTTGCAAAAAGCCAAATTATCATATACAGTTTATTAATCATAAAATGTCTGTATTTTGTTTCCCAGCCTCTCGTTTGTAGACAGTGTGAATAGTGACGTGCATGCCATAGGTTTTTCTCTCCTGTCATTGGAAACTATTGCTCTTGAGCTTTGGGAACAAGTGTCAACAGGAGATACAGTAACACAGCCCTTTAACCTAGGGCATTGGTTTTTAAAATTCTTTCACAACCTGTGGCATCTCAGAGATGTTTATAAATTTTCACAAACTATTGAATACATTTCATCAATGGAAACATTTTATGTGATATCATTTTATCTCTTTAAGTTGTTTAAGCTTTGGAAAATGTAAAAAGAGACATGAGTTCAGGCTGTAAACAGGTTTAAAAATCTATATTTTATTAAACAATAAGTTTTCCTCCCCAAAAAAACCACTCAAGTACTTACTTTATCTTTGTAACAACTATATATTTTTTATTATAACTCTACAGGTCTTATTTCTTTATTGTAACTCACTCATTGTTTTTCATCTATATAAAGTCATAAGTTACAACACCTTTCTCCCCAAGCACATTCATCTTCCTTTACTATGACTTATTCTTCAAAATCTCGTTCAATGATTTCGACAACTGGAAGCTTGATCACAAATTGATTAATGATAAAATGTTTTTGATTAATAACTATCAAATGTTAGTAAGTTCATAGTTGATTTTTTGAATTAACAACTAGTATATATTAAATCTTTTCTAAAAGCTCAAATCTTGGCATTATCTTACACTGAAATTCAACAGTGTCTTAACAGGTACATTGAAACTGCATGCTAAATCACGATATGGTTTAATGATTCATCTAATAAAAGCAATATCTTATAAAATGATGAATCATTTAATAAAAACAACATCCAAAAAGGTAATCAAATAAAGTGTCATCTCAGCGGACTGACCAGCAGTTCCGATAATTATTTCAAATGCCATATCATAATATGACCTAAACCTTCATCGTATCAACAATAAAATCGTGATAAATCATTTTTTCCTGAAGGGTTAGTCTAAATGGTTGCTCAAAACAACAATCACTGCTTCAACACTTCTTCTTCTGTGATTCTCATTATTATCTTTCTATTAATAGATTTAATCACAGCAGAATAATTTCCAACAAAAATACCGGCAAAACATTGAATTCTTATCAGTTTATTCATTTTATTAAATAAGTCAGTCATATTGATTAGAGTACGGCCCGCCCCAAAGTTTTGTTTTGTTTTTTCATCAGAGGCAAGTTGAATCACATATTTGAAATATTAAAATAATATTGAATAATCAAAAACAGAATAACGGCTGAAAAATTAAACCCTGATAACAACAAGCGTAAACACATACATATTTAGAAAAATGTTTAAACAATTTTGGACAATTTCAATTACATTTTTCATCTGAATTAGAAATAGCTGAGAATAAAATAAACTAATACATAATAATTTGTTTAATTGTTGATCTGCCGTAGCTGAGGTCAAAGTCATTCTTCATTGAATACGGCCCGATTATGTTGACAAACGTAAAAATATAAATTTTCTTTTGCGATCTTATATGAAAAAGTCTTTGAAAGTCGTCGTCCTCCAGCAACTATTTTTGAGATGTTTTCAACATAATCGGCCCGTATCTAAATAAATGACGCCCAGCCTCAACTCATCAATCTATAAAGGCAATATGACTTTCAACAAGTTCACCATGACAATGAAGATAATAACCTCATATCACGTCTCCGTAAAGCTGTCCTTTTCTGGAAACCGCATGCACTTCCGCAAGGCAGTTTAGACGCACAAGCACACTTATACAAAATGAACCGGTACTGTAAGATAGGATCAGAGGACAGCAGTCCTAAAGCATCCTGATCACCATATTAATCAGCACACATCATTCTGTGTGTTTTGAGTGATCTTATAGTACCAAAAGCATCTAAAATATACAGTGCCTAAACTGTACTGTAATGAAACACCCTACTAACTCTAAAAGCATAGCAGGAAGTCAGTAGATAATTTCAAACACTCGTTTTGCCAGGGTTGGGATAAAAAACATATTATTTAAGTAGTCTTGGTAATATTATAAGACACACTTCAGACTAAGGTTTTCTTCTGAGGTAAATCTGCTTTTTGTTCCATTTTCTTACTGAACAGTTAAATGGGTGACATTTAATTGGAGTCCAAATAATGTATTGCTTTAGGGTATGATCTAGCCAAAAATAAATTTTGACTTCAGTTGTCAACGAACCTTAAGACTCACTAACACTGAAATCTTATTCCGGAGTCAAAGGAAATGCTTCGTCTCTAAGATGCCATTGTGGAGTTCTCAAAGAAATTAAATGTGCCTGGAAGTTAGATTTCACCCATGTATTACACTTTTACTTAATATTGATTATGACAGAGCCGACAGTGTGTGATCTAAATTTACCACAATTTTGTTGTAAGTTTGTTGTAAGGATTTTAACAGACATTTTGAATCTTGCTACATTTGAAAGAGTATGTTAATTTAACAGCGAAATGGCAAATTTTTTTTCCTTTGACAAGCTGTAAAAAGCTGACATTTCAAATGAGCAATATATATTCATGTCTGAAAAGCCTGATTACAAATCACAATAAGAACATGGTAATTAACAACAAATGATAATGATCTATATATCTTTATTTCTTGTGGCACAAGGCCATAGATTCCAGGGGTGGAAAGTTAGGTTTGAAATCAGCAATTTTAAAATTAACAGGAAGTGATAAGCGGGATGAATTGAGTGGTTCCTGCATGAGACCGTGAAATTTGATGTTTTGGGGTGTAACAATTCAATTTGGCCATTTTTTAGCATTGTACCAGACATATAGAGTTGATTCAGATGTTGAACTTGAACCTCAGATCTTTGTATAGGACTCTGGTAAAAGTCGATAAGCCTGAAAATACAATTTTAAAGGGTTTTCCCAGTACCTTTCAGTCTGAACTGACTATAGGCACACTGTACAGTTATTTATCTAATTTCCCCAAGCTAAGCTAAAGCTTCCTCTGGCCTCTTCTTGGTCTTTCACTCTTTGCAAAGGCTGTCTATAAAAGGCTGACCCGCCTGCACCTTGCCTTGATATCAGCAGCAGCTGCTCAGGCTCTCATCATCAGCCAGCCTTCCACAGTGCCTTTCTCTTTCTCTCCTGCCACTATGCCAAGTGAAGACCTACAGACCTCCAAAGCACTTAGTGAAATATTATGGGGATATTTAATGAAATTGACTACTGCATTACAGAGCTTTTCAGACATTCCCTCACTTCTCATTTAAACTTTCTGATTATGCAACAAAGTAGAAAAAAGTAATTGAGTTTACAGTCAGAAATTCTTGAACGTCTTGAAACATCATTGCATCTCAAATTAAACAATATTCTTTAATATTTTTTGATATTTAGCGTGAACAGCGAGGGGAAGAAATCCGCTACTAACCAAATGAGTAAATGAGCACAGTTGAGTTATTCAATGCGAACACACACCTACTAATTCAATTTACAACTGCTATATAAACAGAACCATAAATCGGGACCATGGGCCATTTTGGATACTTACAACAAAGAGAGCATCTGAACTAATCAGTCATTATTTACTGTAAATAAACATTAAGGAATTCTTTCAAAATGCATATTGGTAAATTTTCTAGCTCTGCAGTGTTATAGATTTGGCCCCGCCTTGCATGGTAATGAGATTTCAGTGTTTTTGAAAAATTCTTTCTCATCAAATGTGCTTCCTGCTTTAGAGCTGGATTTAAAATTCATTAAGAGAACAGATTTTTATTCCTGTTTTGTTGAACCCATCAGTTGCATTTCTAAGCTTAAAACATTACTTATTAATGTTAGATATTAATTGGTTTCATAAGCACTCTACAAAATATTTAGTTGGACATATGAGCACGAGGGCTTTATAGAACAGACATAACAACATTGTTGATTCATTTTCTATTTGCCCATATCTTGATCCATCTTGGATTTATGATAATCATCTGATCTTGAGTTTCTTTTCTGTTGATTGTAGAAAATGAGTTACATAGCTTACATTGTTGCTTTGATTACCCTACAATAATTTTAAAGACATTTAACTGATTGTGTGGTATTTGGTTGGGTGCCAAGTCTAAGTCAAAGGTATACGGACAATAAATCAGCTGGCAGAGTGCAGGAAGCAATGACACCCATTTTTCTGCAATAAATCTTGATCTTACTCTACAGGAGCCACTTGATTCCAGGATCATAGTGACAACTATATTAACTGAAAGTAAACTGGCCTTTCATCTTTATTTTGCTTGTTTAGATATCATTTTTGAAAAGTACTTATTAAAAGCCTTTGCTTTTCTTAATATATTCCATTTCAATTTGTCATAACATACTAGAATCACTGGGAAAATACAATAAATGACTATTAGAATACACAGAGTAGAACTTACAAGCTGGGGCTGGGGTATTATCTGTGCTCCACCACAAAGCTCATTTTATCAAGGAAGTCCTGCGATGATCCTGGAGCCCTTGCTGGGGAGGTGAAGTGCATGCCAGCAAGCTCTTACTTTTAAGCCGCCCTGCCACACTGAGTGATGTGTTGAGCTCACACAGGAGTTGGCGGCAGAGAGTCTTCCCAGAGGACATGTAATAGGACTTTCCATGTGAGCTCCATCTCCCTGCTGTCTGACTGACCAAGGCTTTGTCCCCTACCTCCACTTGTCGGACTGCATGGAGAAACTGAGATTGAATGGTCGAGCAGGGACGTGTGGTGGTGGGCATATAACCTGGGTAGAACATGTAGGTGGGAGCGTAAGCTCCAGGGCTGATGGCAAGGGGGGATATGGGCATAGGAACAGGAGTCATAGGGGTCTGTGGGGGCATGGGAACATCCACATATTGCATTTCTGGTCAGCGCCTTGTGGCTGGTTGGATGAGGTGTCTGGTAATAGTTCAATGTTGCAGGGTCCAGGAGCATTTTTCTCTGTGGTCTGGAAATGGTCTGTGTGGGAACTGGAGAATTTGCACTGTGGGGTGAAAACAGATAACTTGAGGTGGAGCGGCTTGCATTGTAATCGGCAAGATTGATGGTGAATAGTAGCAGTAAAAGTGTCTGAGACCCGTGTCTCAATACAATATGAAGCGTTTTTTGAGCGGCTGATAACTGCTCCATCCATGGGTTTTCACTACGTCTTAAGGTGGGGTAATTTGATTTGACAGTTCGGGTCTTTCCTCCTGTGGTCTGGAAGGTGTAGGTTGCAGTTTATCAGAGACGAAGATGTGGCAGGTTGTTTACAGCAATATGCAGTTTTGACAAGTACTCAGTTCATGTTTTTAGGAATCGGCAGAAGAGAGATAAATTGAACCGGAGCAAATCCAGCCTCATTACCATTTGGTCTCTCCCTCTCTTCCATAGTACACTTTGGTTGGCTGATCTTTAAGGACACTGGAAGTTTTGGAGACTTAGCTTTGAACCTTCCAAATTGAACAGGAACTGGAGAAAGGAATTGTGCACTTGTGGGGCTTTTATACTGTGGGTTCAGATTAGGCGGCAAATAAATTTCTGACTGGCATGAGATGATCATATTTCCTTTTCAAGGTCACAATATTCTTGGCCGTTTTAGCTCTTCACAGGTGACAGGAGTATGTGAACTTTTGAGAACTTCTTTCTCTTCCTTCTTAAGGGGTATTTCTGCTTGGTTTGATTGCTGTCTGGCAGGCGAGTTTTTTCTGGGTTGAAAAGGAATCTGCGCGCCCATGGGGTTACACAATTGCTGAAACAAGAATCGAATTTTCATTCTTTCTCAGTCCTCCGTGTTTCTTCTAGTTAGGAGTGGCTTGGTAAGCTATCCCGTTAATGTGATAGTTCAGTTTTTGCATTTTAATTCATTTTGTCGAATGTACAAAAAAGTTGTTCATAGTGCTTTTAATGACCTGGAGCTTCTCCAACTGCCACCATTTTGTTGTCAGTTTTCTTCTCTCCGTCTCATATTTTTCATGGCTAGTCAGTTCATCAAGTAGCCCCTCTTGATTTTTACATTTCCATCGCTATTCTTCCCTTCTTCCTTTGTGGATTTATTGCAGTTCCAAGGTTTGCTGCCTTCTGTGGATATGAGGAGATGACCTGTCAGAATACAGCCATAATATATGGCAGGGTTTTGCAGAGGGTTCTGTGGACTCAGACTGCTTCGTTGTTATTTGTATGACTATGGGAAAGGGCAACTGGATTTCGATACTGATTGTTTTTGACACTGTATACCATTTCTCAGAACCTAAGAAATGATGAAACTTTCTTAACTTTCATGCGTCTCTTACCTATGGTGGATCCAGTCCTTCCATGACTATCCTAGAATGTCTCTAACCATGAAGTGGGGAACTTTATCGGACGGGTCACTCTTAAACACCGCGGCGAGCGCCTGGCATTTGGAATCATCGACTGCCTTTGTCGGGTTGGACGCATTGCAGCCTATATTGGGAGTGAGCAGCTTTATAATACCGAACCAGTCCGCTGTTGTGTCTCTTACACTTCAAACTGATTTTGATTTCGGGTGACTTCGATGGCATGATGCTCCCGAGTCATGTTGGAAACATATAAGGTCCTATCCGAACGCAAGTCTCTTCCTCCACCACCACCTCCTCCTCCTCTCTCCTCTCGACCCCGAACCGCATGAGGCTTTTCGAGCTCTCTCTCTTCTGGATAGGACCTGGATGCTTGGCTTTAAACTCGTCTGACATTTTCGTGGTGCTGTTCGTCGAGTCTTCGTGAAGAATCTCTTTCGTGGCCCGTGGGTAGTTTCCTCTCCGGAGTTTTGTTCGTTTACGCTCACCGGAAACTCTGCCTCGCCGTCCTCCAGGATCTGAACGCGTACGGCGACAACGTGCTTTTGAGGTTGCCCTCAGATAATATCCTTTTTAGTATCGAATCCCGCTTCATTTGTAGGCTCTAAGTGGACTTTTCTGGTGCGGCGCTAAAGCCTCTCTCCGACCGTCGTCGCCTTAGCATCCTCGGGGTACTGCCACTATCCCCTAATTCCAGCAATGATGGTGATCGGAATCTGGCTTCTGAAATTTGGAACTTGTCTGTGATCCTTTAGACTCCTTTGAATCCGTTTTCTCTTTATGCGCTTCGCTGTCGTGGCTCGCGAAACACGGCGAGGGCGCGTGGCTGGGCTCTGTAATCTCCCCCCTCTCCATTTTGCGCTCTTGCTCGAATTGCATTTTCTTAGAGATCACATTTTTAAGGAGACTCGAAGCGAATATGGACTTCTTGTGTGCGTCTTCCATGCTTTCGCCCGCATTGCAACTGCTTGCTGGACTGGTGCTCTGCGCGCTTGGCACTTCGTCAATATTTCTCATCGCGGAACGTGATCCTCATTATTTGTGCATTTACGCGCCTTTCGCGCAGACGCTCCCGCTTTGACGTTGCAGCGAAAATTCAACGTTTCCGTTAGTCTTATAAGCCCACTTTGGCCCTGGGCGAATTTTATGAGCTCAATTTACCTTAGGAATGCATTTTTGTGATTCTTCAGCTCCCATTCAATGCAAATATTTCGACCGGGGAGCTTATCATGTCCAGCGTCAGTCCCGTTATTCCCTTACTCTCTCTCTGTTTTGCAAAGTGAAAATTGGAAGTAGCACTTTTATGGGTCACCAGATTTTGATTCGCCCCCTTGGCATGCCAGGTCCTAAATGTCGGACCACCTGTTAAGCCGGCCGTGCTCTCGAAGCCGACGACTCTGGACGACGCAGAAATTGGTGGCATCGAAATAGGGGTATGCCAAGCTTTACACAAAAGCTCTGAGCTGACAGTTACGCATGCTATCAGCATCTAAGTCCTCATTGCGCTAGATGCTGCCACTGGAATACTCATGCACATCTTTCCCTTTCAATTTGCCCCCAAATGCAAGCGCCCTGGGCTGAAACCAGCGCCAGCATATCGCCCTTTATTCATCGCCAAAAAACGCGACTCATGTCTCCAGCGCCCACTATGATAAATGTCTTTTCATTTTTTCTTGTGCGTCGCGCTAAATTGCCATTTTATATCTCTGGAAGTGGCCTTGATTTGACGGGTGAATCTGCCGCTGAGTTCCCAACTTCATCCTGGGTCAGGCACTTTCAAAAAAGGAGCTGGGATCGTTTCAAACTTGCTGAGCGCTGCTTCGCTTCTATTAACATCGTCCTGGTTGCCCGCCACCTCAACCAAGACGCTTTCTTTTGCTCCAAGCGTTTCGTCACTGTCAAAAGACGCATAATCTACAAACGAGTAGACCTGATGATCATCCCTCAATGTCCCAGCTGGATCCACCAAAATCACCATCCGCATCGTGTGTTAATTCAGCAGCTGAATTTCATGCGTTGTGATGTAATGCGACTCGTCTTCGGTGACATTACGTAAAATAGAGACGCTAATCTTCCTCAAATAGATAGCTTTTTCGCTCAGGTATTCATCATCATCCTTAAATCACCCAATCGTCGCGACTATTTGGAAAACTTTCATTTTACTTTTTCAGCCTGGCCTTCGTCGTTCTCGGGAAACTCGCGATAATCGTCGGTTTACTTTTACTTGTTGCATGTCGGTGAAAATCTGTTTCAAAAAAGCCAGAATGGTCCTCCTGTTTGTCATTTTCCTTCAAAGGAACTCCTTCAAGTTCGCTCTGGATTTTTATCCTTGAGCTTTCACTTTTAATGATCCATAAGCTGGTTCGCATCGCCAGTGGGCTTTTTACTTTTACTGTTCTTGTATTGTTCAGTTTCGATTCAACAAGTCGTTCAGGTCCACACGTAGTTCTGGTCCTTTTGGCGTCGATACATCCGCGCAAGATCTGTACTGGACAATAACAAACTCTCGGGGCGCAAAAAGTCCCTTCCCCCGCGATATCAGGGTTTTCTCTGGATGCTGCCATCACCTCTGTAACTGTAAATATTTGATATGGTATTGATCCTGTATGTTTTGAACACAAGTCCCCAGAGATCCCTACTGCTCTTTCTGTTGTTCAATCTGTTTGGAGTTGTCGGTGTCTTGTAGTCCGTCTTTGCCACAGTTGGTCTGTGGCGCTCCAGACGGTCATCTCAGATGCTGACAGGAGCAGACCCCACATTCCAGCTTTGGAATTAGGGCTGCAAACTTCTCATACACAACATAATTTCATGTAAAATAACCACACGATACTGTACCTTGATCTAAATCTACCCCAAGGTCCACTTCCATTGGTTACACAGTAACATTGTCATGATCGCCTCTAAAAATTATTATAGTCAACAAATATAGAGACGGTGACGAAATGCGAAAACAGCTATTTTAAGACTAGGATGTTGTGTTCGTGTTTTGTTACATACTGCAGACAAGACTAAACTCTTCCAACACAACATTTGGGCTAAAAAAAGAAGGCTGTCGCCTGCTCTTCGCATAACTGCGTTTGGCACGGCCAGCTAATTTTTATCATCATAATAATAATAATAATAATAATAATAATAATAATAATAATAATAATAATAATAATAATTATTATTATTATTATTATTAATATTAATATTATTCTATGCTGTGATCTGCGGTGACAAAGTAGGTCTAATGGCTGACAGTGGAACCTGTTAGAGCAAGAAATGTGAAATGGGTTTTATTCTTCCCTTCTCTCCATTCCCCCACCCACCACCTTTTTACTTAATGTGATCATGAAAATAAATTTGTATTAAATGTATTAACGTGTTTATTTGTTTTTGTAATGAGGGGCAGAACCTGAGGAAATGGTCCCAAAAGTGTTTTAAGGAGTGAAAAAACACAGCCTTTGACCCTGTTTCAGCACCACGTTTGTGGACAGTTCCGTCCACGTTAACAACATCACCTTTAACACAATAGCTCAGGAAAAATGATGGAATTCAAGTGTATTTTTGTGCAGTAAGACATCTTAATAGAAGCCATGAACCTTTACAATAGGTTTCTTTATGATCACTAGACTGACTTCATTTAGTGACAACTGCCTATCACACAATTCAATCATTATTTATAACAGGTAACCAGCAGTTGTTTGAATATGAACAGCCACTTTTACAAAGCTGATTATGCCTCCGGCCTAAGTGGTCTAAGTGGTAAATCCTATTCAGGAGCCTTGTGTGATTGGTTCAAATACCAAAGACCCTAGGCCCACTGATTCACCCTAAGTTTTTCCACAGAAACTAAATTGCTCTAGAAATGAGCATCTGATAAATGCTGTAAGTGTAAATGTAAGTTAATCAACAAGTGGCCTTTATAAACTAAATGATTTGCATTATTTCCAAATCCTGTGGCATATACAATGGGTTGAGCAACCTACAATATTGAGTGTTATTCTCTGTACTGACCTGGCGGCTTGATTTAAACTTTATGAAAATCTGGGAGCACTTATGTGACACTCCATGACACTCTTTTGTTCAGTGTGCTGTTAAGCCTGTCACCATGCAATATATGTATTCATTGTGCAGAGCAATAACACAACCAGGGAGCCACTATTACTGCATAGTATTGGGCTTTGCATATTTTTTAAAAGGTTTATATAATATAAACAAAATCATGTTTATAAATAAAGTAGTAGTCCATCTTTTACCCTAGTCTCACTACATCTTCATGGGAGAATTCTTTTCTCAACGTGACTTTTACTCCCTCACGAACCCAAGGCTGTGATTGTTTCTTTCACTTAGCAGAGTGTGTCTGTATCTTATCTTGTCTGCTTATCCATAAGGCGACACTGAAAATGCTTTCCTGTTGTACCTAGCATATCTGTAACTAAATTAAACTAGTAAATATATCTTCCATGTTACATTTTTATTTTACATTGTTTTGATAAATTGGTATTTTTTCTTGTGTTTAAATTTATAATGTTCTGGCACGTGAGTTCAGATTCCACCTAAATTACCATTTAAACAAATCATTAAATGCAATGACAATCTGCTGTTATTTTACATTATTTAAAAGTTTGTGAAGTCTACTGTATATTATGTTTGTTAGATTTGTTTTCTAGGGTTTAACAGCAGCCCTACTAAGATATGTGAGTGTTATTAGATCCTCATATGTCATATGCAACAGCTGCAGATTTTACTAAATGTGAGACGGTCCCTGGCAGGACCCACTGGGCTGAATGTTGGCTTCAGTCCCCTTTTATCACCACACAAATCCTACTCGGTGTCAGTATAGAGGCATTTGCCACTTAGACCAGTTTCCAATATTCACAAATTCCGCTGTTAATTTTGCTCTCTGATGCTCTACTAGCCACATCTACACACTATCACAAGGTATTTACACACCATGTGGAAATTAACATGTCTTGTTCAGTGGAGTGTAATGAGATATTTTTATACTACTCATGGAAATATTTCATTCAGGCCTACTACTACTACTATCAGTATTGTATATTCTCTATTTATGGGTTGCCTAATGCTGAAGTAATTTCCTATAAATACAGCTGTACATATGCGTAAGACACTGCTTTACTAAGTTAACTTTGTGAATGCTTTTAATTCTTTTTCATTTTTTATTTGGCTTTTTAGAATTTGAATGACTCTAATCCAGTAATTTTTACTCTGAGATACCACTGACAGGCCCTGAACGCACTACCATCTGAACTCTGATACTGTACTCTTGGGATGCTTCTGAGAGAACTTTCAATCAGAGCGTTTAGACCAACAATTGATATCAGTGGGGAGGGCTAAGCAAAGTCTAGTTGCTATTTGTCTCTGTAGCGTGGTTCCTAAGGAGTTCAGGTCAGGTCACTTCATCTGCTTGTATACATTTTTTAATGCTTCTGGTAGCTCATGACTCATAACGTGGGGTTTGGATGGATTGATAATGTGTGAATTTTTACAGTATCAGTCAGTTAATCAGTATTTCTGCAAGGCATACAGATAACAAGATATGTTTTCCAAAACAGAAAGGTAACTTTGTCACTTTTATGCAACCCATTTTAATAGGTCAAAGTGTTCATTTACAATTTACCAAACCCTTTGATTTTTAACTCCAGAAATTTTAACTACCCTCAACTAATTAAGTTACCCTTAAATTGTTTAAGTTGTCCTCAATTACTTAGACTGCCCATGCAAAAAAAGTCCTGGCTTGGACAATATTTCTGCAAACAAGTATGTTTTCAAAATCATGACCACTTATATTTATAGCTTATAGAAATACCATGTAATGTAGATAAATTGAAAAAAAGAAAATCCTAGACATCTCAGGAGTGTCATGTTTAATATGCTTACAGCAACTGTGAGACCAAGTGTCTACAAGCCCTTACACTGTATTTGCAATGTTATTGAGTTACTCAAGTGTCTCTAAGTTAGGAAAAATTCTGAATAATAATAATAATAATAATAATAATAATAATAATAATAATAATAATAATAATAATAATAATAATAATAATAACATACTTTTACTTTAATTACCTCTCAAAACACGCAAGGACACATTCCAAGGATAATAATTATTAAACAACAAAATAAACATTAATGCCTTTTATTTAAAGGCACCCAGTAATAACTTGCTATTGCTGCTGAATAACAAATTCAGTTAGTCGAGATTTTCAAACCAAGACATTTAGCCAGACATTTTCCTGAACTACTGTAGAAAATTTATACAGGAATTTCCGAAGACTAGGGGGCACTGTTTTGCATGATCCTGCTGAATGAACGTCGAGTCGATACATTTATTCTATTAGCAAAAAGGCTACATTCAAAACACAGTCTATCAAAATGTTTTCAAAATCATGTTTCAGATACAGCCTCCCTGAAGAAACTTGGGATTAAGGGTCTTGCTCAGGACCCAATGATGGAAGTGCTGAAGGTAGGACTCAAACCCACGACTCAAACCCTCACCACTAGATCACCACCAACGCTTCTGACAGGATTCAAACCCACATTGAGGGTTAACTGAGTACTAGCTGAATTCCTTAGCCACCAACATTACATTATAAAGCATAACAGGTCTGTGTAAGTTTGGCATCCAGGTCACGAAATCTGATTGTGACAGAAATTGGTGCAACACTGCCCTTATAAGAACAATCTCTTTCTCTCTGTGTCCCATCCAAACCCCCCACCACCACCACCATACACGCACACGCACACACAGCCATGTATTGCTATCTTTTTGAGGTACTTTCATTGAGTCCAATAATAACTAGGTTTAAATAATACCAACAATAATACCAATATCAGCAAGACAATATAAAAATGTCTTCACAAAGCCACAAAACACCTCAACCTGACAAATTTTCAGGGGACAACCAGGTTTTCACTAATACCTTACGATTTGCACCACCTTGCACAGTCCCTCTCTTTCTGCCTCTCCCAATCTATACATGCCTTTATAGTGACGTGTGTTCCTAAAGTAAAAGACATTTTTTGTGAAGTTATGGATGATGGTTATCCATTTTTGGCTCTCCGTTTTTCCCCTTATTCTGACATAACCATCATTCACAACTCATGTCATCTGGGTCAAGTAAATACTCCAGCTGATTATTCATAGGTGTCTGTTGTGAAGGCAAACTGCTGGCAGCTGTGTTATTATAAAGAGCCTTTTAGTAAGAGGAGCGTTAGTAACAATAACTAAAATAGCTGTACAGTTCAGCGGCAGCACTTCACACTGGTGCTGAGAGCTTGTGTTAGAACAGAGACTGCAAGATATAGTGAGCTGTCATCAAAACGTAGAGCAATGCCAGGCACGCTGACTCCCTGTCTGCCTGGCTCCATACATTTTAACACACACACGCACACACTCACAAATTATGTCATGATAACTTTGTGAGGTACTTCCTGTATAAATACACTGAACCCTATTCTTAAACTTGTCCTCATTCACCAATCGAGAAGAAAGAAAATTAAAACCCACTTACGTGGAGAGTAAAACAGGTTATTATCACACACAAAAATATCCTCACAATGGTTCAAAATTCCACATATCTTTTAACAGACAATTGGGTTCTACTATCTAAAAATCTGCCCATACATGTCCCCCCCAAACAAAAGCACTCTTCGTTCTGACACTGAAGGAATATACTCTATGTAATGATGCAACTGAGAGGTGTGTGATTTGGGATTTATTTTCCTAAGTTACATGATTTATTATTTATGTTCTCATTTGTTTTATTATAACGTATTTTATCATTACATCATACATATGGCTAATTCCACACACTGCAATAATATCTTTTTATAAAGATGTTTTTATGGGTAAAATGATTCACTTGATCAAAGGTAGTTTTTATTTTTGCCAGTAGAGGGCAGTCAAGTGACGGCAATTTTAAGTTGAATTAGCTGTCTAATGAGAATCCTACCATAAGTCGACTTCTGTTTACCATGAAATCATTTTTATTTTTATTTGTTTATTTTATTTATTTTTTATTTTTTATTTTCACAAAAAAGCAGTTTAGCAAATACTCAGAAGTTGGACCAAGGAAGGTCTCTGTCTCCCTAAACTTGACTGGCAAAATATCTAAATACAAAATGCTAAGTAAAACAAAGAGACCCTCATGGAGTTCAAAATTAATTATTTGCACCATTATTTTAGCTGGAAGTGTAAAGTTCTGGACAATAGAATACTCAGTTAGGCCAGAGAATTGCTCCCACCATTTGAAATTGACACCACCAAAAGGTCAATTTTGAGCTCACCTAGTTAAAACGAAAGGAGAAAGGAGGGGCACTGGAGGAAAAGGGACTCTGAAGAAGTGCATGATCTACGTTGCTCCATTCTGACAACACCAACATCTGCAGAAACAAACTCTTCCCACATGTCAGTCAACTCAGTCAGAACCTCATAACATGAACGAAATGAAAAAAATTCACACAGCCACTTGAGGTGCTGCCACAGCATGTCCGATTTGACATTTCCTGATTCATGACTCAGCACTTTCTCTAACCTGGAGCAATTAACGCAGTGGGTTTGCAGCTGGAAGTCTGGGCCAGATTCCACCTCCTTCCCCTCCATCACTAAATGCTAGTATCTGCATGGCATGTGGCTACTCGCGCTTCTGTTGTGACAAATAAAAATGCCCTCACTTTTAGTCCCTGATCAGGAATAACCTTAGGATCTGAACACAGTTTCTGTGAGATGTTCGTCTGCCCATCCAGATGAATAAAGGCTGACGTACTTTGGTACTTAACAAGACAAATTATTGCTGGAAAATTATTATTGATCATGCGGGCCCTTTCAGAAATTTGGCAAGAAACAGCAGATTGGATGGTTTCCGGCAGGACTGGTGACTCTGGCTGGGCCACAACGCTTTTTGACGATCTCCAGACACAATCGATATACCACTAGCCTTGCCAGAAATTAAGTGAAGAATAAAATGGGTAGTTATGTTGTAACATACACAGTGAAATTGTGATGGTTAGCAACAAGCTGTGCTGTACTGAATTAATTTAATCACTGGACAGATGGCTGCGTATGCACGTTCCATCACTGATCATAATGAGTACATGCGCTACAATCACAGCATTGTATTATAAGTTGCCTTTATGTTCGGTACTAAGTTTCCTTCGTGTTAAAGGTATATACTAAGTATCCTTTATATTTGGTAATAAGTACCCTTTATGTTTTGTAATTATCAACGTTTTACAGTTTGGTGCTAAGTACCCTTTATGTTTGGTGCTAAGTTCCTTTTATTTTTGGTACTAAGTATCCTTTATGTTTGATACTATGTACCTTTTCAGTTTGGCACTAAGTACCCTTAATGTTTGGTACTAAGATCCTTTTATGTTTGGTACTAAGTATATTTTTGTTTTGCCCTTTTTGTTTGGTACTAAGAACCAAGGCTTTCTGTTTGGTAGTAAGCAGCCCTAATGGTTGGTACTAAGTACCTTTTCTGTTTGGTACTAAGTACCTTATCACTGCACAACATTGAACAGGTGAAAAAGTGACACAAAGCTGTAGTGTGCCTTAGGTGTGGTATAGCATCGTCAGGAAAAGTGTTCAGTGTAAGCAAAATTTTTCCAGAGAATTTGGATAGCAGTTGATCATTGTTATACATGACCTTTTAAAACCCCAGATTAAATATACACATTGATAAAAAATACAGAAACATTTAGTAGTTTCCTTTGCAATCTGTCTTGTGCTCTCTGATTTTCAGCAGTGGTGCTATGAAAATGTTTAAGTACAGTGGGGTAATTTCTAACATTGTTTGAGGGCATTCAATAAAGATTTAATAGTTCCCTTGTTATATGAATAGGGTATAATATGACATTTATTCTTGCTGTATAAAACAAATAAAATTGCAGTCTCCAATTCTCTTGCCACCAGTTTTCCCTGTTTGGTGAAATTTAAAGAAGCTTATAAAAAGAATTTTATAAGCTGTACCAAGGGGCTGTTGGGAGTGTTCCCATTAAGGATGCTGGCAAGAGCTGACAGAAATAGCGAGCAAATTTAGTGCCAGTATGGTATTTGCTTTCACTGCTCAAGCAGAAATTTAGAATATATATATGCTTATGCAACATACTTTTTGGGGGTCTGTTAGTTATTGACCTTTAGAAGCTTGAATAAATGAATGCTACTTTTCTAGACACTGAAGTTGCTTTATAGAGTCAATGTGGAGCCACTTCAACCAGCTCCACCTGGATGCAGTCATTATGCAAGTGGTGAGGGTCTGGAAGAAAATGCACAAATGAATAAATAGTAATTGAACATCGAGTTTTCTCCCTCACTCTTTGCGAAATAATTCTTGGGATTCTTTTTTGACATTTTATTAACTATTACACCTATTGCTTAAACCATGGGCCCATGAATATCTGATTCTAGCCAGTTTTTTTTTTAAAGCAAAAACATCTTAAACAATTGTCTCCCTCATTTGCACTTATAATTTAATTCTTCGTACTGCTCACACTGTTTTATTTTTTTATGCTGGAGATGCTGGAATGTAACATCTCGGCCAATAAAAATACCCAGGGAAATGCTCCAGCAAAGAGGGCAATTTTCATCTTACCAGGTTTACTCACCTGCTGTTGCATTTAATTCATTCAATTCATTGTACTTCTAGAAATGATATTCTTAATCTTGTCTTTTTTAGACTGTTTAGCAATTCTTTTACCTCTTAGTGTAATTTATTCTTATTTCTGTAATGATCTCTGTCTACAGTAATAAATAAACTTGCCTTGTTGCCTTGAGACAGGACATAATTAAGTCGCATTTCTAAGCCTTACTCTCTAATGATCTAAGTCGCAAAGTATTTTTGATCTGTATTGACCATGTTTTGACCTATCCCCCAAATGGGAAATCATGTCTTGTAAGGCAGGTAGAACTCAGGCTTTTAAATAGGAAATATTCCAGTAATAATGCAGTGATAAATAACCAAAATGCAATATAGAAATCAGGGGAGGGGGAAACGTCTTAACATTCCCCTCCAAAGATGTTCAGAAGCTGAACCTGATCTAAAGGTTACAACCTGTAACGCAGCCAAGCCAGAGTCAGAATTCCTCCTTTAATCTTTGGCCGTGCTCTACACAGTAATGAAATATATGGAAAGTAGGAAAGAAGATAAGGTGGAAACTGACTGCTCATGGTGAAGAGTGTGGAATCGTGGCCGTGCTCACCCTGATGGATTGCACGTGTCAAACAGGCTTAAATGAAACATCCTCAGTCAGTTTTGCCCAAGTCAGCCCTTTCAAATCTTGGAAATAGGACTGGGAGAACATCACACGTGTACACTTTTGTAGCTTCCAGCAAATTCCATGAGAAATGAGTACTTGGGTTCCCTGACAGACGCTGGACTTTCATCTGATGCATCACCGGCTGGAATCGCAGATGTCCTCAATTCATTAGGAGGCAGAACGGCTCAATGATTGACTGGCAGCGCTGGGCTTTGGGCTTTTCCATGTCAACTCTTTATGCTGCTGAAGGGAGGGATCAGAAAAGGAGGAGAGTAGCTGCGGTGCACCCATATGTCAGCTGGGGGCATGGTGGGGCCACAACTAACTGTGTTCCAAGTTGGCAGGGTTGTGTCCCAAATGTAAGGCAAGAATAACATTTTACTGTACACTGCTTTTGGGGTAGAAATGATCACTGTCCATCATTTAATAAAAGAAATGAGGCTCAAATATTATAATCATATACATCATTCTTACTGTTAGAAATCTACAATTGGCATATGAAATGATAGATGAAAAGATTCTGTTTTAATGCTTTCCTCTACCTGCATTGTTTCTGTTGAAGCGATTGAACTCTAAGCAACCTCTGGAACAGTTACAGTGTTTTATTTACTAGCGGTGATTAATTGGGCACAGTGAAAAGACACGAGTAATGAGGTTCCTTTCAAGAGCCGGACAAACTACTGTTTAATGTAGACTTTGAAGGAGCAACACAGCATGCAGCAGACCATTAAGTTAGTTAGAGAGGGCACAGTAACTCCCTTTTCATTTGTTTTCAATTAGCTCAGAGGAAATAAGCAGAATTCACCTTGAGGCGCTAATGTTCAAGGGAGGCGCGGATCAGTCGCTGAATCAAAGCTTTAAAGGTTGAAACTTACTCTCGAGGAAAAATACTCAATATAAAAAACTCTTTATAAGGGTTTTGTCAAGCCTGGTCCAAGCTGCAAGAGGAAACACTCACTGGTGTCTCAGACTAGAAAAGACACATTGTCGCAATGTAAATGTGTTAAAAATCTCTTTAGTTACTTCAAAAACTAAAGCCAAAGGAACAATGTTGGAACTTGTAGCTAGTAGGGCATTTTAATGTCAAGTGGTTTTTGGAGGATTTTTTTTTACCCCAAGCTATCCACCCACACAAAAAAGGCTTTCAAAGAGCTTAAAAAGATGCAACAAAAAAGCGACCTTGCACAGAAGGAAGTTCAGTAGCATTTTTTACAAGGTCTGATTTTGAAAGACTCGGCCATCCTGGTAACCCAGACTGTCTGTGTGAGAGTGTGTGTTTTTTTCCTCTGCGCCCCCTCCCCAACCACCTTCCCGCTTTCAGGAGGATTTAGCAATTGAAGCATTGTGTGTGTGCGAGGGAGAGTGTCTGCACACTCACACAGACTGGTGGGCCGACTGGAGGTCACGGGTCACTGGCCCGCCCAGCTCCAAGGAGGAGAACAAAGCTTCCTTCAGGCCAATCAAAGAGTAGGTCGGGTCTGGGCTCCACTCCAAGAGTCCCAGGCCCGCAATCGGGGGGTCCAGGTCTGGGCCCGAATTTGGGGAACGGGGGAGGTGGTGGAGCTTTATAAGAAATAATCAAATCTCCAGCCGTCTGGACAACCGGTCATGTGGGAACCGTCTCCACACTTTCATTGGGATGGCTCGGCGAGAGCTCGGAGGAAGATTTCCCCTCGTTCTTGCCCAGCATCACTCCCTAGCTCCCTCCATTTCAGCATTTCAGCATTCCTGGGTCACTTTGAAGTCTGCTTTTCTTTTGTTCTTTACATAACTTGAGCTAATTTTTTTCTCTTTTTTGGGGATGGGGGGCTAATTTGTATGCGTTTCCAGTGACACGGCTGCCACCCAGAATTCTTCACAAGGAGCCGGAGGAGGGGTCAATGCCATTGGCCGCCTGAGGAAAAAAAGCCTAGACACGACTAAGCTAAAGCATATGATAAGAGACCTTTGAATTATTGTCACTGTGTGCAAATCGGAGAATGGGGGATTAGGGATGGCAGGATGAAATCACTTTGGGCGATAGGAAGTTTTTGAGGGGAGTGGGGGCAGCTTTTCTGGTTTTCTCTCTCAATTAATTTCCCGCCTAAACCACTTATTCTCAAACGCAATGACCGTAGAATGAGCGAGACAGATTAAAAGTTGAGCAAATATTTGCTCTAGTTTTGTTCAAACTTAAATAGGGGAGGATTTGGGAGAGTGCTATCAGAGGTATAATCTTTGCCAAAAAAGTGTGATGTAAAAATTTCACCCATTTTAGAATAAAATCAAGCTGCTAAAAAAGTATAAATAAATAAATAAATAGATAAATAAAGCTAAAGCCTTTAAGAGGAGTCTCTTTAGAAATCAAGACGTTCCACTTGTGTGGTTTTGGGCTACATTAGTATGAAATTAGCAAGAGCTTCCTTTTTGAAGTTTGCATTTGTATGCCTTTGTAACCAGCAGTCTGTAAAAGTCTTTTTGGGGCAGTCCAGAGGGGGAGCAGCTCGAGACTTTTTTTACTAACATTCAGCCTTAATGACATACTTAGGTGCCCCCCCCATCCCCCCTTTTTCTGACCGCCTTCCAGAGCCTCTGCTGCTCCTTTTCTTTGGGGCTTGCTTGGCCTTGCGCCAGGAGGATGATCAATGTCTCTGCGTCTCTTCTGTGGGAGCAGATTGTGGAAGGTCTCTCCTCCCTTTTTTTCATTGTATCGGAGGAAATGGCATTTGGAGGCTCAAACAGGATGTCCTGCTGTTGGCCCTGACTGCGAAACTCCCTTCAGACTCAGTTCTCCACCCCTCCTTCTCCCTGCCAGGGCCCGGGCAATGTGAGATGGCTTAAGTTAATCCAGGATCCCGAAAAGTAGTGGAGCCTTCTTTTCTCGTCCCCTTGTTCTCACTCATTTGGAAGCCAAAGTGAAAGAAAGTCGGGGACACAATGCTTTTCCCCTGGCGCGTCTCTCTGGCAAAGACCGACGGTCCCGGGCTTGAACTGCGTGAAGTCTTGACCATGACTGTGGACCGCTGTGCCTGTCTGAAGCAGGCCAGACGCTTGGCGATGAGGGATAAGATGTGTCATGGGTATTGTATGGGAGGAACTCAATAAAATTTTCTTGTTTGTTCATATACAATGCCTATGACACATCTTATCCCTTGTACGTGAAGAAACTCAATAAACTCCTGTTGTTTCTTCCATTTGATCAAATATTCCTTTACTCTGTATGATCACGAACACTCTAAGTGTTTAAGTGAAAACAAAAAATTTCATCAAGTGAATTATCTGTTGTGTGGAGGAAGTTTTGGCCTCACTCCCCCCTTATCCGAAAAAAGCCGGGCACTAACTTTTCGATGGTTCTCATAATTGCCTCCCAGGGTGGATTTATCGAGTAATGAACAGGTGTTGGGTGGGTGGAACAGTGTGACAAGGATTACAAAGAACACCACCCCCCACCCCCCAAAACACACACACACACACACAGAGCATAGTCTCATGGTCAGTTTCACACTTCATATTTGTGGATAGGCTTAATAATCCAATTTGTCATGCAAGATCAGGGGTTTATATAGGTTTCACTTGTAAATGATTTCATAGATCCAGAGTCAAATCATATATACTGCAGCGTGTGTAACTTACATTATTGCCTATTTTAAATGCATTAAAATTGAAAGATAGAACAGGAAAGAAAGGATTAAGGTTAGCATTTGATACGGATTTTTAGGTTTAATAGCTTTGCAGATATCTGGTTTTCAAGTCAGCACTATTGTCTGCATTTTGAAGCGAATATATAAAAATCACAAGAAAAAAAGTCACTTTGCTGATTGCATGTTCTAGTTGTAGTTCTGTTTATATTGTCACTGCATAAAGAGCTCTCAGTAAAACAAATTTTGTAGGTGCTAGTAATGTTTGCTCTCTCCTAGAAATTTAATTTGAGGTTTTATTACTGTAGCATGGCGGAAAGATGCAGGCTTGAGCTCTGGCTGTGTTAACGTTCAGCTGCTCACTAAAAGACTCTGTGGAATGGTGTTAAGTGGAAGGCTTAGTGACCCTGCTACAGACGCCCTCACGCTTTCCAGGCTTCATCCGAAACGCATTAGTGGACAAAGAGACTATGAGAAATTGAATACCAAGGAAATACAACATTACAAATCTGAAAGTTTTCATACAATTTCCAACTTGTTGCTTGGAGAAACCAAATTCAGATACTGTAAAAATCCAGATTATATTTGCACTTTATGAGGTCATCAACAGTTTACACAAAATCAATGTTCTAAAATAATGTCTTGTCCACAGTCACTGGTAGACAATGGCTGTTTTTTGACCACATAAATGACTTTAGGGAATTTTGGTGGTGATACGCTCCAGTGTAGCTGCTTAGCCTTTTACACTGATACAAGCACAAGACAGATGATCAAATCAAGGTCAGAAACTTGTTGAGTATCACTTTACCTAAATAACACCAGGTCAGTTTGGGTCCTGTGGTCAGCCTGCACAGACAACTAACAAGTAACAGTATGAGCGCATATGCACATTATTCACTAGTGCTTTTCAACTTTGAAAATGAATGACATCATTGCAACAAATAGAACTAGAAATTGAATTTTAGTCACTTAAAATAAACTCATCTGACTTTAATAACAGTTTGGAACAACTTTTGCTCTGGCATCCAGCATCTTATGGAACCTGAGCTTCTTTTCCTACAGTTTTTTGAAAACCCCTTGTTTGGTCTGCATTTTAAGGTGCTCATGATTAAGGTACCATCCCCAAAGACTGCACCCTGGGGTGCTGCCCTCGTTAGGTAGGGTGTTGGTGGCCTAGTGGTAGGACACTCACCTTTGGACCAAGAGGTTATGGGTTTGAATCCGACCTCTGGCGTTACCAACATTGGGTCCCTGCGCAAGACCCTTAACCCTAAGTTGCTCTCAGGGGAACTGTCCCTGAAATTAGGAAATGTAAGTCGCTCTGGATAAGAACGTCTGCTAAATGCTTTAACTGTAAACTGCTCCTTCACGGATGGGTCAAATGCAGAGGTCACATTTCGCTGTGGTGCACTGTGTGCTGTGCTCACAATGACAAATAATTACTCCCTTTCACTTAAAAATTATTATAATATATACAGTACTGTGCAAAAGTTTTAGGCAGGTGTGAAAAAATGCTGTAAACAAAGAATGCTTTAAGAAATATAAATAATGATTGTTTATTTTTTATCAATTTACAAAATGCAAAGTGAGCGAACAAAAGAAAAATCCAAATCAAATCAATATTTTGATACCTTTTGCCTTCAAACCAGCATCAATTCTTATAGGTACACTTGCACAAAGTCAGGGATTTTGTAGGATTATAGTCATTATATTATTTTGTAGGATTATAGGATTATAGATCTGTGGTTAGTTCTCCAAGATGTTTGGAACAACCTACCAGCCGAGTTCCTTCAAAAACTCTGTGCAAGTGTACCTAGAAGAATTGATGCTGTTTTGAAGGCAAAGGGTGGTCACACCAAATATTGATTTGATTTAGATTTCTCTTTTGTTCATTCTCTGCATTTTGTTGATTGATGAAAATAAATGATTAACACTTCCATTTTTGAAAGCATTCTTTGTTGACAGCATTTTTTCACACCTGCCTAAAACTTTTGCACAGTACTGTATGTATCTTCATCCAGGTATATTCAAACTTGATTATTAGTGTATCAAAACATGGATACTGTCAGAGCTAGTAGGCCTTAAACAAAGGTTTTTTTTAAGGTGTCCAATTAATATAGCTGCAATGTTCCTAGTAAAGTGGCTGTTCAGAATAGTAAGAAACTGCATAAATGTATTTATTAAACTTTTACCCCTCTTTTCACATCAACCGCCACAAGTTAAGGCAAAAACTCTACCTTCCTTGTCACTCTTTTCCACAGTTAAAACACCTTTTAAAAATTTCTGTCTGTATCCCATGTCCGTCAGGCCCAAAAGATCGGATTTTAAAAGTCATCTCCTCACCCTGGTCTCATAAATCTGCTTCTGATTGTGATAAAGCTCCTAATCCACAATGCAGATGCTTCATAACAATAAAGACAGATCATATCTCTCCCTCTAAAAAGTTGTGGGTCACACCAAGATCCTTAAAGTAAATGGGAGAGAGTTGAGGAAGACCTCCGTTGTAAGACCACCCACGTCGACAAACATAAAAACCACATGTGCTGCACTTTCCTTCATCCTGGGTTGAAGAGCGGACTCGGACTCGCTTACGCTCTGACCCACGGGCTGCTTAATGTATTAATAAACTGCTTTCATGAACTTTTCCCCTCTTCCTGCTCTCTTTTATATCTGCACTCAGCCTTAAAACAAGGCCCCCGAAAAACGTCTGAGTCTAAAACCCTTTTAAGTGAGATGTGACTGATCTTTTACAGTAGAGCTACAGTACTAATGCACAGTAATTGTGCTCCAGCCACTAAATGTCTTTACTAATCGTCTACGAAGAAGAAAAACTGCCGAACATTACGAAAGGGTCACATGAGGGTAAGATCATAAGAGATCCCCAGTACTGGCTTTAATTTAAACTGAATCCTGGTAGTTTTATTAACAAACTTGCTTTTAAAACTTAAAAACTCCTGATAGGTTCCAGCTGTTAATGAAATGGAATGTTAATGCTCAGTTCTCACCCTTCCTTTGCATCCATTCAAAACTGCATATGATAGCTGGCTTTCAGCCAGTCTACAGATTTTATGCACTTTCTGGGTAGTAAAAGCAGAAAGATGACCATTTAGTTTGCATTCTATATTATGGTCAGAGGTGTCGAGCTGGAAGCAGGTCAGTGTCTTCCAAGAAAGGAAAGATAAATCAAGTTTATCACATATAAAGTTTATACACACACATATAAACGTTATATCATGATAACTAAACTAAGGTTCTTTGGGTCAAGAAACTGAAACAGGGAAACTCAGTATACAAGGGTTGATTTCATTCCCAAAAAACAATTAAACAAAAGAAGTACAAAAATGCAGAATTCTGAAAAATTCGTACACGTCTTTACACACAGTGCCAATAATTCAGTCCGTCGCTTCGTCATTTCTCCGTTGTGTATCTGTACCTCTTACAGACTCACTGATTCAAAAACTACCTCATTAAACATACTGTTTTTGCCTTAAGGCATAATGCAACCAACGGGGCTACAGATCAACTGCACAAACTGCCCTTATTGGCCTTAGTTAATTAATCAAGTTTTTTGTTTTGTAATTACAAAAATACCCCCAAGGACTCGCAGAGTAAACGATTCATTTCCTCAGTTTAGCAAAAATGAGCAGTTTTCCCCTAAAAACCAAAAGACGACACCACCAGTTCCCCACTGATTTAGAGACAGCCAACACAGTACCATGGGAATTGTGGTCCCTGTAAAATAAATAGCAACAAAAATGCAGAATCATTGATACGACTTTCCACGTCCATTTTTTTTTTTTTTTTTTGCTGTAAGAGCATATTTGGCCTAGAAATCAAGTTTTATTTTAGCTCAATACTGCCCAGTTAAAAAGGTGTCATTTTCCAAAAGTTGGACTTGGGCAGACTGCTGCAGATGCCACCAATGTGCAATATTTTAAAAAACTAAACAAACAAAAGTTTGTTTCTTACTTTTAAAAAAATGCTCAAAACAAATGGAAACAGCAGTAAGACCGAAGTTTCATCCAAAAACTGAATGCAACCGTGTTAAAGGTACATCAAAAATCGATGGCTTCGTGCTTTTTTGACATTCCAAATGAATACGGGAGCATTGGTTTTGGACCTAGTCGGAGTAGGGAGTTCTGAAACCACAACTTTTACAGCGCCTTCAAAATGCCCATAAATCGCATCGGAAATGTGTGAAAGATTTCAAATGAAAAAGTTCTTCTGTTCGTACCAGGAAACAGACCATAAACTGGTGAGCACACGTAACAATGGCGCACCACTTTAAAGCGTCAATAAGATGACTCCCAAGTGGCTCCCAAGTGCTTGCATGAGTTTAATATCATCATTTGCCCTTACACACACACACACTTGAAACTCATACTCAATAAATAGACAACTGTGTAAGGCAGTGTTGAAACATGCATTCATCACAAAGAACTGAACAAAAAAAACCCCATTCATACATGGTAACAATATGCACATTCGTGACTTTTTTTCAGAGCATCAACTTAATAATTCCCCCTTATTTGGCAATGCTGGACTTTTCAAGGCTTTTCAGGTGAAGTCCTGTGGATAGGAAGAATGTCCAGGTTGATGTGTCGCATCCATCTCTTTGAGGCACGCGAAGATGAGAGAGGAGCTCCAAAACCTCTGCGTGAAACTGCTCTATAGCATTGCCACATGAGTCGATTGATTGGAGAGAGAGAAAAAAGTAGAAAACAAAAATCGACCGGCACGTCCACCGTTCCTGCTCGCGGCAGCCAGCTGCCCGGCTCCTCAAGACGTTCCGGAAGTTTCCAGGTAGCTTTGAAGCTTTCGAACCGTGGTTTTGTCCAAAGAGCAAAGGTCAAAGTCAAAGGTGGTGTTGGTGATGTGAAAATGTCCAGTTTCTTCAATGAGGTTTACAATCTGGAAAAAAAATAATGATAGAAGAGGGTTACTAGGGTGAAATCCCAGGTTAGATGCAGATAATAGACCGAAAGCCAAGAGCTGATGGACCTGAGTACGAGAGCCTAGAGACGTAGACCTGAAACTGGCCAAAAGTCTAGAGCAGGTGAACCCGAGATCGTACAAAAGACTAGAGTAGACCTGAGGCCAACCAAAAGCCCAGAACAGTTGGACCCGAGACCGAGAGCCTAGAGGAGGTAGATCCGAGACCAAACCAGGGCCTAGAGAAGGTGGGCCAAAGGCCAACTGAAAACCTAGAACAGGTAGACCTAAGACCAACCAAAAGCCTACAGCAGGTAAGACCGACCAAAAGTCTACAGCAGGCAGACCTGAGACTGCCCGAAAGCCTACAGCAGGCAGACCTAATACTGATCAAACGTCTACAGCAGGCAGACCCGAGACTGGCTAAAAACCTACAGTAGGTAGACCTGACACGAACTGAAAGCCTAGTGCAGGTAGACCTGAGACCAACCAAAAGCTTACAGCAGGTAGACCCAAGACCAAGTGAAAGCCTAGTGCACGTAGCACCGAGACAGAACAATCGTCTACTGCAGGCAGATCCAAGAATGGCTGAAAACATACAGCAGGTAGACCTAAGACGAACCGAAAGCCTAGTGCAGGTAGACCCGAGACTGACCGATAGCCTACAGCAGGTAGATCCGAGACCAACCAAAAGCCTAGTGCAGGTAGACCTGAGACAGACCAAAAGCCTACAGCAGGTCGATCCGAGACCAACCAAAAGCCTAGTGCAGGCAGACCTGAGACAGACCAAAAGCCTATAGCAGGTCGATCCAAGACCAACCGAAAGCCTAGTGCAGGTAGAGCCGAGACCAACCGATAGCCTACAGCGGGTAGGCCCAAGACCAACCGAAAGTCTACAGCGGGTAGATGCAAGAACGACCGAAAGCCTGGTGCAGGTAGACCTGGAAGAGACGGCTTGTGGAGCCGTCTTTTTCTTGTGAGAACAAGACGAGATTCAGGATACGAAATGACCAACAAAAATCCAATTAATGACCAGTGTTTACATTCTGTGGCAAGGAGGCATCATAATAAGTTGCATGTTAATTTGTAACTCCAACGAATTGAAATGCCATATTGAAAACTAGACAAAAATCCTGAATAAAAAATAAATAAATACAGAAATAAACAAACTGCTGGGTCAACACCACTGTATGCAGCTGTAAGAGCATGTAAAGGTGTCTGACAGCTAGTTGCCAGGCAATTTCCCATGTTGTAAATTCAAATTTAAATTAAAATCACCCAATTATGGATTAATGATTGCACATTGCACAATTTATACATTTTAATCTGCTTACAAAATTTGCCATGTTAACCAAGACAAACCCAAAGGCTAAATGAATATTCCATATTTATAATATGGAATATTCCAGAGTAAAGAATCATATACGAAAAGGGCATCATTCTTAAACAGGTTTTTGCCTTATTAAACTAGTCTCCATTGTGTCCTTCGCCTCCCCTATACTGGGTTCCTTATTGGTTCCAGCTCTCTTCAGTTCAGGGAATCACACTAACAATTTGGGCGGGGGGATGGAGGGAATCAGCAGCGTCTGCACAGATGAAACCTTGCAGTAATGGGACCCAAACCTGATCCATTTCACACTACAAAGCCAGAAGCCCATATGGAAAGAATTCCTGCTCTCTCTCTGCTGAACCAGGGCCAGGAACACAGAGAGGCTCAGAGGCCTGTTATGACACTAGAGATAGAACTCAGCTGCTGGTGTGACTCTACAACGATCTGAGCCGGGTTTAGAGGCTGCTTCATTGTGTGTGAGTAGAGAGCGAGGGAAGAAAATCATACATTTCATACATTTTTGATTTCCATTAATTATTCAACAACCTATTAAAATACTGGGAATATGTTTCGTTTGCAAAATGCTGCAAAAAGTCTTGTACTGTGACAAAGTGAATTGTGTTTTAAAGCTGGGAGAAGCGACAGCTAATCACTGCCATGTTCCGAGCCTGAGAATGTGGAATACATAAGTCTCAGAAGGATTATGCTGTAAGCTACTGCAATCTCAACCTTGCTTGGAAGCCTCCCAAACGTATCCATGGCTTTTCATAAGGAAGGCAAAGCAAATCGCTGTAAAAAGAGCAGCATCGCTCTCCATACTGTCAAAACAAATAAGCCTCAAAATACAGAATCAGAAGAATTATGACGGCAAAGCATTTATCGGGGGAAGAGAATTACGTTCCTTTTCTAGCGTGAATTATTACATGCAGATGCTCGAACAACAATGTGAATGAGAGCTTTTAACCTCAGACACATCTCAGTTGAAGTGGTCTGTAATCTGGGGGTGGTCTTGGTCTAATGGTACGAACCACGAGGTCGTAGGGTCAAATCCAACTCTTTCCTTCTGCCAGAACTACCATCACATTTCTGTTCTCACCATGGCAGATATGTTGTTAGCCATGCATTTGGCTTTGACAGTAAGGGGCAGTTGGTAGTGTAATGAATAGGGCGGTCACCTAGAGAATGGAAGGTCGCCGGTTCGATCCTGGAACAGTAAAGGTACCACTGAGGTACTCAATAAGCAAGGTACTGCCCCCAAAGACTGTTCCCCAGTCAGTGCCCATGTCAGCTGCCCACTGCTCCTTCACAGATGTGTGCTGTGGTGTGTTCACAATGCTTTGCAAGTCCTGCCCCATTAACAGTTAATACCGATAAGTACCAAAGTTGAATAGGTACCTTTAGAAATTGGAAATCGGCCATTCTGTTGTGACTATAAATGAACGCAAAATCCATCATTTCCATTTCTGAAAGTACCTGTTCAGCTTTGGTACTTATCAGAAGCAAAATCTAAAAGGGGTAGGAAAGTACCAAAGCTGAACCGGTTCTTGGCTACTGTGATCCAGTTTCCCAGGTCAATACTATTCTCAAATGATACAAATTCATCATTCAGTGAACTTTGTCATCCCCCCTTCCAACATGTGCACATGCACACACATATACACACTCACACACACAACCACACCTGCTGCAATATGTGCCTCTCCCTCAGCGCCATTAGTCTTCTGTGGAGCTCCACCAGTTCATCCAAGTACGCCTGAAACAACAAAACCGTGAGATCAGCATGGAGGGCGGACTGTTATGATTCCAGGTCCGTTATACTCATGCATCATCTGACTAATTTTGGCTCCTGTTTCTACATGCGCACCCACTTCTGCCAGTTTAGTGCCTGGGTCTCATTAACGGCACCGTGCTGCTCACCTTGTCACAATCCATGTTCTTGTTTTTGTCCACTTTGGCCTGCTTCATGGGACTCTTCACTTCCAGTATCTGCAAATGATAAAGCAACAGAACAGTTTCCCTTTGTAACGTCGGAATGAACTTTATTCCAGGTCACCGCAACGAAACCCGGCAGAGCTGAATATTTACACAGCGTCGTGACATGTTTATATTACTTGGTAACACAGGAACTGATTAGAGAAGTAAACTTCCAAGGTGACTGAGATTTATTTTATACAATGTAAACCTAAATGTAACCACTAAAACTGATTGGCCGCCATGTGACTACAGCCCCCGCTGGGTAAAATATCACTTCCACTTTTCTGTTGTAACAAGTGAAAAACCTTTTGGATAATGTAACATGTAATAGTGAAATTTAAACCATATATGTTAAGATCATTTGTTTAGAAGCTGCTATCTAGAATGACTTCACTTTCCTCATTACAAAGACAGTCCCCCTGGAGCAACTTGGCGTTAGCCTTTTTCAGTGGTGAAAGTACTGCCAGTGGGATAAACTTCAACCTACAACCTCTAGTAATCCTATCATTAGGCCACCATCACCACAAGACCACCACAAGAGTGTTTAAGGCCTTGGTCACACGGACGTCTGAACCAGGCGTTTTTCTGGCGTTCTTGGCGCCAGGTGAGCGCCGACCGCTGCATGCAACGTTTTCTTGGCGTCAAAATCCCGACGAACGCGAGGAAAACGGCGTGAAAAACTGTGACATGAAAAGCAAAGAAAAATATTGGTTCTATTAGATGCATTTGCATTTGTTGTTTATGAGATATTCTTATCCAGATAAGATTACATCAGCAAACATTTTAGGAGTACAGGTAGTCCCTAAGTTATGGTGGCTTAACTTACAATTTTTCGATCCTACAATGACGATAGCGATACGTGAAAAATAAAGAAATAGTTTGAAGTTTTGTGCGGCGGGCAAACGTAGCCGCGTATGCAGTATGATGCGTTGGGAAGCTGCGGGAATGTACGCATCTCCCGCCTTGTGAGATGCCTTGTGAGTTCAGTTGTCTCAGTGTTAGAGCGTGTATTTTTTTCTCCTTTTTTGATGTTTCTCAACTTATAATATTTTCAAGTTACGATGGGGTCATCGGAACGCATCTCCATCGTATTGTAAGCTGGGGACGACCTTTATAATATGGCCAAAGCAGACAGCCTCAGGAAGAGCTTCTATTCTTAGTCCATGATTTCTTAACCAAGACATGCCACCACAGCTTGAGTGTTCATTAGAACTGTCTAAACTCACTGTATCTCACCAGTCATTGTGTCTTTAAGCCTATTTACATCACCAGCACACTAGCACACTGCACTGCCCATAGATATTCTGTTCTGTTACATGCAGATCTTGTTTACTTATATATTCTCTATATCTTTATACCTTAGGTATAACATGTTAATAACATATAATTATATATATAAGGTGATATATTTTTACTATAGTTTTAACCTTTTCAACCTTTAATTTTTAATTTATTTGTAAATGTTCATGGCCAAAGAACACATGTTGTAATTGTATAAATGTGTAAGTGACAAATAAGCAATCTCCCTGGTTCTGGCCCAATGCTGACTGTGCTGGAGTTAGGATTAAGCTCGATTTGAACCTGCAGTCTACCAGTAGGTCACACCGTCCCTATCAATTTCACAAGAATGCAGTGTAGCTCTGTATAATGCACCATTTACTTACATCCATTTACTTCCTGTTTCTTCAATCTTTCAAATAGGTTTGATTTATTTTATAATGGAAACCATTCATTTTACAGGGTTGAAAGGCCACTAAAACAGTCTGGTCCTACCTGGTTGTTATTGCTGGCCTTCAGAAGGGGCGGTGGCTCGTTGTGGGGACGGGGCGAGGAGGCGGAGCTGTTCTCACTCTCACTGCCATCGCTCAAACTCACCCTGAGAGGAAGAGGAACGTCTTCATTATATATAAAACTCATTTATGATATACAGACTCACGCTATTAAAGAGACATTTATAGAACCTGATGCAGAACTGCAGATCAACATAACTACAGACGACAGTAAAACTGACTAGATGATTTTTTCAGTAAGAAATGATTAACATCAATTTTTCTTTACATGCAATGTCGATGGTAATTTAGTAATTCCAAAATGAACATAAACCTCTTTATGGAGTATACTTGTGCAACGAGTCTGTGTGGGTTATCAGTCATCCAGGGCATGGTCATCATGAGAGCTTGAAAACAACTGATCATCTTTTACGTTCGTGAAGACTATGGAACGGTAAGATGAGCCCATTGGTGTTTTTAGGCTCTACTGGGATTTAAACTCCCAGTCTTATTACTGACCAATAATAAGGCTTATAAATCTTATTTTAGTCTCTCAGAATAAATTCAAATCTGAAACCATGAGGTTAATCAACACCTGCGGTGGCGATGTGTCATGTGCGTGTGCAGGGGACGCTCCAGGTCCGAGTCCATGTCGTTGTCATCCTCCTCCTCCGAATCCTCTTCATTGTCATCTGAGTGCAAATCTGGTATTATGGTCTGTAGAGGACCTAGAACTAGAATTTAAGATATGTAATTACTTTAGAAAAAAAACACTAGGATTTCCTATAATACTAGTATAATATCAACTGTTTCAGTAAATTCAGTTAATTACACTATCACTGTTTATCATATGAATAGACTTGTAATTACACTACACTACACTACACATCTATTAATGTCTTCCACTTTGGAAGCCGAAATACAATTTAAACCACTGTCTGATGCACAATTTGCGGTAGCTAACAATTAATATTGAGAGATTATGTTTATAGTTTATTTACAAATCTGCACTCTATGTGCCTTTTTGCATAAGGTCCGTCTCATTTTATAAATGTATATAGAGGACAAAGTTTACTTTGACTTTGCGGTATATCAGCATAGAAATATTTAATAAAGAGAAAAAAAGAATTGCTCAAGGATACTGCATCAGGATAGGACTTAAATAAAATGGGAAAAATAATTCCCTCCTCCATCTGGCAATGTTTCTTCTCTAAAATCTTTTAAATCGGAATTAAAAACACATCTCTTCTCTCTGTACTATGCTTCCTCACCCAGCTCCGGATCTCTCTCTCCCTTTGTACAGCCTGTTTCCTCTGCTCTAACTTATACATATGATTGGTTTGATCATAATGTCCTTTGTTGTTGTGATATTTATGGTGAAAATATTGACTGATCTACTTCATTATTCCCTGATTGTGAATGTCTTGTTGTTTATGTGCATTACTCTTGGGAAGCGGAATTGGGTTTGAGAAAGAGGCTGTTATAAATAAATAAATAAATAAATAAATAAATAAATAAATAAATAAATAAATAAATAATAATCGATATCAGCCCTGAAAAACCAATATCAGTCGACCTCTACAATGAATACAGTGATTATAGTTTTTTTAAATTAAAACATTTTATCATAATTTGTCACTGACTAAAATATTTAAGCTATAATATATTGAGTGTCACATGTATTGCATGTGAATTAGTAAGGTACAGGCCAGTACTGCATCAAGAATATGAACGTCTGTATCATGAATATTGAAATCAATATTGAAATAAGTGACACCTCTATACTGTGTGACAGCTCATCTATGGCAAAGGAACTGATGTCTGGAGTTGGGAGGGTTTACCTTGGCGCTTATGCGTGGGCCCGAAGCCTGAACTCGAGCTGGAGCTGGAGCTGGCTGGACTGGGCTGTTCCGACTAGAGAGAGAGAGAGAGAGAGAGAGAGCGGGAGGGTGAAAAAAAGAAAAACGGCAAACATCTTTTTTAACATTCTTGTTTCACAAAAGTAAGAAATATGTGCTCCTGACACACACAGACTGCTCACTGCAAACCCCATTCGTCAAAGTAGGTTTCCACACTGCGCACGCTTTACCGTTTTTCATAATTTGGTAATTTATGCACACGCAAATCTGGCTTGATGTACTGTTGCCAGCGTGTCATTGAGCACTTCGTACCCCGTGTAAATCACTCCCCCACGCCCTCCACGGTCTCCGCGACGCCCCGTCAGCAGCCAGTGGGGCTTTAACAGCCATGATAAAGTCTCTGATCTGTGTGCCGGTCCAGCCAGCGCTATTAGTTTCTCTTTCCTCTCCACACGGCAGACTTTGATGGCTTCTAGTGTCACTTCCCCACTGTAAATCAAGAGCCTCCCTAAACCCCTCTTAATCAAGTCTGATTCATGAGAACACACACACACTCGCTCGCACGCATACACACACCCCCACGCCCACCCCGTGCATGCACGCACATTTGTTTTTATGTTTGCGGGGTACGGAGGTCATAAATACATCACACACACCAGCCCTAAAGCTAACTCTAACCTCGGCAGCCAAAATCATTTATGCTCTCTTCAGTTCCTAAAATACACTGTTTATGTTACAGAAACAATTTGCACATGGCTGCAAACATATACAATCCTAATATATAGCTAAAAGATATTTATTTTTTTTGGAATTAAGAGCAGAGCAGCTTTCATCAGGCAAAATTTGTATAGCATTTATGCATTTTTTGAAAATAAATACAGCGTTTTTTGTTTAACCTTTTTTTTTTTTGAGCGGAAAAAGACAAATCGGAAAACAACCGTACTCGTTATTGTTCCTTTTCACTTTGAAAACGATTGCTAAAAATCTAACACTGATTTGGGTTTACTAAGAAAATATGAATTAAAGCATGATACACAGATTATACACGTTTCTGGGAGTGCCATGCGTGACATTTCCCCTCGAATACATAAATGATTTCGTCACTTTACCCATTTTGTTAACTAATAATAATAACAACATCACTCCTGAAGTCATTATCGATGGCTGATATTAAGCGTTTCGCCGATTAGCGGTATCAGTGTTTAATTTTGATCATCACCGATATTAAGTAATTACAAGGTGCGCTGCTGTGGCTCCACTGCAATCAGTCAATCATATCACACCCACACTAGCGCAGCATGTTTTTTTTTTGCATATCGATTCCAAAATTCAGTTTTTGGCCCCAATAATCTGTATCTGGGCGGGGCGGAGTCATGTGACAACAGACGTGGTAGTGTGTTTTTTAAGGGGACGGGACGTGAATACAGATGGGGGAAAGTATTAACAGAATAAGCAAACTAACCAACATGGACAAGATTACGTTGACGTGAGGTTGTGAATCTTGGTTTTGATTCATTTTCGATTAACTGACCAGCCCTAGAAATGAACACATCCTAAATAAAGCCAAGCGAAGGCAGCAGGGCACTCGTGCACTCGGCTACCGAGTTCATCATTCCCAACTTATTTGAGATTCAGTAGTGGCCTCTCTAGATGCTCAGTTTGCCGACAAATCCGCAGAGACTTTAGGATCTATGAGGCACCTCTGACCTCTGCAGGCCGTATCTCACTAAAGCAAAGCAGCAGAGGACAGCAGGGCTGTGACTGATGGGATCCTGTGGAGGAAGGGAATCAGAGCCGCTTTAAATAGCCCAATTATCGTTTTTTTTTCTTCCCTCCATCACATTTGTTTCTTTATATGTGTATTTTTAGACAAAAATCCTTCTTCCAGTACCTTACTCTTTGCTTCACATATTTTGCTTCTGTTCCAGGAGCTGATAGTTGGGACACATTCATGCTGTTTCTTTTAAAAATGTCAAAGCTGTAGCATAAAGTTAATGAACAACTGAATCTCAAACGTCACATTAGTAGAAGAAAACCGTTTAGGGGTCAGGATAAGCTTCGTTAGTTGGGCGCGCGAGAGCAGCAACACCGAGCGCGGTTAAGATTAAAGACTCCTCCTGCCGCTAAGGGGAGAAATGTGACAGTTTTACTAGGCAGACTCCCATGGGCTACGGTATTTACGACACTCGCAGGCACACACACACAAGCGCGCACACACACTCACACGTTTCGGTTGTCAGCGCTTTTCTGCAGCTCACTGCCTGGTGCTGAAATCTCGCTTTTAACAAGTCAAGAAATGATGAAATAAAATGTATTTGCAGCAAACAAAGATTACTGAGCAACACGAATTCATTAGAGCTGTTACGACCTCAAAATGACAGAAAAACAAACTAAAAACCATCTAAAAGTACTTTTAGCCACATTACTACACTACAAAGATTTATGTCAAGGAAATAACAAAACCCCACAATAAACTAACCACATTTCTGAAGATATCTGCCTTAAGACTTTGTTGCCCAGATGATCAGGTTAATCAGGACAAAACAGTTTTGCTTCAAAAGAGGACAGAAAGAGGTATCCAGGAGGGTCTGCCACATTTGCTGCCCAAACTCTCCTTTCAGGCCTGGTTTGGAGGGTTTTGGGTTTCACATTAATTCCACTCTGCATTTCTGTGGGGCGTCTAAGCCTCATCCGAAATTCCTCTCTCAGCAATGTGCGCTTTTAACAGCCTCAACCCCCCGAAAAAATCAAAGTAACCTACTCCGAAAAGAGGAGGAGGGAGAAAAGAAGAGAGAGCTCAAAAGTTCAACACAATACTATTAACTTAATTCCAGCTGGAGTAGTGCCCAAGTGGAAATCGGAGGACACCATTAAAGTTAATCTGAATTAATTTGTTTACATTCTTCACTGATGAGCCCTCTGCGAAAACAGAACGCGAGTTCTCTTGGAGAAAATGCAGAATTCATTTGCCCCCCGAGCCAACGGGAAACGATGCTGCTGAGAGAAATCAAGAAAATTACAGCCCCCAAAAATCCCTCCGCCCGTGCGGGAAGGCCGCAATTAAGCACAATCCAACCGGGAGGGAAGGACGCCCCTGATCCTCGGCAACGTCATCGGTGAGAAATGTAGCAACAACAGCGACCAAACTGATGTCTCACTTGACGTGCTGCTCTAAAGAGGGACTGAGGCTAAAGATGGGACCGATCTGATGCGCGGATCGGATATCGGTCCGATAACGACTCAAACACCTGGATCGGGTATCGGAGGCTTTGGGCTGATCTAAGGAGCTGATCTGTAATTGCACGCACGCAGAATTGGTTATGCATCAGAAGTGGCTTTATTGTTAGTCATGCTAATTTGTACATATTTATATAATAATGTGCCGAACAAGCAGCGCACAGTATAATTGCGTGGTTTTGGGGTTGTAGTGTGGTCCGTTGCCTAGGGACCGTCACAAAATTACAGAACTATTTTTAAACGAATAATTTTTGAAATGTTATTATAATAATAAATAATTTAGACATATATTTATAGGTAAGTAATACATTGTTTTAAAACAGTATTTAAGTCAAGTATTGCCTTAAGCATAACAATAACCTCAGTCATGTATTCAGACATTTTTAAAGCATTATTTTCTATTTTCTGTTTAAATAGACAGTATCTGATTTGTATTGGTATCGGCAGATATCCAAACTTACAATATTGGTATCGGACATGAAAAGTGGTATCGTGGCATCTTTAACTGAGCCCGTCTTGCTCAGAGCTGTGATCATTAGCGCTGGCCAAAGGCAGCACAACGTTGTCAATGCAATAACAACTGAACCACATTTCCTGCAACTTTAAGGCACTGTCCTACTTTAAAGGCACTGTTTCACTTTTGAAGTGCCATAATGGGTACTAATCTTTTTTCCATTGCAAGCCATAACATACTGGACCTAGTACCTTTTTAGTGGTCTTCCCATTTTGATTTCAAGCACTAACCAAAAGGCAGAGCCAAAGACCTGAAGACTAATGTGTACTCTGCTGAAGCTTTTCCTGAAGTTTGGTTTTTTTCACCCACAGTCTTTTCCTCAAAACCCAGCGACTTGTGGTGCACAAATCAGTGTATTTCTTAGTGCTGGTCCCAAAGGGATGGGTTACATCAGGAAGAGCATTCAGTGGAAAACCTCTGCCAAATACCACCCCTAATGGGAGCAGCTGAAATAAGAGGCTCTGTCTATCATATCAAGCTCTATTTTACTGCCACAACTACCCTTTAGCAAGAAACTTAAATGGAAGAATTTTTCAAAATAACATGTTACAACTGTTGCAGCGTAATGCTGCAATACTGTGAAACCATGATATTTTTGCTTAAGTTTATCATAGCATCAGAGTCTCATACTGGCCCAGGACTACTCTGGGGCTTCACGAGACTCTTCATCTTAATCTTAGGGCTGGGCGATATTATTCTAAATCAATATCACGATTAATTAAACATTTTACCTTGATTACAATTAATGTTTTGTTTTTGGAATTTTTATTTGTCCCTCTCCATTCATAGTTCACTGGCATGATTTGTACTGTAAATATACTCAACCATTCGTTCTAATATCTCAAACATTCGTTCTGTATTTATCGTGTTGCTTGTTGCACCTTTTGTCCTGTTGAATGTAATGTTCAGTGTTACTATATGTTGCACCGGGGCCATGGGGAAAAGCTGCCTCATCACACTTTGTACATGTATAAAGCGACTGATGACAAAGTACCTTGAAACCTATTAATGCTGGTAGATTTGTTCTAATGACACAGCTTAGCTTTGAGATTTTAAAATAATTTAAGCACCACACAGACGGCACCTTAACGCACATAAATGTAATACAGGACATGTATTAACAAAAATGGGAATCGATGAATTGCCCATGCTCTAGCTGGAAAGCAAAACAAGACTGGAACTGTATTCACTCAATCTGAACAGCAAAATACCTGACTGTACATTTTTGCCAATTTGTATTTCAACACCAATGATACATTTTTATTTACAAGTCCGACCTACTCTTGTACATTTAGTCTCTCTGATCACATTTCCTAATTACAGGGACACCCTCCCTGTAGCAACGGGATTGCTTGTGTTTTTTCATGGCTATCCTGGGATTTCAACCCCCAACCTTAGGGTCACCAACAACAGGTTTCAATCACCTAGAACACTGTGCCCCAACCTCTTCAGTAAAAAATCTTAAACACAGCCGTGGCACTGATAAGTTTAAAGCAAGATGACTCATAAAATGCCTAGTTGGGAGTAAACCTGGAAATCTCCCAGAAAAACACAGAGCTTTCAGAAGCTTCCTACGAAAAATCCTTTAGTCGCTTGGATATGGTTTAACTCCTGTAAAGCTAAACTCAACTGAACAGAATTTTGTAATGAATTTAATTCTGCACTTTGCTGCCATGTAGCCAGACTCTGAGCTCCATTAAACCAAACCAAAAGCTCATTCAAAAGCCGCAGACTCCAGTTTCGCAAGGATCGATTTCACCAGCCCTCCAAAAACCAACTTCTGCTAAACTGCGTCTTTGTCCTCGCCTGGGAACAAGCTTGTACTCCTTTAAAATGTCTAGCAAACAAAGTGACAGCAAAGCTTGACGCTTGTCTTGCCTCTGTGTAAGACTCAGAAGCGAAGGGTAAAAAAGGGAACTGAATGAAAACAGAATTGATAGTGACACTAGTGAGAGTAACAAGGGGGAGGGCGGTGCTGAATTCTGTTGGAAGCGAGCGGGGTGGTAATGACACTTTCGCCCCTCGCGGAGTCCTGAGTGACTGCAATGCGACTCTTTGAAGTTTCTTTCCTTTCTTTTCGCTCAGATTTTTTTTCCGCCCCGCGTTTCTCTTTACACCTCTCTGCATTTTATGGCCTGTTTGTCTGTCTGGGAGCCTGGCTGACATCAAACGCATGGTCGGTGTCCTGTGCCGTAAATCACCAAGGCCTTTCTCCCAGGGTGGGACTGACACCCCCACCGCTTCTCCAACCAACCCCCCGGCCCCAAAAACACAAGACACTTGTAAAAAGAAGGGACAGAGAAGCCAACGCCCACCTTAGCCAATAAAACTGATGGTGTCACTCATGTGGAAAGAGCTTTGGCCCTTTAAGCACCAACATCATCTGGACTGTCTGACTTTTAACCTGGGGACGGGGGTCTGGAGAGCTGAGAACAAGAAAATACGGCTGAGGGATGTGTGCGTCCCCAAACACACACACACACACACACTACTTCTACATCTAACTAGGAGTTTAACTTATACCGTCGACCTACATCAATATATCAGTTCTCTGATCAGCAAGCCAATAGCACTGATCCAAAATAAAAAACACAGATCAGATAAACATATTGTAACGTCACTTTATATTCAACAGATCTTTTTATATGAACAGAGAAGATTTCCATTTGAATGTCTGCTTGAGCTCAGGAATAAAAATGTTAACATGACATTTTAGTTGCTTTTTCTGATTTGATATGAATGGAGGTTGAAATATTATCAGCATATGATGTTGTCTCATATCAACCACTGTCTCCAGAATTGAATCAAATCAATACTGAATAACAGCAGACTATGTGATATCATCAGACATCAAATCATTGTCAATTGAATTAATGTAATATTGTATCGTGAAGAAGCTTGTGATTTACACCCCATACCCTAACCTCAGCAGGCAAAAGCAAATCTCTTCATTCTTTTATTTCTTCCAATTTAAAGCTGCGACTTTTCTACAAAATTATTTTCTTGGTTCTCATACGCAGATGTCGTCAGAATGATACAAAAATCAGGTCTTCACAAATATCTTAAAACCAGTCCACACTCACACACTCCCCGCCACCGCTGCCCAGCTGTCACCCGAGCCTGAGTAATAGCAGAGCGGCGGCTGCACTGTAAAATGCTACATTACTTTTTTACAGCTAATGAAAAAGCAACTTCAATCAAAAGAGACATGGCCTGCGGCTGTATCTGAAGCAAAAAAAAGTTTAAACCATGTGTCCACGCATAAGAATTAAACACAACCAGTCAGCTACCTGAGGAATTTTTAATCTGGTCTGTCCTTGAGTTAGTCTGGTTTGGACACTGTGCTTTTTGTAGATAAATAGAATGGAATGAGCTGATAATGTTTAGCAGCAGATAACAGTGAAGCAGAGTAACATCTGATCAGCCTGTGGCCTGGGCAGTATTCCCCTGATGTGATACGGACAATATTTAATATACTGTGATTTATTAATTTAACAGTTGCTCCATGCACACTCACGTTGGTAAGATGGAATTTCAGTGGATTTTCTGTGCATCATTTATTCATTGGTTTGCCAAATTAAAAAAATGAAAATAAATAAAAACCCCAAAAAACAGACTTCAGGGATTCACTCATATTCCATTTTGAGGACACCTAACCGCTGCAGTGTTTTGGAGATCTTGGTAAGGGATTTCACAATCTCAACCAGCACTCCTGCTGTCTGTGTGGTCCTCTAAACTGGCCTCGGTGTCCGAGCTTCTTAATCTGTGATTTTCACATATTTCATCTTTTGTGTGTAACTATTTGCGTTCAGCAAAAAAACTGGAACATGAGTGCATTTACTAGTTATTCCATTAATTATTTCAATACAAGGCTGGAAATTGAAAAATGGTTCATAATATGTTTTTTGGCTTTAATTTGAAAAAACAAGTAAAAAAATGGTCCAGTAATTGTTTCAGCCACTTAGACCACTGCACTACCACCACCGTGTTTAAAATGGTAAGATTTGAGGTTTGGCTGCTTCTGTCTACATTAAGATTTTTGTTAATAAATGTTGCTTGTAGGGTTGACAAATGTTGCAATAGTGTTGTATATTATGGAAACAGCAACTAATTATGTATTTCTTATTCACACTTGGATGATTATATATTAATAAATAAATTAAATAAATGCCTACAATACAGAAATCAGAAATCTTAGCTCTAACATCCAGTAGGTTCTTTGCCTTTTCTATTTCTAGGGCTGAAACAATTATTTGAATAAGTCAAATAATTAGTTCATAAAAATTGGTCGAGGCAATTTTTCTAGATTCAAAACTTCGTTTTATTCTTTTCACTCACTAGAGCATGCTCCACTTGTGTTTGACGCAGACGCTTATTAGTGACGCACAACGTTTTCAGTTCCGAGATCGAGGCAAGACCTAATCCCTTGGTATGTGAAAGCATTTGTGAGATATTTCGTGCACAAAAACAGAAGTAAAAGCATAAAAATGCATAAATGACATTTTCGCTATGTAAAGACGTGCTGTTTGCGAGAGCATGGGCATGAGCACCATTACTCGCTAAAATGCTACAGTTCAGTCAATTCTCCCCCTTTATTACAGACTAAACTCATATTTGAGCTGATAACTAACCACAACAAGCAACTGATGAGATTGATGAGATTTTCAGCATTAGCCTATAAAATGAGCTGCTTTTCCCACAATTCCCAGTGCGCTCCTCAGCGTCAACTCGCAATAATGGAATAACCACTACAAAATATCAATGAATGGCTGTATTGTGAGTAGAACGCTGGTTGCTGTTATTTTTCAGCTAAAATATGAGTTTAGTTTGTAATAAAGGGGAGATTTGACTGAACTGCAGCATTTTAGCGAGAGTCGCGAGCGCTCAAACACACTGAGCATGTTTACACAGCTGACCGGCGAGCCTGCATAAACACTATTTAAAAAGTTGCTATTACCTCAAATATGCCTTTGCATTCGAATGACAGAAATCTGTCACAGCTAGAGTCCAACGGGCGGAAATCCGTCATGGCGACTGTGAACTTTAATCCCCGAGAATGTGTGCACAATGACCACGTTTTAAAAATTATAGTTTATTGTCGGGCGTACCAAACTATCGTGGTTCACCTGGGTGTACCAAACTGAACAGGGCGTACCCAATGGTTCAATACGATACTGAAAACCGTTGCATCACTAATACCTACATATCTGAGACTGTACGTTTAATAGCCAAAGCACTATGATATATTTAAATAGGTTAATATTGTTATTAATAAAGGTTGCATAGTGTTTGCCAATGTTGCTATGGGAAACAACCGTTGAATATTTATTATATACATAATATATGCATTTTAGGTAGATATCATTAAAAAAAAGTTTAATTACAGCTAAAACCTTATTTTAATAAATCTTAGTACCATCCTATTCTTCTAGCATTTTATCATTCTATATAGTAGCTTGTCCCATGCAAAATCAAAAACTTTGTGGCAGGTTTGCGACAAACTTGTGGTTAATTTGTGGCAAACAGTGGAGTTTGCCAGAATATGTTATCACAAATTTGCGATCAGCCACTAGTTCTAGCAACAATGACAAATTGCCACTAGTGGCAAGTGTATTTGCCAGTAATGGCAGAATTTTAGTGAACTTTTGGTGACAAACTTGCCAGGTGCCTACGCTGTTAGAAGTCCACTGCATGTGAAAATGACCTTGCAGTAAATTTGCGGCAACATTTCCAAAGGTTAATGGCAAGCGTTTGCCAGAAGCCTATTTTTTTGTAAGGTGTATTAAAAATATTCAAATAAGTTAAAATATCCCAAATGTGTAAGTAAAGTCAGTTTTGTTTTGTGTTTTTTGTGTTTTTTGAAAAGCCAGTGTTTTTGTCAGGAACACTAAACCGTCATCACCGTGTAGCCGCCGTTCGGCATTTTTCTTTCGGCTAAAACAGACTTTTATGAGTAACTTCGCAGCTGTCAGTTAAAGCGCAGAAACACACAAAGGCGGCTCACTTCGCCCGGGATGCCGGGAATCGAGAACAAAAGCGAAAAAGGCTTCAACGGCCGTAACGCGGCAGAGAGACTGGCAAGACCTTCCAGCTGGGACGAGGTTTTCTTTTTTAGTTATTTTATGACCGTCGCCTCAGCATCGGTGCCATAAATCTCGGAACGGACCCGGCGCTGTCAAGCGAGAGCACTGCTGAAGAGCCCTTTGTCCAGCTTACATCCCAAGTCACCGCGTCACTCCTCTATAGGGGCGTCATAAACCGATTTAAGGCCAGGGTTAAACCCCCTTGCTCCCCCTCAAACCGACCGCCGACCGTCATTCATCTGTCGGGGGTCTGACAAAACGGGGCCGCACCGCTGCGGTCTAACTGCGGCTCCTGCATTCGCCAATAACTCAGGTGTTTAAATTTAAGTGCAGGTTAGCAAAAGTTAAGTGCAGGTCCGGCCTGTGAAGGGTAAAAGATTTACACCGTACGTTTTTGTAGATTACATCACAGCAAAATGACAAGCTTTTTACCTGCCCTCAACTCTTTAGGAACTCAATTTATTAACGTAAATATACTCAAATTGTTATAATTCAGTTTTTCATTAATTTGTCAATTAAAATATGAAAATCATATATGGACTCATGGAAGATGATTCAAAGTGATATTGCATAACAAAGAAACAAACATTACACTTGGTAACGCTGAATAAATATTTGTAAAAATACAAGAGAGAAACCTTAAAATGAAAAGACATTATCTGCCATCGTGAAAGTGAGTGATAATTTGTTATTGTGAATACACCACAGCACACAGTGACCACAACAAAATGTGACCTCTGCATTTGACCCCTCCGTGAAGGAGCAGTGGGCAGCTGACATGGGCACCGCCTGGGGAGCAGTGCTTGGGGACGGTACCTTGCTCATGAGTACCTCAGTGGTACCTTTACCGGTCCTGGGATTCAAATCGGCAACCTTGCGCCCTAACGGTTATGACACCATAACAACTGTGCAATGTTGCGTGATGTTTAGAAAGTAAAACAAACCTTGGTTGCTAGGTTGCTTTAAGGATGGTAAAATTACCCAGGTGAACCTACTGAAATCGCAATGAATTGCTATGTTTGCATCAAGTGAATGGAGTTACGTTTGGAATTTTGGAAATCAGATCACTTCAAATGACGTTTTGAGCATTTAGCTAACGTTGCAGGACATTTAGACACAAAGCACAACCTCACTATAATTTCCTGGCTAATGCTAAGTTCTGCAAGAGAACCTAAAGTAATCACAATTTAGTCACATTAGGGCCAAATCCACGCACAATTTCAGAAATCAGATCACTGTTTTCCACTACTTTCAGTACAACGCTGAATGATGTCTGGAACCAATGCAAACCTCTGTCACTCTCACTAATTTCTGCTGGCTAATGCTCATTTCTGCTAGGATGATTCAGTCACCTCCCGATGGAGGTAGGTGTGTGTTCTAAATGTATTCCTAAAAAAACATGGTTGTATAGCACCAGATGGTATAATTTACTGCCCAGTCATAGTCTAATCTACATCACCTACGTATGTTCTTGAATATTCTACACAAATATCCTGTCATTGAAACTCATTCTCCAACAGTTCTTAAGAAGAATTTTGTTCTTTAATTCAATTCAATTGTATTTGTATAGCACTCCTTAGAACAGACTGTCACAAAGCCGTTTACGTATAACCAGCCCAAGTCCCTAACGAGCAAGTCTGATGTGACAATAGCAAGGAAAAACACCCTCTGTAGTAATCAGGAAGAAACTTTGAGAGAAACCAAGACCCAGAAGAGGACCCCATCCTCCTCCTCCTTCTTAAAGCCCACTCACAGTTTTTACAAAGATTCTGATATTCACCAATGTTTTCCTACTAGAACGTTAAGAACAGAATCTACAACTGCTGAAGAGCACTCTTATGCAAGTTTTACAACATGCATGTTTGCGCAAACATTAGGTTCTTAGTTTTTCTCCAATTCTACAGTTATTGTACAATATTGCAATCTATATTAAAAAAACTCCAAAAACTTTAAAATAGAAAAAAACTGAATAAAATGCTGGTGAATGGAGCCCAATGGCAGAAATCGTCTCACTCCAGGACTTAAAAATATAAGACTTATAAACATGTGACTGACTAACCTACCGAATTCATACATTATGAATGCCTTCAAAATATGGGAGTAAACAAGTAATACCCCTTTTAGTAACAGTTAAAATATCTTTGCTTTTAATCAATAATCTCTAGCTGCAAATCAAAAACGGACATTACAACTAAAGATGGTTGAGTTCCAAGTTTCATTACCGTCTCTGCCAGCTCCCAGACACACACAAGTTGTGTTTTCCCCGCTGCTGCCTGCTTTCTAGCGGAGCCAGACTCAGCAGAGCCCACAAACACGGCGACATGTGGAGAGGAACACCTGGCATTTGTCAGTCGTCATAAACACAGACATTTCTTTCTTCCTTTCACTCGTTTTAAGAAGAGGGATTAAAAGGAACTTAGCTATTCATTGCATCCTTTCTCAGTTCTCCTTAGGTGCCATAAAACCATAAATCTCATCACACTGCTGCCTCTCAGGCTAATAAAGCAGACCTACCAGACCTCCCTTAGAGAGAGAGAGAGAGAGATTGGGGGAGAGAGATGGCGACTGGGAGGCACCTTAGTGCTTCACCACACTCAAACACATTACTTTTCGTTAGACTTAGGTCCAGATTGCTTTGTGTAATGCACTGGAAACCTCCTAATATCCAGGGTCTAAAAGTGTGATGATTTGACGTGGAATTACACTATGCAAAGAAACCCTGGGATGTCTTACAAATAAACATTTGTTACCAAAAAAACATATATTATCAACATTCAGCCTAAAAATACAGAAATTTGGTCCTGGCCCTACAAGACAGTAATTGGTCATTGGTCAGAGTGGCAGAAACTTTGTGTTGGTGACTATAATAAAGGCATAAAAACAGTCCTTAAGCTCAAGCTGGTCTGAGAAGATTTTATAAGTGAGTGAGTGGTTATTCGTCATTGTGAACACAGCACAGCACACAGTGCACCACAACCAAATGTGACCTCTACATTTGACCCATCCGTGAAGGAGCAGTGGGCAGCTAACATGGGCAGCACCTGGTGAGCAGTGCTTGGGGACGGTCATGAATACCTCAAGGGTACCTTATCTGGTGTGGGATTTGAAACCTTCTGTTCAACCGTTACGCCACCAACTGCCCCTCTTTTTCTCTTTCCCTGTCTTCCAAAAGTCAGGTTATTCAAGAGTTGCTGATCAGAGAGTGGGATGTGCGTTTGTTGACCCACTGCAGTCACAAGTTGGCAGTTGGTGAGGGAGCTGGCCCCTTGATTGAAAGGTTGCTGGTCACCCATTCACCATGGTCCTAGGGTTAGGGTTAGGGTTAGGGATTTAGGTTAGGGTACAATCAGACTAATTATAGTGATTAACTGGTGACTTATGTGGACACAAACACATGCGAAACTAAAGCCATCTTCCTTAGTGCTGTCTAAAGTAGACTGCAATATGTCTGATCTCACTGCAGAATGGAGATCAAAGAAAAAGATCCCCTCAGGTAAGAATTGGTGCCTTTGCACTCAGGAAATGTGGGGACACATCAGTGAACATTCAAAAACATTTAAACTAAAAAAGATCAGCGACTCAAAGAAATTCAACAAAAAATGCCAATCCTTATCATCATAACATATGAGGGGCAGTAACTCATAGCAGTGTTCTTCCTTCCACATGTCAAAACCCGGTATAACTACGAAATTTATTCATTGTTGTGTGTGTGAGTGACACGGCAGAAGCCATCACTGATTACTATGAATCATAATCTCAAAAGTGCTTTTTAAAAAAGAAAAAGACAAACATACTACTTAAAGCCCCAAAATTAACACTCCTATACGAACGTTGTCAATTAGCTGTTCAAGCCAATTTTCCGTTAGAAGAACATTTTAAATGTCATTGCCCCAACCACAGTCACCCTCTCCCTGCTGTCCTGAAAGGCTGAAATGTCCTGCTATTGATTTCCTGCATCCCATCTTGAAGAGAGGGGCCTCGGCTCCTACACTCCCACTGAGTTTATTAGCCCTCCTCTCAGGCCAATCTCGCATTACTGGAATTCTCCCGTTGCCTGCCTGAACCTTTTGGCAGAAATCTCGACACTGTTTGGCAGAAATCACTGACTGTTGCCAGGAATTTAAGAGCAGAAACTACCACATCAAGTATGACTGGACGGAAAAAACCCATTACCAACACTAGTTTAGCATCCACCATTATAGCACCCACTGCTACAGGGCAGCTGGTAGTGTAACGGTTAGGGAGATTGCTCCGTGATCGTAAGGTCCCTGGTTCAAATCCCGGACCGGTAAAAGTACCCTCTGAGGTACTCATGAGCAAGGCACCGTCCTCAAGCAATGCTCCCTAGATGCTGCCCATGTCAGCTGTCCACTGCTCCTTCACAGATGAGTCAAATGCAGAGGTCACATTTCGTTGCGGTGCATTATGTGCTGTGGTTTGTTCACAATTAATAATCATTCACTTTCACTTGTACTTTTTTCTGCTGCCTACTATTATGATTTTTTACAAATAATATTTTTGAATAAGTTCTTTCTTATGTTTCATTAAAACTTTGGTAAAAAAGTCATATAGTCTAACACTAACCCAATTAAAATTTAAGCTATAAAAAGCATCTTTATTTACTCCCTGACAAATCGTCTACGTTTTGATAAATATTGAGATCAACTAATATTTGGAAAATTGGAAATTGTGATATTTTTTGAACATATCGTCCAGCTCTAGGTTTAGGAAATATGTAATCCGCTCTGGATAAGAGCATCTGTTAAATACCACAAATGCATAAGTAACCCACAGTACATTTACATTTGCCACCTACTAACAAACGCTAACAAAACAACAATTTAAAAAATCTTTAGACGCAATAGCACAACAGCATCAGCCCCACAGCGGCACTTACGTCTGATTTGGTAGAAATGTTGTCGTCCATGTCTGAGTCGTTGGGGTCCACCACGTCCTGAAAACTCGGCAACGTGGACGTCTTCCTCCTGTCAGGCAGCTCGTTTTCCCGTAACTTGGCGTGTCGGACTTGCGATTTGTCTTTTACAACCTTTTTATCCGTGTGGTAGTGCTGCAACAGGCTAGAAGAGGCCTGCAGCTTTTGAGGCACCTCCGAAAAACTGGCTTTCCTCTTTTTGGTGACGTGGCTCTCATCGTCCAGCGCGGGCCTGCTGCGTTTGTTTTGGCCCAAGCTCGAGAAGCTAACCTCACTGGCCCGGTGCTCCTTAGACATGGCCTTGGGCTCTTTGAAACCCATCTTGGGCACGTGCTGCTCGTCCCGTACCGGCTGGTTCTCTTTGGGTTTCTTCGAGAAATCTTTGGAGACTTTGCCCGAGTCCCTGCTGAAGTCTCTGAAGGCACTTTTGGACTCTTTCGAGTCTTTGGAAGGCTTGTCCTTGTGCTCCTTGGACGACTTATGAAGCTTGAGGGAGCTGCTACTGATGCTGTTGGTGGTGGTGATGGTGAGGGCATTGCTGCATTTAGACCCGTCCTGCCGATGAAAATGAAAATGAAAAACTAAAAACTGCAAAAGTATTTAGGCAAGATTGTCTGTCCTAGAAGTGTTTGTTTGCTCATAAACACCACATCCACTTTAACTATATATAAATCAGTGTAACACTTATTTCAATGTTGAATAAAATACGGTTAACACTTCCTCACACCGTGACAGGGGCTTTAACTTGCTTTATAAGGCTGCTGTTAAATTTTGTTCCCGTCAACTGTTTGGTCATCAACAATGTCCAAATTAACATTCATTGCTCCATAAAACTCTTCATTAAACGACGTAACCCCATATATCACATACATTGTAATCACTTCTGCTCTGTTCTTTCTCTACAAGAAAGCTTTCTCAGCTTCAACCTTCGCATAAAATAGCATTTCATAAGAGATTTAATCTTATGGCCAAGGCATTTTTATTAAACACTCCATTTTCGCACCTTCAACTAGCATTCTTTAACCTTTTTGCATGTTTATGTACTATAAGTTACTGGGTTGGAATGACAACCGTTTTACATTCAGCACCGGACGGACAAACGTCTGCTATGTCTTGAAAAGGGATTATTCTGATCTTATTGTTTGTCTAGTGTGTCTAATCTAAAGTTAACTGCAAATTTACACTGATCTAAAAATAATAATAACCTGTGGCCACAAGTAAAAGCTCTCTTTAAGAATATAAAGAACTGTTTCGACCATATTAACCCCTACATTTTCACACTGGAGCGTTTGGGTGGAGGAAAATAATTTCAACTTCCTATTTGTGTTGTACACAGAGCTCAAACATTTGAAGAGTCCGAGTTCTAACCTGGACATGCAGGACAGACATGCTAATGACTGTTGGGACCTGTCTTGAGGTCAGGTCTGGACGATCTCGCCAATATTTCACCAACGCAGTAAAGCCATTACGCAGTCTAGACGGAGGAGGTGTTACGACCTGTCCAAATTGCTGCTAAAGCTTTCTACTTTGCCTATCTGCTGTTGACCCAGCGACCTCTTAATACAAAGGAGCTTCTACGCGGCCGGCCAAAGAAAGCAGCTCTGCTTAGCCAAAAAGCGGCAAGCGTCTGTCTCTGGGGGTTTTACGAGGCTGAAGCTCACAAAACAGCCATGAACTATTGGAAACCAAAATAAAAAAAGTAACCCATGGCCCTTTTATCCTGCTTGCTCATGTTTAAAAAAAAAAAACCCCAAAAAGGGTTGGTTCTAGTGAGAAGGTTTGAGGGACGGAAATCTACATCGTAAAACTGTACGTGGGGTCCTGTTTTTCACCCCACACAGTGTTAAAGGTGTTGTTGAGGGTCCTTTGTTTGATCAGGTGTGGGTAAAAAATGCAGAATTCATTGCTTTTAAACATAAAAGCTACAATTCACTGCATGTAAATCACAGAAGCTACAGTTTGACAGTAATCACAAACACACTGACCGTTCTTTACATATATACACACGTTGTTTAGGTATGTATACACAAACACACACACTGAGTAAATTTACAAAAACACGCACACACAGGTATGTGTACATTTATATACAGGCATACACAAAATGTACATGTACACAAACACACACGTATGCATGTATATGTACGTGTATAAGGAGACTCGGGTAGGTATATGTGACCATTAGGGATGAACCGATCCGATACGTGGACTAGATATCGGTCCGGCAACGACTCAAAAAGCTGAATCTGGTATCGTTGGCATTGGGACGATCTATGGAGCCGATCTGTTCAATTAAATTGGTTTTTCTATGTTTGTGTATCCACACTTGCACAATTCGTTAGGCATCGCAAGTGGCAATGTGGTAAAGCTATTTGTGACCCTCCACGGCAAAACCAGTCGTTGTCGCAACAAAGGTTTCCGAGAAAAATGACCGTTTATGTTGCGTGGGGTAAAATTTTGGATTTTTTGTTTTTAGTGTTTTGAAACAGTGGAAGGTCTACACTGTACTGTTGTGAATAAATTTGGCTGAAAAACTTACCCTTTCCATCCTAAAAACGTGACTTTCTTGAGGTGAGGAATTCAATTCCAGCAGAATGTTAAAAGTTTCTGTTTTGACCGCTCTACTTCAATATTTACGCTAAATCCACTCGTTGACTAGCATGACAATATTTCTCCAGAATCCATCTTCGTCTCCCGAGTTCAGTTAACCTAACGCAGGTAGGCTATCCGTGTGGCTGTGAATGCAGCGTAGGCTACTGTAAATGCAAACGTAGCCGCGACCGCAGCAAGCGTCTGTGAGTGTTACAGCCATAGTCAACTTCAAAGGCAGATTTCTCTGTTTCTCACTTGGCGCGACAGGAGAAACCCGACTCTTTTGAATGTTGATATCTCAGTCATATGTTGTCCCATTCATTCCATATACGTATCGTCTTGACGCTTGATTTATGCCCTTCATTCATGACAACATAATAACTCAATTTTGAAATTTTGCGACAAGTGACTGCTTTTGCCATGGAGAGTCACATTTATGGTTCGACATTGGTGCTAATTTGTGCACATTGATATGGCAACGAGCAGAATAAGCAACGTTATACGCTACAACCCCATCAGCAAATCACGCGATTATACTGTTCAATTTCCTCAACAACACCAGCTCTCACTCGCAATCTCGATGTTCCTGATCGTATTAGCGCTGCAGGATTAGGGACCGTCACAAAATTACAGAACTGTGTTTAAACAAATACCTTTTGAAATAAAAAATAATTTAGCATATACATATGGGCGTGATATACAAGAGAAATACACAAGTTATTAATTAAAAACTGGTATCGGATCGGTACTCGCGATCGGCCGACACCCAAAGCCCATCGGTATCGGCATCGGTACTGAAAATGGTGGCAGGCTTACTCTTAAAATCGTCCTCCTTTGTTTAGAGGAGTCTATAAAAGACCTAAGCGTTACACAGCGCAGCGTGCAGGATGAGGACGACATCATGCACATTGTGGCGTTTCTACTTGCTGAGCAGGCTTGTGCTGCGGTGCTCTGGGTGACCCTTGCTCCGTCAGTAATCCATCACGTGAGAGGGTCTGTTTAGATTGGGAACTGTTTCCATGTGCACTGGGGAACAACGTAACCTCCACACATCGCACTCAGAACAGGGCCAGCGCTAAGCGATACGGCAACGGAGACATAAAATAAAACCCAATACAGGCGACACCGAGGTTCGTAGTCACGCGCCATTTACTGGCGTAATGGCTAATGTGGTTTAATCGGTGCAGAGGAGGAAAAAGGGGTTTTAACTCCCTGTGCAATGCTGCTGGAAACACTAATAACTTTTCCCCTCCTTTTCACAGTAGGGATTGGTATAAAAAAGGAATGTGTGTGTTTAACTGGGTCTTGTCAAGCTGATTTTGGAGTAAAAAACTGCTCATGGCTTGATAAGTATTTCACAGTCCATTCAGTCTCCTCCTGTAACGGGACACCCTGCAGCTCGGGGCTTTACGTCATCGGAATGTAAGCATGTGCTTTCTCGGCCAGCCAAAAAAAACGCTCGTCCTGAGCCAGAGTTGAACGTCTCGCAAATCCCGCCAGTTAAATACCCTAAACATCTTTGAACTTGCCAAATATGTGGGATTATGAAGCCGTCTTTGAAGAGCTGGGAATTCTTTTGGTGGTGGAATGGGGGGGTGGGGGTGGAGGTAGAACGAGTCACGGTTGCCTGGTTTAGGGTGCAGACCCCAACTCCAACCCCCCGCCCCCCTACACTGAGGTCTTAAAGCCAAAAAATCTACACTGACCTTTGACCCTGGGAAGGACTTGTTCTTTTTGCCTTCGGAGAAGGTCAAGGTCAGGGAGTTGCTGGGTGCAGTGGGCAACTTCAGCTGCTGACCAAACAGTGACGTGGAGCCCTCCTGCATGACCATCACCTGGAGAAAAAAAGGAAATGTTTGAAAATTAAGTCACTAGAAGCTTTCATACAAAAGTTTGGGAGCCTGGTTCCCGATTCTAATGGTGTTTGTTTGTTTTCAACCAAACAAACAAAAATACTAAGTCAGTAGGTACTTTCACCCCAATATTCAAGAAAATGGTTTCTGATTCCCGTTAAGCCCTCAAAATGAACAAACAAAAAGCTTGAAAATGAATGAAAAAGTCGCAAGATGCTTTCACACCAGAATTCCGGAACCCGTTTGCTGATTCTAAGATTATTTTAGTATCGTTCAGCTCTCTGCGTGTTGCAACTCTATAACTATGCATGTGGCAAATAAAGAATCTTGAACTTTGAAAAAATAAAGCACTGTATATATATTTAATGAACAAAAAACAATAACTAGTTGCTTTCTAGAGATGGCACTGATCCGATAGGTGGATCGGCATCGGTCCAATAACAACTCAAACGGCTGGATCGGGTATCGGTGGCATTGGGCCGTTCTATGGAGCCGATCTATAAATGCGTGCACGCTTAATTCGTTATGCATGGGAAGTGGCACTGCGGTAAAGTAGAGCTGAAACGGTCATTCCAATAACTGGAATAATTCTAAATGTACAGATATCCAAATGTACAATATTGGTATCGTATCGGACCATAAAAAAGTGGTATCGTGACATCTCTAGCGCTTTCACACCAAAGTTTACAAACCTGATCCTAATATTGTTTTGGTGCCATTATGAACAAATGAAAAAGCATGAAAAGTAATGAACAAAAAAGTGACTAAGCGCTTTCACGCCAAAGTTCAGGAATCCGGCTCATGATTCTAGGAGTTTTTTTTGTTCCTGTTCAGAAGAATGAAAATTAGTAACCAAAAAAAATAGTAATAAGTCACTAAGCACTTTCATACCAAAGTTCAGGAAGCTTATTCTTGAGTCTAATCATTTCAGTCCCTTTCCAACCTCAAAAGGAACTCAAACAAACAGTGACTAGTCAGCATTTTTGGTGCATATACGAACACTCTGTAAACGTGGGCCCCTCAGAACTAACCACAGAACTTTTATCTTGATATAACCCTAGTTCCTCTGTACCTGTCTCTGCATGCATGTTGGTTGCACCCAAATTCATCTGAATGATTTAAGGGTTTGTTTGATCTTGTTTGAGGGGGCAAAAGTGACAGGTGTAATAATTCATATTTTCATGCATCACGGAACTGGACATATAGAGAGAAAACATTTATTTTGAAAGCATTTCAGCGTGCATTTCCTTTTAAATAGACTGTTCTTTATACGTAGATACTGAAACTTTTCCTTCTGTATCAGCAGGAGATAAAAAGTTCAATTTTTATAGAATGAAAGATTCCCATTTAATGTCCTGGCAATTAGCAGACGTCTAAAACAGATCTCAGGGTTAATGTAAAAGAGAGGAGTTCAATAAGTCAGAAAGCAGTAGGAATAGATTCAATAGAATTCTTTTTCATATGACCTCAGCGAGTCAGCGCAAAAAGAACTGAGTGTCTTTTTGTTTGGTCCAAAGAGGGAAAACTCTAAGGGAAAGCTTTGAGGCTTCCTGAACTTGGTTCCTGGTAGCCTCTCTGGTTTATTACACTGCACAGATCCGACTAGAACTTTTACTAAAATAATTCCTTGGTCTAACGCTTTCTAGAATTTCCAGCATTGCTAGAAAATGTTGATCTGTACTCCAAAATTGAGAACACACTGAACTGTTTGCCTTTCTAGCGAGCCACTTTAACCGTTATAATCTTTTCTTTCTTGACACTTCACTGCAACTGCAGGTATGACATTGCCCTTTTGAGAATGCGTGGATCTCCAGATCTAACCCTGGAGACCACACCTGTTCTGTGTAACTGTGCAGCACGTGGACAGTTCTGCTCATCTATACCACAAATTCAATTCTTGAGATAAAACAGCAAACTAACATCAAATGTGCTGACATATCATATGCCTTGTCAGCTGAAAGCAATGCCTTTTTGGGGAAAAACCTCTGCGATTCTTGTTGATATAATTTAACTGTCGTCTTCTCTGTGAACACTTAACAAAAGCTTGCACATCATTTGTCCACTTCCCGCAGTCTTATGTTCCTCTTCATTATCACACACCTCTCTGTTATGTATTTGCTCTCTGAACCAATCTGCACAGCATCCCTAAGATACACCCAATTTTCTGAACGCATGAAAGGTAAGTATCATTGCGTAGAGGCTAAAAAGAACACAATCTGGCAGTGTTACAGCGACAAAAGTTCCTAAATCCTAAAAAACGTTCCTTTTTTCCTTTGTTGTGAAAGCGTCTTTTGATTATTTCAGAGTTCAACTTTATTTTTCTTAGAATTTCTTAAAGTATATATGTGACCCTCCACGGCAAAACCAGCCTCAAAAATTTTTCAAAAAAGTTTTCATGAAAGGGCATAAATCAAGCTTCAAAACGATACCTATATCGAATGAATCGGACGACATATGACTGAGATATCAACATTCAAAGGAGTCGGGTTTCTCCTGTCACGCCAAGTGAGAAACGGAGAAATCTGCCTTTGAAGTTGACTATCGACGTAGCACTCACAGACGCTTGGTGCGGTCGCGGCTACGTTTGCATTTACGGTAGCCTACGCTGCATTCACAGCCACACGGATAGCCTACCTGCGTTAGGTTAACTGAACTCGGGAGACGAAGATGGATTCCGGAGAAATATCTTCACGCTAGTCAACCAGTGGATTTACCGTAAATATTGAAGTAGAGCGGTCAAAACAGAAACTTTTAACATTCTGCTGGAATTGAATTCCTCACCTCAAGAAAGTCACGTTTTTAGGATGGAAAGGGTAAGTTTTTCAGCGAATTTTATTCTCAACAGTACAGTATAGACCTTCCACTGTTTCAAAACACTAAAAACAAAAAATCCAAAATTTTACCCTACGCCACATAAACGGTCGTTTTTCTTGGAAACCTCCGTTGCGACAAGCGACTGGTTTTGCAGTGGAGGGTCACATATTAGAGATGTAGCCAATCCGATACATGGATCGGTATCGGTCCGATAACGGCTCTAACGGCTGGATCGGGTATCGGTGGCCCAATTGTAGCGAACATTTAAAAAGTGGTATCGTGACATCTCTAGTATATACTACATTGGATGACATTTTTGGATTGGGACACAATGTGATCATGAATTATACTGACTCTCCTTAACGTGTTGACTTACTTTAGAGTCTTCTGAGCTTCTTTTATGAGGATCCCGTTGCTGTTAAAAGAGAGTGAAGAAGGTCAGGGTGACGGAGACAGCATTGGCAGAAGACACCGTATTTATTTACCTCATTTAACAACATAAACACCTCCCAAAGACAGGGACAATCAGGGAAATTGGTGAAGGTCTTGCTCAGGCTCTGCTAAGCTAAATTGATTTTGCTCTACCTAACAGTTCAACTTAATGAAAGGACTTCTTCTAGCAACTGCCCATCAACCCTGTCAATTCCCGACACGCCCCTCCGTAAACCGGCTATTGTCAGGGGAAATGATGTCATAGCCACACACCCATAAAACATTCCAATTCTTGGAAGAGAATCGAAATGTTGGGGTGGAAAAAGAACTACCGTTCTGACCTTGCAAGACTGATCGCTTCCTTAGACCCCCGACTTCCTAAAGATGATTCATGTTCGGCCCGCTCTAATACCATTTCATTAGCCGCCCAGGTTTTGAAACGGGACCAAGGAAAACTAAATGTGAATGGCAGCCTTTTAATTCATAAAAAGTGTGTGTGTGTGTGTGTGCGTGTGTGTGTGTGGAGTCCTCTGGCATGGGTCCAAGGACAGCCCGGGTTTCCTGTAGTGATAGATGAATCAGGTTAGAACTGGCCCACTTTAATTCACCCGGCACAGTTAGTTGGATTTGGCTGCTGAAAGCTGTAATTCCATTAGGAATTAGTGGCTGACAACGGCTTTTTACTCTGGAGCTTTGCTTCACACAGGATCGGCACTTTACTCTTTGCCCTCTCACCTATGTGTGTGTGTGTGTGTGTGTGTCTGCCTATGTGATGAAACAAATGGGCCATACAACCTGCATAAACACTCAGTTGATATGGAAGTAAAGTAAGATAAGCACTGACCCCTAATGTAGTGATCTGATTAATGGGGTTTCTGTGACCAGTGCTGACACTTTATTTTAAAAAATCGAACAGTGATTTCTCATCTTTAAATGAAAATTAATAATTAAACCTTACCTTAGCAGTCTAAAATGTTAAGCAAGACTGTAGAGGCAAAGCCTGTGTAGGAAATATTTTTATGTCCAGAGCAAAAATCTAGTCTAAATGCTGATGGTATTGGTGCCATTATTCAGTTTGGCATTTATTCCAGTTAAGGCCAAAAAGGGATGTACGGATTTGATACTGATACTGGATATGGCCCCGATGCTGACTTAAATAGCTGAATCCAGTCTCACAAATAATGGGATGATCTTTTCGATTACATGACAGTTAATCTACAGTTAAAGAGAAACAACGTGGTCTCAGATCAGTGTTTGGTTTTCAGCCAATACTCAAAACCCAGGTATCTGTATGAAAAAAGTTATCGCTGCCTCTTTAAGGATGCCAGTGGCAGCGTTTCAATCATGACGGTGTAAGAGACCATTCATAAAGCACTAAGTCATATACAGCTTACTCTAAGAGAGATAAAGAAAGACCTTCACATCAACAGGTGTTCACTGGAACCCTCTCTAAACCCATTATGTTCCCCAGACCAGCTCATTTACAGCCCCGCAGGACTTCATGCAAACGACAGTGTCCCACTTTGCACTCACTGACTCCACCCCGGGCCATCCCACGCTCCAAAAATCCTGCAACTGAAGGAGCTTGTTCTCTGCGCAATGTGGTGCGGTATAAAAGTCAATAAACTGGAGCCCAGTTGTCCTTAAGATTATTATGTTTTGAATGACTGAGAACTTACACAGACTCTGCCAAAGTATTTCTTACATTTTTCGTTCCCCTCCTTTAGGTTTGGGCGGTTTGCAGTGGTTTCCGAGAATTAGTGTCACTGTTCTCTTTTGAACAATTGTGTCATGGGAGATGTCATTAAACTGTCAAACCTATCAACTTTCCTGACTACTTTTTAGATGGACGCTGTGAAAACTGGAGCCACATCGTCTCGTCTCTCTGTATATCTGTATAGCCCCACCACCCGCCTCAATCATGACAGGTCAGTACCCCTCCAGCCTTGAGCAGCTTCCTGCGGAACTCCTCGGTGGGGTTGTTGAAGGTAAGCTTCTCACAGCGCAGGTGGTTCACAGGCGGGTGACCCTCCAAATGCAGAAACAGGTCGTAGTCAAAGCGCACTTTTTTCGGTTCTTCCTGGTGGGGTGAGAGAAAAAAAAAAAAAAAGACAGAAGGGACTTGAGTTTTTTTTTTTTAAGTGTCCACACGACGCCTGCGGGAGTTAAAACTCGCAACTTAAAAATGCCTTTTAAAAATCTGAGCCTCCAAGGTACCTTATTTCTGAAGTAAACTTCAATCGGCAGGATAAATCCAGCGTATCCAGACTCCTCCACTTTATAGGGTGGATCTTTGCACACTGTCGGAGAGAGGGGGGAAGGGGGGGTGAAAAAAGAGAAAAGAAACGTTTGAAGCTCGTCCTCTTTGGCGGCCCATCTTATTACAGATGGTAATGTAACCCGATGTCGATACTGGGAAATCAAATTAGGGAAGATCTGATGTCGGTATCTGGAACTGAGGCTATTTCTATTTGCATATTTTTTAACAAAAGGATAAATGTGTTTGTAATAAAGAGGGCTTGAACGCTTTCTCAATGTTGCGCAAGTTTATCACAATCTAAACCACATTTTTGACCTACAGCCTCCGCTTGGACTATAAACACCACGATCTAATCATAAAAGAAAAAACAGTTCCACGTTTGGAGCCTAACAAAAGAAGATGGCACCTATTTGCGCTTGTACGCTTGCAATTAGGCAATCAGCATGCTCATTACTTTCAGCAACATTACCCCAGTCCGACGTGCGTGTTTCAAATTAAGCATGAACAAAGCACCGGTCTCCAGACAGCGTGAGACGGCACCTAGTCTCAGTGTGACTCTTGGCGGGGAAAAAAAACAACCCCGCAAACTGCAAAACACTGAAACGGGAAAATCTGTAACACAACAGATTTCCTTAACAACATCAACCCTCGCTCGCAATCTCTGTGTTCCTGATGGTTTTAGCACCGGAGGATTAGGGACCGTCACAAAATTACAGAGCTGTGTTTAAACGGAAAATTTTTTGTTGTTTTGTTGTTTGTTTTTGTGTGCAATTATTACATTGTTTTAGTTTCCTTAAGCATAACAGAATAATCTCGGTCATGTATTCAGGATTTCTTTAGAGCATTATTTTCTGATTTCTGTTTAAAAAAGACTCAGAGACTGTATCGTATCGGCAGATATCGATGTCGGACATAAGTGGTATGGTGCAATGTCTATGTTCTTCTATTCTACTGAATAACATTACACTATCTAAATATCTTGACTTTCGTTGGTAAATGTGGCCTATTGATCTTAAAATACAATAAAATGTTCTGAAATATTCACTGCTGCTGCTAACAAAGCAAGGCTTTAAAATTGTGCCAAAAATATTGTCTGGCTAGCCAGTCATTTTAAAAATCTCAATTTATTTAAAAACACATTAAGATATATGTCAAACACCACATGTATGCACTCCATTATTTCGCGGTTAACCACGCGAACAAACAAAACCATAATGCAGTATGTATTTGTCCCCAGATGTGGTTAATAAACCAAAGCAAGCTCTAATCTCGCAGCTGCATCATTGCTGTAGGAAGCATGTGGTGGGTGGCGATTTAAAAACATAATTTCGTACTGCTCTTAACTCCAGTTGGTTGAGGTAAATGTTTATATTCCCCCTCATTTTCAATGTATCATCTTGCAGCAAGAGATTAACTGCCAATAAAGAAATCTGTAGAAATCTCTATGTTTAACGCATCAGATCCCATCCAGCCCAGATTTCCCACTTGCACACCCCACCCTAAAATATCAAGCTCGGCCCCAATTACGCGTTGGAGAGCGAAGACTCTTGGGACACTTGTTTGTCTTGCTCCCTGGCCGTCCCATGGGGCCTTACAACAGCACCGGCAATTAGTCACCATCCGCTGTGCGCACTCGGAGCCAAGGACACCTGGAGATGAATTACATGCAGAGCAGAGCGCACTCTCTAATCCTCCTCCAACTCACTTACTTCCAGTGAAATACAACAAGCGTTTAGTGACTTCCTACTAAAGTACATTAAGAACACAGTCCTCCGGTAATTTACACACCGCTCTCCTCTAGCTAATTCCACATGTTTGAATAACTCATACTCAGGAATTAAAAACAAAATGTTTATCATTTCGGTTCATTCAGAGCACAATATTGTTTATGTTCTCAGCCCTCTCTCCAACTATATAGGCAGTTCATGTTATTGCAATACTGTAAATAATGTAGTTTTTAAAACTACAGTTACTTCATAAAAAACAATAAATAAACACACAAAATAATTTCAGTTTTTATTACATAATTTCAACATTTCATTAATCATCAGACGTTTCTGGTCACATTTCACTGCAGAACAACAAAAAAATCTCTTCCTGTTTTTGACTTATTTCTACCTCCGACTTACGCTACACAACACAAAAATCACACAAAAAATTTAGCCAAAACTTTATGTAGTACAGTCTTTTAGTGCTGGTGAATGAAAAAAAAAAGAGTAAAATTACAGTTCTTATCACTCCATCAAACTGGTATGTCATCGAAACCATCAAACCCCAAACTCATCAATGGCGTGATTGGTGGAGGTGTGATCCCTCACTGATCTCACAACTCGATTAAAGTACAATTCACTTCGATGCGATGTCTCGATGCAACCCATCAATTTTTCAATTTTACTTGCAGCAGTCTGAATATCACCAAGCAATGTCATTATGATATAGTTATTATGGTCTGCCACTGCGTCGATGCAGACTCGTCCACCTCTGCATCACGATGCACTGATTAGCACCCATATTGATTAGAATTACATACAGTATATATTTACTTTGAGTATTCTTCAGTCGTTCACAGTACAAAAATACTGAGAGTAAAATTGCAGTTCTGACCATTAAAATTACAGTTCTAATCACGCCATAAAACTAGTGCTTCATCAAACCCATCAAAACCCGAACTCACTGATGGCCGTTTACTATTAGCCACCTGTATTGCACATGTCAAAAAGGCAGCAAATGACAGAGAGAAAACAAATGACGTTGCAGCTAAGTAGCCATCCCCTCTGGCCATTTCCTCCCAGCCGTGCCACAACAACCTGCGCTCTCGGGTTACGCTGCAGCTCCGGCTCTCCCCACGGCAGCTTGAGTGGCAGGACTGCTGGCTAGACAGCGCATGACCCTGATCCTGAGGTCAAGCCACACCAAGCAAGCACTGCTGCACAAATATTGTGGGTTGCAATTAATTGCATGGCTGGGTCAGGTTCCATTAGGAGCTTCTAAATGGACCCATTCACCAAGGCCAAATTATAGGCAATCTCAGAGCTACTACAACATTCAGTTAAGTGTCCTAGGCAAAATGGAAAACCATTACATATCTTTACTTGGATCTGCTAAAGTAATGAAGAACGTCTTGGCTTTTTCTGCTACTGTTTCAGACCATGGCAATTGATAGCCGAGTAAAAAACTAATACATCATATAGATCATCATCATCATCATCTCTGGCTTACACGAACCTTGCAAGGTTTACTTTTAGGAGCTTTTTGGTGTTCTTGGTGCATGTTTGTGTAACTATGAAGCAGTGAATTTTATTGTAAATTGCAACGTGTATATGTAAAGAACTCTGGAGGTTTGAATGTGCTTTGGGTGGTAGTGGTCGTGTGTAATTTTTTTCTAGTGTCACATTAAAGTGTAAAGTGCAACACAAAGTGCTAACATTCTTGTTGCGACTCCTTTACATATACGTCTTGCAATTTACAATTAAATGCAGCATTATGCTTCACAGCTTCACAAAAATGCCAAAAAGCAGCATTTCATAACTACTCATGTAACGTAAAGGAAAAAAATATTTTTGTTTGCTTATACAGTCTAAAATGCATGTGTTGTGCCGCCTAAAGCCTTAGATTCCCGCGTTATTAGTAATACATAATGACGTTATGGCACTAATCATAAATATTACATAATAAAATAAGCTTTATACACTAGGTGTACCTTCATGACAGAACCAATTTTATGGGTGTGAGATCTACGGCAAAAACAATGTTAACCGTAAGAGAATCCCTCAGCTACATTGGGAAGGTTTCGACTTGTTATTGTGACTACGGAACTCGTTCTCGAGTTGAAAAGGTCACTTTACATTTGGAAGGGGGAGCTTGGATGAGCGAAGTGCACAATACACCCATTGACCTGTAACAGGAACTTGGCCAAGTACTACAACAAGCCAGAACTGGGAGAGCTCATTTTTTTTTTTTTTTTTTTTAATGGAATGGGCCAAAAAGAATTTCTTTCCCCTCATACTCTCTTTCTCTTACCCTCACACACACACTTTTCAAGCCAGGATGCCAATCACAGAACAATGCCAGTCAGAATGCATTTGCCCCCTCTTCAAGACTGGCTCATAATGAGGCAAGGCCGGAAGACACTGAGCCAAACTGCAGAACAGGGGAAAGAAAAAAAGAGACAAGTGGGAAAAAAACTGATATACTTGACATTTAGATCACTGTATGGCTCAACTGTTAATCTACCCTAGTAGATTCTATCAGCGTTTCTTTGAAGAACTCTTAAATGTACACAAAAAACCTTGCACTGCTTCAGATTACATTTCCTTCCAAACCTCCAGGCATAGTAACACACTGGTTTGTGGGGAAGTGAATTCAATTCTCGCTTTAGACTCAGATTACCATCTTATAGGTAAACCCAGGTCCCCATAGTCCGATATCTGTCAGTAGCACAGGCAGTTTAAGCAATCCCTCAGCACGGTGGACCATCGGGACCAAAAAAGCTTAATACAAGCTCCATTCGGAGGGAAGCAGAGCACCAAACAGGCATATTTTTGAGCAGATGTTGGTTTCGCTTGCTTGTCACCTGTCAACACTCTGAAACATTTTCCAAATTGGGTACAGATTTTTTTGTGAAGCAGTTAGCTAATGGTATTAGCATCGTTGTTTTTGAGGTTGAATAGTGATGCTGAATAGTTGTTAGGCGGAATAGGAACTCTCCACCAGGATAATCACCTGCCAATATCTTCTGGTTGCTATGCTCCACAGACCTTTGTTTCCCGTCAGAAACTCTCCAGCTCTATGAATTGGCAGAAACTTTGCCAGCAGTAAATCTGACACAAGTGATTCTAATTCTTGCTTCCAAGTGGACAACTCTGAGGGACGTCACTCCAAATGACACTTTAATGCAAGACACATAAGACCTAAACGGCTAATCTTGTAAGGTGTAAAAACGGGTGGTATCATCCTATGGTTAGCCCATGCAGGAGTGTAGCATTCATTTTAATTCAAACAGTGCTGGCCTGGAATAACAAACCATTTGTGAAATGAAATGGCTAGCTTCATAATTGGTCCCAGCTTTTTACAACATAATGACGACTGCCAAAGACTGGGAAAGCTCCAACCTCTGCTCCCAGCAGTAATGGTGACCAGTGCTGCCTTTGCCATGGTCCAAGTGGAAAACACAACCTCATTACACACTCCACATGAAGCCCTTTTATTCAATGTGTACTTTGAGACATTTAAGAACTTTTTTCTTGTATAAAAAAGGGTCCAAATACTTGAAGAAAACGTCTTGTCTGCTGATAAGTGTCCTGCATTTCTAAGAATGGGCACTGGTCACCAACAGGGTGCTGTGGTCAAAGTGACCAAAAAACTGATGAGCTTTAAACTGGATGTTTGAATCCCATCTGAGAGTAAGCCACCACTTGGCCCATAACCAGCAAGACCTATAACCACAAGATGCTCCATGTCCTTGAAGTTAGGAAATGTGAGTTGCCCTGGATAAGAGCCTCTGCTGAATCCCATAAACATGAATGTAAGGACACAAACCAACTTCAAACTTGGAGTTGCAAGCATTCAAAAGCAGTACTCCAACAAAACACATTTGCCTGCCACTGGTTCTGTCGTGGCTTAAATGTGGTCATACAACTTCACTTACATCAGCAGAAACTTTAAACTGATGGTTGAACCACCTAATTAAACTGAGAAACCCTTTTTCACCATCCTCACGCTTGCTAAGTTAGTCTGCAACACTATCCTGTTGTAAGGGTTCTCTCAGTTCATTAGTTGGTAAATGAAACCCATGGTACCTATTGAAATAGTCTATATTCTTCTCATACCACAATCCATATCATATTTTAAACTGTATTGTTCATTGACCGGCTGCTAAGAAAACTGTCAGCCACCTGGTTGGCCCACTCATTCGTTAAAGCTCCCAAACTGCCAAAAACTCAGACACCTAGCTTTTTATTCTGCTACTTCAAACACCTTCCTTTCCTTGTCTATTATTCTCAGTCAGACAGTCACACCACAGTGGTCACGCCCCACTACAAAGGCCCTCGTACATCACCCACTGATGTTTAATGGAAGCCGCCGGGAGTTTACACACATACCAAATGAGAAATGGTCTCTTAAGGCTAATGCAGTCCCGAAAAGTCGGCTAATCAAAGCTCTAGCCAAGTTGTTTCCTGTTGCTTCCAAAATTTTGTTTGGCTTCAAGTTTGCCCCAGTTTGTCACCATGCAGGGAGGGTGTGTTTGTGGTGGTGGGGTTTAAGTTTGATTCTTTTTGTGAGCTAGGGGAATTGTTTTTAACCTCAGGGGTTTGACATTCAGAAATAAACACCAAAGGAGAGAAATAAAGGAGGTAACCAGGCATATGGGAGCACCAAGTCTACACACAGAGGTGTAAACTGACACCTTTGTACCCAGGAACTGTGGCAGTCATGATGACATGCTTTCCCCATCAGGGACGTGGTTCCTTTTGGTACTTTCTGACTTTCTGTCATGAGGGTATACTGTGTGCCAAAAGGAATCGTGTCCCCTTTTGGCACATGGTATACCCTCATGACAGAAAGTACCCAGCAACTGTCACCGTCCATGGAAACAAGCCATATGACAACACTAGTTCAAACAAGTACTCCAAATCCTGCACATCTCCGTGCACTCTGCTGACCCCATCATCTTAAATAAGCCCCATCCCATCTGTTGCTTAGCACCTCCATCCCCACAGTGTAACGCTTCACACTGCCACTTCCCAGCTGCGCTCTCTCTTGCTCAATGCACAAGTCAGCTTGGGCCAAGAACACAGTCCTGGAGAACCCCCTTCGCTTCGTGGCATGGTATCAAATCCATTTGGGTGGTTCCGAAGCACTGAGGATTTAGCTGTGTGCAATGAGTTTCTTGTTGAGCAGCACTGCAAACAGTAAGTAATGAAGCAAGTAAAAAGTATATATAAAGTGCATTTCACAGACAACAGTCACAAGACGCTGAATGATATCAGTACAAAATGTAAAACACAAACCAAAACAAGCATTGAAACAGAAATGAAAATTATGTTAACACTGCTGACTTTTTCCAGGGGAATGGAATTGTAAAAAACTTTAAATAAAAACATGCTTGGTTCTGATTTTCCCTGACTAATCTACAAAATAAGTTTCTATTATAATTTTCTTCAAAATGTATGTAAGTTTGAATAAAGATCAACATTTTCCGCATACACTAAAAACGACCCCAATCATTACAGAATTGTTCACCGCCCCCTCTCCAAATTGAATCATTTTGTCAAAAAATCCCACAGATAAATATATAGCTGCTATGGTTTCACTGTTAAATTTCCCATTTGTTCATTTGAGTGGCACTCTGGGAGTGGTCAATGCTTGTCAGAGCAAAGAGAAAACAAGAAAGTGACAAATTAGTCAACACCTTGCCAAGTAGAACCACCGGGTCTGGCAAGTGAGATGCTGCATTGGCAGTTTCAACAAACTCTTGTCCAATAACTAAAGCCCTGTTGTTGAGAGTAAGAGGATGATTATGAGTTTACCAAGACCTTGATACCCTAGCCATAAACAGCAAACTGAACTTCTGTAGATTCCGCATATCAAAGATTAAATGATTTATGAATCATATATGGACCACAGAGCTTATAGAATGCACTATGGACAAAGCTGCGTATCAATTATACGCCTCAGAAACACAAGGATATCAGAATGCCAGTCAAGGCAAACTAAATGTGCTACTCTGTATATTTATTTCTGAAAAGGACATTTGTAAGTTACAGGTTTTACACAAGAAAAGCAGAAAAATCACCTAAAATATAAAAATAAGACTATGAGAAAGTGACCAGACTATTTGTTTTTAAGTTACATTCTGCTTAGTGCTGCATCTAACCCTTAAATTCCTAAAGAAACATGCCGCCATAGCAAACCTAACATCCCCAAGTACCCCCAGTATTTAAAAGATTTATTTATCTTCTCAGTGTGAACCTGGAAACATTTAATGCTGCATGAAGCCAAAGAAACATTACTGTAACTGAATACATACAGACACATGTGAGAAAATATACACACACAAGGATCTTGGAGCACGGGTTTACTTCCCTCTTATCCCAAAATAAACCAAAATACCCCCAATGTCCCCTAATCCACAAGCCGAGTAAGAATTTGGTAACTAAATATCACAAGAGAACAGGGCCAGTAGGACTCGACTTCCTGCATTTGCAGAACACTGAAAGCAAGAACACAGATGTGGGGGGATTGCCTGCCGATTGCAACGCTAAATTTATTTATATATTAATTTCTCTCAATACTGGAGCAGCAGCACTGGCAGGCGTAAGGGCTTAACGAAAAAACTCTGCCCTCCACTGAAGTGCGCTGCCTTCCCATTGCTCTTTGGCCATTCAACTCAAAGCAGACCTCAAAATCAGCCTCCAAACCTCAGTAATTGACCATTAGGGCCCGAGATGCAGCGTGGCACAAGTTCCGCCGTTCCAGACACCCCCGTGGGCATCAACTGGGAAAGATTTACAAGAACCAAACCCAGGCGCTCACATCCTTTAATTGGCACCATACTAAGGTGATCAGTCCCTGGATAAGATTTCACGACGTCGCTCGTTAAAATGCCATTAATGGCAGCCATTGCGACTTGCTGCTCAGACTCCTGACCGGTTCCTATGATTTAATTTCCTGTAGTATTGTTTTTCAGCTTATTACACAAAGCTCTGTGGCTTGCGGCAGCTCAGTTACGGAAAGCTATGCTGTGCTTATGCCAGCTCGCGTTGGTGCTCTCAGGGGACCTGGCGTGGTCTTAAATGTGTTGGTGAGCCAATGTTTGTAAGTGTTTAACGTCACCTTCATGAACAGTGTTTTTGTTACTTGGATTCAGGAGCTGGACCATGATGGATGTGATGTCTTTGGCTGTGATCTCTAGATCCATTAATTCAAAAGTCCTGAAACAGATTTACTCCAACAATTTGAAACTGTTGTGCTAACATGCTAATAATAGGTTAAGTGTAGCTAATGATGTAAAACAAAGACATACCTCCATCCTAATTTGCTAGCTAATGCTAATTTCCACAAGGTAATTCTAGTTTTCCGCTACCTTGTGTAGCTAACTCAACACAGCAATGTTAGCAGGTGGATTGTAAGCTTGGCATGCTAAGAGCTAATTTGCTCACAATTAGCTAGTAGGCTTTGCACGAAATTAGCAAGAGAAGTGTACCAGGCATTAGCTAGCAGAACCCGTTCACTGTTAGCTAGCACACTTCGCTTGGCATTAGCAGCTAGCAGAACTTGTATGTCTTTGTTCTAAAAGGACAAAGTTTTACCAGAGTTGAACATGTTCCATGCATTGCAAATTCCTAAAAGGTAAAGGCGTAGCTATTCATCAACCTACATCAACAAGCCCAAAGCATCAACACTGATTAGACATGAAACATAGATGTCTCTCACCATGCGAGAGCACAGACATCAGCTGGTTTTGTCACAACTTTTAGGCCTCGTCCACACGGACGTTTGAAATGAACGCCCTCTGAACGCCATACGCATATTGCTGCGTTTTGTAGCTGCGTTCGATTGGCGCTTCACTGGCGTTCGCAATAGCGTCGTTTTCCTCGCGTTCGTCGGGATTTTGACGCCAAGAAAACGTTGCATGCAGCGTTTATTTGACGTCACCCGAATGTGCGAACGCCGGTGCTGAACGCCCGTGTGGACGCTTTGATTTGCTCCAATGAGCGGAAAAACAGTCGGTGCTCACCTGGCGCCACGAACGCCAGAAAAACGCCTGGTTCAGACGTCCGTGTGAACGAGGCCTTGTTAAGTGCGATAACACAGTCTACCGTGGGCCGTAGCTCAGGAATAAAAATGTCAAATAATATTTTAGTAATATTTTGTCATCTGATATGAAGGGAAGTGATTGTATGAAACTGGAATATGATACCGTCTCATATCAGTCGCCAGCTTTTGAAATTAATAGAAAGTTTAGCAGACTTTCTGATAAGCAGATATTGAATCACTGTTCATTGAAACAATATAATGTTCTATCATGATGAAATCTTTACTAAAAGGGTATAATAAAAAACTATTTGCTGCAACCAAGTTGTTCTCAAACACCAACATAACTGCTTTCCATTTTTAAAGCCACAGCAAAAATAAATAAGAATCTGCTAAATCTGATGGTAACAAATAAACTAGCATCCAAAACCGCTCAATGGATGTGCCATTATTTAATAAAGCAACAAGAGAACAACACAGTCCAGTGTAGCCATTTCATATTCTGCACAGACGCAGATGTTCTCAAACACAATATAAAACAAAAGCGTGCAGTGACTCATTCATACACAACCACTACTTCAGCCACTAAGTCCCCCAAAAGGGAAACACAGTTAGACACAGATTCCAGACGCATTATTCAGTATTACCAGAAGAGAAAAAATGGTCACGCTAACACACGTGCTGATTCTCCCTTCACCTACAGTGTTGAATCAAGTTCTGTGGTCAGTAAGCGGAGCTCAATCGTTGTTGAAGGCTACTCTCTCTCCAAGTCTCTCTCCCGCTTTGGCCCTGCTTACAAATGCAACCCAATCTCTCTGTATCGATTTTCCCATCTCCCTCAGGTTCAAGGGCTGTCTTATTAAAATGGAACTCTGACGAGGCTAGCAAAGCAAAACAGTAGCTAATCCAATAACTTTAAGGACTAGGATTTGCGATCTGAATGCTATCCAGCAAAAAAGGCACAAAAAAAGGTATTCACATTTCCATCCATCTAAAAAAAGAAGCACCCAACAACAACAACAACAACAACAACAACAACAACAAAAATCCATCAAATGTACTGCTCCCAGAAATTCTTGAACCGGTATTATCAAACTAGGACAAGGGAGCCTTTGAGAACACACCATGTGCAAGACAATCACCACACAAGAGAGGAAGAGCTGTTTTTTGTTCGCCAAAAAAAGAACCAGAGGGATAAAAATCAATTGGGAGCATTTTCTCTACTATGCAGGACTGACATTACACACTGAGATTAGAGAGGACGGAATTTATGACAATTTCTCGTTGTCAGCCAGGCAAGCAGACAGACAGACAATGGCCACGGCAGGATTCTCCCCTCGTTCGGTGAGAGCAGGGGCTCAGATTTCACCCTCATGCATTCACAAAAAAAAAAACATGCCTGCAAATGTAACCACTCTGGCTCCTGAAAAAAATATTCTTTTCTGGTCTTTTAAAATCACTGCAAAAATCAATATTCAATATTAGAATATATTTTAAAAATCTGCAATACATAAATTCTTTGAATCTTGAAAATCTCTTTTTGAAAAGAATAAATTGTTCTACAGTAATTGGGAAGATTTCATGATTTTGTGGCAGTCTGTAAATAAAATTATTATAATTTACAAAACCTTAAAAACTTAACCTGAATTTTACTTTTATTATCTGTGAACCATCCTCTCTCAAACTTGATACAAGAATATTAAACCAGAATAATTGCTATCAAACACTTCGTTTGGGGATTCATCTTGGAAAATGAAAACTGGGTGAGTTTTTAAAAAAAATATATATATACACCAGTAAAAGAAGGTTATAGCAGGATACAGTTTTATTTGCCTTTCTTAACACTGCACATCTACCTCAGTACTGCACATTTTGATGATGATATTGAAACCGCATATTGTGCAGCCCATACGAGAACACCACCGATAAGAAGTTTCCTACCAAAATATTTAATCGCGATCAGGCCTGGCCCAAACGGGGTCCAAAAAATGTCAAATCAAATCAAAGAGGTCCTTTTACTCCCCTGGAGACTGAGGGGTTCGCTCCCCTCACGCTGAAACCCAAAACTACTGTAGCTGGTCCAAGTGTGCATTGTGAAGTCGGGCCATTACTAATTGAAAATGACTCAAAGGCCAGTCATGTCTTGCAGTTTATGAAAATCGAAGATTAAAGGAACTTGCATCAGTTCTATCGCGTTACACACAGGCCATCTTAGACGTGCAATTTCTCATATCTCTCATTACTATAGTGATTACAGGCAAGCAGGGGGGTCGAGATGTAGTAAATAAAGGAGAAGATGAATGTTTTATGGCATGGTATCCAGGCTGAAAGACTGAAAGCCTCAGCCAACAGACAGTCTTTATAAACCAGGCTTCAATAAACCACTTCCTCCAGTAACCACCCCTCCTTTCACTCACCAAACAGGGGGAGAGTAAGCATTTATGGCTCAGTTCCTGTTTTGGACTGACGCGCTCTCTCTCCCCCCCTCCTCTTTCTCCTCCTCCTCCTCCTCCTCCTCCTTCATTCCCTCTTTTCCTCCATCCCTCCCTTTTCCGTTCCTTTCATACCAGTAGAAGAGGCGGCCTGCAGTTTCATGGCCTGGGCCCTTTGTGCTCCGTCTATATGAGTAGGTACGATGTCAGCCCAGTCATAAAGCAATTAGGGGACTACTGCTGCAGATGTTAAACTGACCCTTGCCACTGGCAAAAAAGGCTGGGCATGCTGAAGGACACGGGGGCCCAGTGAGCAAGACTCCTAGATACTGCATATCAGCTACAGCTTCTATAGGCTGTAGTAAACGAAGGGCTGATTTCTATTAAAAATCACGTCTCTTACGATGCAATTACAACTCGAGTGAATTCAGGAACCAGAAATTGATGAGAGACAATATCATATTCTGATTTGACATAATCACACCCTTTCATATCAAATACCAAAAAGCAACTAAAATATCATCTCTCCTCAAGGGAGGTGACAATATGCATGATTCTATATTGGATCAATCCTACTGAGATTCAAACTCCCAATTCCATGGTCACCTACACAATTTTTTCAGTCACTCAGATCAGTGTTCCACCTCCCCTCCCTGTAAAAACCAGTTTTGATTCATTTTGGTGAACTGCACATCCCTAAGAAATGGATTTACTGAAATAATGCATTTACAGCTATTCCATAATGCATACCTACAGACAGTAACCAGAAAAAATGTTTTAAAAAAATAAATAAATAAATCACACATTTCTTTAAAACTCTGAATTTTACGCCACTAAGCCAATACAAGTTAAAGGTCCCATATTATAAATTTTTTCAACAAGTTAAAACAGGTCTATGAGCTTCACTAAACATGTCACTGAAGTAGTTTGCTAAAAATACCACTCAGATACCTCAAACCCCTCTATTTCAGTCCCTTTCAGAACAGGCTGTTTCTCATTAGTCTTCCTAAATGCAAGCCCTGCTGCCCACACACGTCCCACTTCCGGAACTGGGGTGTAATGTAGACAGCACAGTCAGAGTTTACCTCACATGAAAATAATCGATATGGCTGCTGCTAACAGACCGTCCATACAGCCATACATGTTCAACACAACACTGCGCCGGCAGACTTACTCATTGCGATTCCTACGCTGGCGCTTGCAAGAAAACATGACGGATCAGAGAGCGCTAGCAGTTCTACCTGGTGGTTCTCAGATAGGAGGGTGGAGTTATTCAAATGTCCCCTGCTGTGACGTAGAAGTAGAGGAGAAATCTCTGACATTCTCTGACTCTCAGATTTCTGACATTCGTTAATTAATACTAATACAATTTACCTTTTATAAATCAAACTTACAGTGTGTGTAGAAGCAGCACATACCGAAACGGATGTCCAAAGAACAGAAAAAGTGAATTTCATAATATGGGACCTTAAAATTAACAAACAATTGTAATACTTTTACATTTGCCACATTTCTAACAATGTCCATTTCCTAATTACAGGGTCAGTAACTTGTCTTATAGTCACCTACACAAGCCACCAGTTACTCAGACCACTGTGCCACCACCTTCAGTGATAAGTCAATTAGAGCTTCTTAAATGTGTGTTTTGATTCATTTTTGCTCAATTACACATCTCTAGGAACAATATTTATTGGGAAAATAGAGAATAAACGTATACACGAGTGTACACTTGCAGACAGTAACAAGAGAATTCCTTTGGAAATGACATTTTTAAATATTCAGAATGTTACATTTTCTACTGTGCTGCAGTGGACAACCAGCTCAAAACAGGCCTGTCAAGGGATGGTTGTGTGGATTTGACATTCATGCTGTCACAGCACAAACCAGCATACATGTTAAAAAACACACCTATGGTGAACCAACACAGTATGCACATGACATGATGTACAATATAAATGTGCTTGTGCCATCTCCTACTGGCCAAGATTGTTTCAGACAGGACAGAAATCACAGAATTGGATGGCTAATTATTTTAGATGTGTGTGTGTATATGTGTGTGCGCAGCCAAAGTCTCCCACACGTGCAAGCATAAAAATGCTCTGGGCATTAGAAGCTAGAAAAGCACCACCGCGGACCATAGATTTCTCGACAATTTCAAACATCTCACTTGAACTATTTAAGAGACATCATGTAATGAGGCTCCAATACAAAGCTAGAACAAAATTACATTTATTTATTCAGGAAGGCCTGAGATCATCCAAAACACTTCATTTTAAGCACTTGTTTAATATTAGACCGTTTCCTGCTATCCACACAACTCTGTAACATGAGCACCTCTACAGTATTATCAGATGTCCAGGGGCTGTTTTTCCAGACAAAGATTACACCTACTCACAGACTACAAAAAGATCTCTTCAATGAAGCATCCCCATTGATAGTGTAACTTAATCCAAGCGCTGTCTTAAGCAGGATTTTGAAAACTGTTCCTAGGAACTGAAAAAAGGGAGACCAATGGAGATAAGCCGGTCATTCCCCAAGATATTACCATCTTGTATAGAGTGTGTAAAAGTCCTTTAATGCAAATGAGTTACACAGTTGGATAAACTTTGTTCACTTCCTAATTCTGAACATTGTAAGACGTGGTCTAAAATAATATCACAATATTTTTCAGCTATTTCGTGATACACAAAACATATCTCGATATATTCTCTCTTTCTGAGACTGAAGTACATTTTCAACAATTCCCTGCGCATAACTCAGAGGCGCGTCACAATGATGCGATGGACGTGTGTCTGGAACAACTTAACTAGGAAAATAGCTGTATTGTGAGTAGAACGCTGGTTGTTATTTATCAGCTAAAATATGAGTTTTGTCTGTAATGAAAGGGATGATATGACTGAACAGAAGCGTTTTTGCGAGTGATGGCGTTCAATCGCAAACGCCCACGAAAAACACATTTACATCGTGAAGAATGGCATTTATGCGTGTTTACGCATTTACTTCGGTTTTTGAGCACTGAATAACAGGACTAGTGTGGCTTTTCTTCCGAACCAAGTCGTCCCCTCAATCTCCAATTAATTTCCATGTAATCAAATAGTGTGGATATTCACTTCTCTCTCTGAACACTCGCTTCTCTCCACTTCCAGAACAAAATGCACACGTGCTGGGAGATTTTTCTGGATGTGCGGGGGAGTAAGCTGTCTGCATTGAGAGGACAGAGAAGCGAAACACAAAACTGACGTACATGCTGCCTAACATTAACATGAGCATTTGCACTCAATGTTCAGGATAGTCATTTACTACATCGCATGAGATATAACAAGCTGAGATATATCGAGTACATTCAATATATCGCCCATCCCTAAAAGCGACCGCAAATCATTATCACCATAATTATGATGTAACTTCATCTTTACATTTAGCAGAGGCTCTTAAGCAGAATGACCTCCGTTTCCTAGTCACCAGGAATCTCCCTGGAGCAACTTGGTGTTAAAGAAATTGCTCAAGAGCACAACGAAGGTTTTACTCACTTCAAATCGATATCAGGATTATTTCAAATTAATGAACAGTTATTGTATGGGGGAGGGCTTCGGGTTGAAGCGGAGGAAGCACAACACTGAACACAACATATTAAGTGACAGTTCAAAAAACAACAAAACAAACATCAGGGAAACAGATCAAGATGAGCAAGGTTAAGTCTGTGAGAAGTTCTCAGTGTCAGTTTTGAAGCATTTTTTGGTTAATTGGCCAGTCCTAGCTTGATGATTGTTCTCTATAGAGTCCAGTCTGGATCCACAAAGCACAGATTTTGGACAACTCTCACTGACCTAGGATATTAGTGGGTGATATGACCTCAAATACAACATTATAGTAAATTGAAAACTTTGTTCTAATTATGAGAAAATGAACTATTAGTTTGTTTTTGTTTGTTCGTTTTCCACCCTGATAGTTCACTGACAAGGTTTTTACACATATGCTTAACTATTAAAGCTGGGGGTTTGTTCTAATGACAGAGTACCTATCTTTTTGATTTTAAAATAACTTAACCTGAAACACTTGAGCTCCATGACAAAAAATAACTAATAAAAATAATTTTATTTAAAAAATAACTGACATAGGCTAGACGAATATCGTTTGGGATTGATTTTGAATTAACTGCCCAGCCCTACACTGGCAATCCCAAAGCGTAAAAAAGTTCTTTAACATCTCCATCTGTGGATTTTCAGTGCATTACCAAGCTCTACTTCGCAATCCTTTTATTTTCTACTGTAAACCCAGTTCTTCCACCCTTTCCTTCAAACTCTGCATAGCTCATCTGCCCACTCCAGATAGACTGCTGAAAGATGACTGGAACTCTAAGCAACCTCATCCAACATATAAGCCGTGCTTGGCCTAAGGAGAACCTGTGCTTGCTGGGGGATGTGGCAGGGTCTTAACTTATTTGGCATGTGCACACAAAACCACAGACTTCTGATCAGCCAAAGCACTGGGAGGGCGGCGGAGTTGAAAGGCTCACTACTCCGACAGCACAAGCACGGGCAAAGAGACGCCCACAGGCCAACATGCTGACCTGATCAGACACCCGCGAAGGGGAAAGTGGAGGAGATACTGGTAGTTATTAGGCTAACATCAAAAAGGTGAGCATTTGGAGAGAAACGGGACATAAAAAGCCCTATTGTATACATAACTGCCTCGTCTCACGACCGGTACCGGATTCAGAATTTGTCTAGGACGGACATTCAGAACCTCTAACTGATGTAAACTTATTTCAATTCTTTTAAAATCTCAAAGATATGCACTCTTTCAGTCAGGAAAAAACATAGTAACAGTTTAAACCTTGTCAGTGAACTCTGAGGGTAGAAAACAACCATACACCCCACCCCCATAACTGTTTATCAATTATAATCACAGTAAAATTTTCAATTCCTTGTGATATTGATTTTAAATCATATCGCCCAGTCTTACCATGATCATTTCTTAGAGCTGCACTATCATAATGAGATCCCTTTTCTAAAAACATTCACAAACATTCTCCCCGCAACTTCCTATTACAGCCTCCCATTGGCTCCATATGGTTTGGGAAGCTGCTGCTGCAGCTTTGTGATAATGCTGATTGGAAAAATATGTTCGCACAATTACTTTCTTCACCCATGCAGAAAGCTCAGAAAACACTTTCCTCTTTGGCATGCTGTGCAGTTCGCCCTGCTGATGCGACAAAACTAGGCTTTTCTCACTATAAATCACCAAACGTCGCTGCGTTCAAACAAAGCAGAGCCGTAAACTAGACGACTGCACGTGTGGCAAAGCTAAGGAAAGGGCACGTTCCGGTTTCCTGCGACACGACACTACTAAAGTTGGGCACCTGAGGGGAATGTGCCTGCTATAAACGTCATCTGTAAAGCTCAGACTAGTAAGCAGGTTGGAAGCAAGCATTACAAGTTAATCATGTGCTTTAAGCAAAGTCAATGCAACTGTTCAAATTGAAATCTTCACGAGATCCAATAGAAAACAGAATATCAAGAACGCTTCCTGATACTGAAGAGTCCATTCAGGAAAAACACCAGCAGATGCAGACTCTTTAGTTTCCGCTACATTTACACTACGTTAAATATTAATCATTGACATCACTACAATGAAATCCAACTTAAAACCAATCTTTCCTTTTTTTGACCAAGATGACAAAATTGGAACTGACCACAAGCTTTTTATATCTTATATATCTATATTCACTAAAAACAATGCCCACTAATGTGACTATTTTCTTGACTGAAATCCCTATTAAAGCTGCTTAGAAGTACATAAGACAGAAACAGTCTGTATAAATATACTGAACATTGTACTTGGAAATAGTCCGGATATAGTATCTGTCTATTATAACTCTACCTCTTGCACACTCAGTGTAAATGTCAATTTCAACCTGTTAAGAATACTGCATCCTGACTTGACAAACATGTTTAGCTCTATGTCTGTATTCCCTGTCTAGTCTAAAATGTATATTGTATATTGTCTGTTTTAAAATGTATATTGTTTAATGTATATTTTAGCATTTTTACTTATTTATTGTTTATTCCATGTGCCTAGTCGTGCCACTGCCTATTTATTCTCTGTTCTACTGTTCTTTGTTTGTTTGCACTGGAAATAACCTGGAGCCACGTCGTCTCGTCTCTCTATGTATCTGTACAGTATATAGCAGAGATGACAATAAAGTTGACTTTGACCTTGACTTTGACTAAATGCAATGACTAACTTCTAGTTAGACAACTCTCCGATCAGAAATGCATACCCACCTAACAGCAATAACACCAAGCCAAACATTACCATGTCAATGCAAATTCAGTAGCACACAATCCATCAGTCTCAAGGGAGGTTCGTTTCAAGAAAAGTTAACATATAATCAATTGATTACACAGTAAATCATGCACCGAAAAATTATTGTCTCAAAGAAAAAGATAAATGCCCCTGTTATTCCCATGATGCAGTTTTCTATTGACTGCACTTCAACTGTCTGTGTTATTTCCTCTCTGTGAGAGCTTTTTATGACCATACATGACGCGTTGAGTTTCTGATGAGCAGTTTATCTGGCTCACGCCCCCCACTTCCTCCCTCTGTGTGGACTTTCAAGTCTTGAGTTAAGCCACAACAAATGAGCTGCATGAGGCAAGGGGATGGAGACAGTATTTTATTGGATGAATGAAATTACTGAAGTTAAGTTTGATTTGACTTGATTCACAATAATTACACAAACACGCACCACATCAAACCCTGGTAATACAGCACATGGGTGAGCAAAGTTGCATCAGAGTTTATCATATGAAAAAGTCCCAAGAACAGATGCAATCATTTTGTAGGATTCTACAGAACTAACCTGGGCTGGTTCTGGGCAATATATCAACTGCTACACTATGAACAATTTTCAAACAATGCATTTAAATTATTGCGATATTGATTTAATGTGTGTGTACAATAATGTAGTAGGCTCCACTAAAGATAGATTGTAGTGGGTAATTTTGGCAGATTAGGGTGCATCCTAAACACAGCCCTTATTGTGATTAACGTCCTGTCCCCTGCTTAGTATCTTTAAAGCCAGAATCAGCTGATAGACTTGTAATTCATAAAGTTACTTGAGTGCTTGTTCCTGCTGTGGTTTATTTGCTCACAAAACATAGCAAAAAAAGAACATGTTAAAACTTTTCAATTATGACTTTTTTTCCCATGGAACTACCACTACATTACACAGTCAGTTAATTGTCTTTTTAAGTACAGTCAGATAACTGGCTTTCACACATTAGTATATTTGCCTTTCTTGTGTTTGTGTATATTTTGTTCATGCCTAACAAATTTATTTCCATACAATTAACATAGGAACATAAACAAGTGACTTCTTTTACTTTTTAGTAAAATTGGAAAAAATAGCAATGTATATCAACATTTGGGCCAAAAACCATTTTGATTTTAATTTTGAGCCATATCTTCCAGAACTAGCCCTAGCCAATCGTGAACACCCAAATTGTCAAACCACAATGTTTCAACAATTGGATTTTCTTAATGCTGTTGTTGACAGGTATGGCTAAAATGGACATCCGTGTTCCAGACCATTTCTTTTGACTTCTTTCGGCTACCATGTGACCCCCTCGCACCCACCTCCCTTCCAATCCTGCTCCCAACACTAAATATCAGGTTTCCAAGGCTACACAGCATGGCTGCTAATCATAGCAGTTTTTTCCCTTCTAGTCGGCCACATTTTCGGGCGCGTTTACCCGTGTCTAGTTCGCAATAATTTCTGAAAAAAATCGCCGGATTTCATTTGCCCGAGCGGCTTTGTGCGAGTCAGAGATAAAACCATTTGTGGGCTAGAATGTAAAAAGCTGTATGGAGGACAAAAGAAAACCTTGGCACAGTGCAGTTGGTGCTTTAAAGAAGTAAAGTATACAAGAAAATATCATTCTTGTTTCAATACCAAACATAAATGTCTCTTTAACATAAATCAGGAAGACATTTAGCATAATACCAAACAGCTGTGGAATGGGCAATATCAAGTAGCCCTGGAATTTCCAAAAATCTGGAAAAGAGAGAGGGTAGAAAGAAATGACTAGAGATTTTTAAAACTAAGAGCTTGGGAGGAGGTGAGAGCATATGACAGAGAGAGAGAGAGAGAGAGAGTGAGAGATACAGCTGTTCTGTTACAGGGAAGCTTGGCGAGACGGTTGGTATTAAACTGTCAAACACATGTCCGTCTAGGCACAAGGTTTCCCAGTTTTCCTTCAACTTCCCCTCCCGGCTCCTCTTGACATGGGCTCCCCCCTGATCAAAGGCCCGAGTCGGGGGGCCAGGCCAGGCTGGGCCGGGGGTGGGGGGGACCCTGTAGCCTCACAGGACCTCAAATAATAAGCCTGATTGTTTATGTTACGTGCCCTCCATAAATCCAGTCCCGAGAGAGCAGGTTATCTGTAGCGAGTGGCTACAAAGAGTCCTGTTGTCCATTATCAGGCAGTTTGCAAGACGTTAGTCAGATACAGTTCTGGAGTTGCATGTTGGAAAGTTTGAAATGTTAGTTCTATGGATGCAGAAGAAGTTTTGGGTCCAAAAGTGACTGTTTTGGGTAGTTTAGCATGTCATTAATAACGGCAAATTAAAAAGCTGCTCCAGAAATAAACATTTTAAGCAGATTTGTAGTGGTAAAACATAAATAAAAAAGAAAGAAAATATCTAGAACAAGCACGAACCAGTGCTGCCAGTTCACAAGATAATGCTAACAAATGACACTGTAGTGTAAACTGGCATTATCTAGCAGAAATTTACAGTTGTTGGTAACCTAGAGTTGGAAGTTTTGCTTTTTATATATTGCATCTAAAGAAAATGACATTCTCCTCCAACAAGACGCCAAACCGCCAACCCTAGTTCTAATTTGTAAAACTGGCTGACTCACTAATATCTAGTCTTACTAGCTAAGAATCTAAACTGACCTTAACGATGACCAGCCATTTTTACAGGGCATAAACTCCCACTTTCCCCAACCCATTCAGATCAGAGAGTTTGTCTAATTAATTACAAACAGTTCCTAACAAATAAGAACCTTTTCTTTCCTGTAGTAGTTGGAAAAAGGGAACAAACCTCAGGAAGTACTTTGGCTTCTCATTTGTCATGGTGCAAAAATACATTAGTGCATTCCATATACTTGAGGTGGGAGGGTAAGAGGTGGGAGAATCTCTTAGGGGTGTCATAAGGAGGGATTTATTAGGGGTTAAGTATCCTCATGCTGGTTTTGAACTTTTTTCAGGAGGCCCTGCCACCATATTTGTCAAGCGGCCTGTAGGGGAAGGGACGTTAAAACAAACGCACCTTTACTACACTTGTCATAAAAGGCCTTCGAAGCATGTTTCAAGAAATTTTCAAATTAGGCATGTGTGATTTATGGTCCGATTTAATGCTTGGAGAAAATAAATAAAGCAGCGGAGATTTCACCACACTGTCACTACAAAGACACGCTCGCAGCTGCTGTTGGAGAACAAACTCTCATTGGACCTCGCGTAAGCAATGTAATCCACGTTTTTTAGGTTATACAAATCAAGACCTGTGTTGGATGGAGTGTGCAAGATGCAAAAAGGGGGAAAACATGACCACACATTAATCTAAAACCAGTCACACTCAGCCAGAGCAAAAGAAACTTCAAATTGAGCATATCCAAACCTTGTGACACAATTTCCAATATAGCTGTGTGGCAAAATAAACCTCAAAGTAGCAGCCATGCAATTACAAGTCATGATGTGGAATTTTATGTTATTTGCTTGTAAAAGCATGCCTGCCTTATTATATTTGCAAGAATCGTTAAAATTTCACACATTGTTTCACTACCTGTATACAGACCTAAGAGGAATGTTCTAAGCCCCTCTAAGTCTAATTTATTTTATCAATCAAGACACTGTATTAGCCTCATATCATGACAACATCTGACATATTTAGGCTTTTTCAAGTTGAAGTAAATAAGTTTTTATTCATATTTTAACATGTTGTAAACAATAATATCTTCAGTGTGGGGAAGACTTCGTCCTCCTAAATACCTACCACACACACACACTTTAGTTTTTGCTGTTCTATTCGGTTTTTAAAAATCCATCCCTTGTTGTCATGCCAACCGCATAACGCGCAAATATTTCCGCTCTCGCGCGTCGCGTCTGTTTTATCCGTAATAACCTGCGTTCCCGTGCGTAAAGAGGCCGTGACAGCGTCTTTCTCCCTGTGCCGGTGCCAACCTGGCACTTGTCGCGTCAGAGCGAACTATAAAAACGGCAAAGACCGGGCCAAACGCGTTCAAAAAAGCCAACAAATATTTTAATTGATCCCTTCCGTCTCTGATGGCGCACCGCTGCGCTCCCCGCGTGCACTTCTCTCTCACACACGCAACTCCACGTAGCTCACGACGCAGCCCACGGTTCCCGAATTCACGCTTTCTCTTATTTTCTCCCTCTTCCCTCATTTATCTTACACAAGGCAAAGACGAACTCGTCAGCAAAAAGGAAAATGGGCGACTTGCACCACACCGTCACACTTGCCATCGATAAATTTACACACCTCGAAAAAAAATCCCTTGTAACAATGTGGCTGGCATAAACCGTCTGTTTATTATCAGTCGCAATATAATTTTTAAACTTCTGACGTACGGTTAACAATACGTTGGCTTAAGTATTAAAACATTAACACACCCGCTACAAACGCTTTGAATCGAGAAATGTCAAAATCCAACAATACAGATTTTCCATCAGCAACGCACGCGTTCAATATATGCCATTAAAAAGATTCTTATATGGCTTATCCGTGCAATAGAAAAGCTTCAACATTAAGAGAAATCCTTCACGTACCTCTTTTTGGTCTTGGAAAACTTTCATGCAGATGAAACACGACTTTCTCCACAAAGTGCTGGATGTTACTGTGCTCTGGTCCGCGGACGAACACCATCCAGTCGTGCGTAAAACCTTCTACTGTGGGTTTCTTCCGAACCTGGGCACGATGTCCGAGCTCTAATTTCACCTGAACTGCACCCTGCGATACGGACATGACAGAAAAGCAAAACCCGGCGTTAGAGGGGGAAAAAGTAACCGAGCAAATCGCTTCTTCCACGCTACACCCTAAATCCCGGCACGCCGTCTCCCACTATATTAGACGGGTTAGAAAGAATCGGATCTGATCTATTTAATTCTGTTTCATGCCACTTTTCCCTTCTCCAAAAATGCCGTGCAACAGAGCGTTTGGTGCACGGGAGTAACCGAGGCGTCTAATGCCAGGTTTCTATAAATGCCACATATTGAATGTGAAGCGTTTTTAAACCCATTGGATTCGCGAACACGGCCAATGTACAACGCTCTAGATGCGCCTCAATTTCCAACTATTTCTAGTGTCTTGCACATCGGTGGAAATATGGCTGGAAATTCTGCGTTCAGCGCAATCGGCTTTTTTCCAGACAAGAAAAAAACGGCGTGAAGGCGAGAGATCCGAACGCGGCGGCGATTCGCAGGTAAAAGTCTACTCACCGAATTGGCCATTCTTGAGGCCACGGGATAATGCTATTTCATGGAGAATTTGGTTTAAATAAGGAGACCAAAGACTGCAGACGACCGATGGCGGACATGGTCTCTTAATTGAGCTCTGCCCGAGTTTCAAAGGCTGAGGAGTAAAGTGACGCGCATGCGCTGTCGCGCTACGTGGACTCGAGGTGCACACAGTGCAGCGGGGAGCTCGGGCCAATGAGGAGGCGAGCCCGTACAAAAAAGACTCACTGAGTTTTAACCCTGTATCAAACCTCACACAGAGATTCCTCAGAATAGAAACGCGGACTGAAGCCAATGAAAATCATGTTCACAAAGTTACTGATTGTCTCTCGCTTGTTCCATACCACTTAGTCATATGAATAGAGTTTGTTTCTGCCGTGGATACGATTAATTCCAGGGTTTTTAATTTATTCTTATATACCAAATAGTTGTTTTAAATATAGACGACGTTTGCAAAATCACAGTACATAACAATTTAGTCAGGTCATTTGCTAAATAAAAATAAAATGTTACCACGAGTGAACTTTTTTCTGGTAAACTAGACACTTTAAGAACTACAAAGCATATACTGTATTTTTGGCCATCTGCCAGTGTGAGAATTAAGGGAAGACCGGAGATTTAGTTGTTATTTTAAATTACTGTTAGGGACACCAACATCATCTTCACGGTGGATTTTTTTGTAGCCTTGCTATGGAAATCTGATGAGACTCGGTGAGATTCATAGTAGTGTTTTAGATTAAAAAATGTCTTTCTCTTTCTTAAGATGACCTCACGTACTTCCGTTCAGATACTGTGATAAGACAAGTAGCAAAACATGACTAACAAGTTATTTTAAAAGATCAGTGCACATTCTAAAAGTTGTAAAGTTGTACTACACAAGTCATATTTACATTTTAAACTCCATGCTCCCAGAACCATTAGCTAAATACAATGCACATGAATAACCATCAGTTTTGTTCTGTTTTGATAATGCTGCCGAGGTCTGTGTGCCAATCTGCATAGAAGCAGCATTCTAAGTAGTACTACAAATTTTAGTAATGTTATTATATGGTTTGAGATGGAACCACTGTGATGATAAATGTTACTGAGAAAAGGAAGAGACACTGATAAAACACTTAGATAAACAAAAGTTATCTATAAATCTCCTTCAATGAAAACCCATAGTGTAGAGGTGATTTCCAGAGTCTTTAGTCAGACAGGTACTGCTACATTGTGTAGGCTTGATGTGGACATCTGCCAAAAACGACGTTTTCTGGAATATCTTCAAAACTGCTGTGGGCAGCAGCTGCGTTCTATATATAAACAGAGAAACAAACACAATCCTATAAATGTATTAACTGTATGTCCCAAACTTGGTTTGAACGATTGAACGATTTAACTAATCGCGTTTCGTGAGACCGCCTGTCCCTCGTAGCGCGCCGTACAAACGTGGCCGAGTTCCATCGTTTCAAGTGAGAATTGCCGAAAGTTAGACAGCTGGACGTCTGCTGCGGGTAAGAGACTCGGTAAATCCAGTTTTCCTGCAATTACAATCCCTTACGAAATTACATGTCCGCGAAAAAACTCAAATTCTCTGCGACAGACTACAAGAAGTGAGCAGGAAAGTTGCAAAAAGGAAGCGGATACTTAGCTACGAAGCTAACTTAGGCTAAGAACTAAAAGAATGCATGACTCTACAGACAGCCTTTGCGGTTCAGTTAAAAATCAAACGGCTCGTTACGTACTTTCCTGGTGATGCCTGGCACAATCGTGCAGCTTGGACAGATGAAATCACACTCTCTGCTCAGAAATGTGCCCTGTTTAAAGATCAGACGCCTTCTTGACCGAGACCGCCCGATCTGTTGCTGGTTTAGTATGTAAGGGATCGAACATGTGGGCGGTGAGCAAACAGGTCTTTCCCGTCGCTGTGGATAGAATAGTCATAGACAATGTCGTATTATTGTCGGCACACAAGCAATGCCGAGCAAGCAGTACAGAGCAGGGCACATTGTTCGTGGATAGGTAAGTGCAGTCTGGAAATCCCTGGAATATTTCCCTTCTCTGCGTTGCTGACCAGCTCTGTTTTTGAGCCCCACTTCACTGCCCCATGTCTCTCTTGCATACTTGTTTTAGCATCCCGACTCTTGAGGGATGAAATTTCAGGGGGACAGTCCTTGCTGGGGTGTTTTTTCCCCATGTAATTGTCACCCACCCACCTGAGAGGTGTTTAGACACTCTCTTGTGCAAACACTTGTCTCAGAGCACCGGCCCCTTTTATTGATATGATGACCCAAACTAGAGATGTTCGATGTATCATCTCACTGTCATCATTGCAGTGTGAGCATGGGTAATGTCAAGTAAAGAAAACAAAATTAATCATGTCATGCAGCAACTTTGTAAGCTATTTGGTTAAAACAAATTCTGGAGCATTACACATCACCATAAATATCACAGAAAAAATATTGGAAGACATTTTTTTCCCCAGTATCGTAGAGACCTACCATGTGCAGTTTCCTGAGAACATCGGTCAGTGTATTAAAGGTACCGTTGCAGTAATCAAGAGACATGACAACTAGTAAAATAAACAGTAATATTAAAATCATCTTGAAAGACCTGGACCATTTAAAGCTATACTCACTCTTCCGTCTTACTTTGACCTTGATCTAACGCTGTTGACATTCATCCTAGTCGAAAGGTTTTTCTCATTTCTAGGCAAGTTTAGTTGAATTAGTTGAAACCTACCTTTTCCCTGCCGCGTGTATAGCTGTTAAAGCTCTGTAGAAACAGACACGGTTTGTGGAAACAGTCGCTGCGCCTGTTGATCAGTTATCAGTCGTGAACGGGTGGGGCAGGGCGAGCGAGGGCTTCCTTTATCACTCTCATGTTCCCCGTGTTTGAGTATCAGCCTTCATCTCCCGTGGCCAGAAGCCAGCATCAATCAGCCAACAGTTGGTGCCCCCATGACTCTGCTTTGTCGTGTGTTGTGAGAAAACCTGAGATGTCAGCAGTCAGCAACTGGACACTGTTTGCTTTAGCCAAAGAAGTCTTGTGAATAATGCATTCCGCTAGTGAAAAGGTGTGTGCTTACGGCTTTACCAGTGCCACCTGTCAGTGCTGGATTTGCATGACTTCGGGGCGAGTTATAGGAGCTGTTCCTGCTTTAGAAATTGAACATGTGCTATGCAAAGTGGATATTCCAGTCATGATATTCAGTCAGTCGTTGAATTTTACAGCCGTGTTGCTTTGAATAGTTTTGTGCCATATAAAGTTTATCGTAAGTCATGCTTCTTGTGACATGAGTCACATCTTGTGTAGGAAGAGTCCAAATAATGATATTACTGTTTGCCAAACCAAAAGACTTAAGATTGAATAGATCTCCAGACTTGTGTAAAAATGGGTGAGATCAAGGGTCATTTGGGATACAGCTGGAAAATGTTGTTTTTTCAGTTGTATTGGAAAGGGATGAATTATATACAGATGGGCATTCTGGAAAATGTTTTGAAGCAGTAATGAATTGATCACAGCTGAATGAAGTTTACACGTTTTACAAAAGGGCAAAGAGTGTGTGTGTGTGTGTGTGTGTGTGTGGTGCATATATATATATATATACATAATATGTATATGTGTGTGTAGTATATATACATATATATATAATATGCGTATTTATGTAGTATATATGCATATAATCATGAAGTTACATCTTTGCTTTTCCTTGCTACAGGTTCAAAGAGCCAAGGCCGATAAAGGAGATGAGTGCGAAGGATTAAAGAAGAGATTTAGAGTTTCAGTTTCTCTCATTCAGGCTCAGGTAAAGAACCCAATTGGTATAAGTAATCTGGTCTTTATAAATATATTTGTCTCATCATTGCTTATGAATGTCGATAGTTAGGAATAAGTCAGAGCAATCGTTCCTCGCAGTGTTAAGCCATTGGCTTTTGTGAGTGAATATCGAGATCATCCTCTTTTGTTCTTAAGTGCCTTTTATTGTACCTTTATAATCTCATGATAAAAAGCCGAGATGTTAGACAAGTTGTCTATGACTTTCTGTTAATGTTTTATATTATCTTCGCCCCAGCCTGTAGGGCTTGAGGAGTCGTGGTTACAGCCGTAAGGAAGGAGAAGGGTCAGGAATGAGAAGATCTTGAGTCAATAGCTCAGGTGAGATTTATTACTAAAATGATATTAATAGAGAACGAATTTCCAGTTCATTAGTCTTCCCGTTATTTACACCAGACCGATGTGTTTTTGAATAGTAAAAAAACCTGTCCTGTTACGAGTCCGATGCTGAAAATAAACAATTAAATTAAAGCTAATATTATGTATTTTAATGTATTTATGAGCAGAGCTCATACTTGAATGTCTTCATGAGGCTTTATGCTTTTCAAGTGCTAGAGTGGAGATTATAGGAGAACAACTGTGAATAACATTATTACACTAAATGAAAAGTTTGCAAAAAATATCCTCCTTGCACACGCTTTTAATATTGTATTTCCAGTAGCATTTTAGTTAATGAGTACTATCACACCAGGAGAAAGCTTTTTGTCTTTATATTTTGTAGTGATTGTCAAAAGGAGAAAATGACCCTTACAAACCGTTTATTTCATATCTACAGAGAAACCTTACTTAAGAACTCGCATGTAGTGCCTAAGTTGATAAAGTAGGATCAAATAAGTGTCACCTTTGTGTTGTTTGTCATTAATTTGTCAATGTATAATGCGTGTGTGTGTATATATATATATAT